>CAHIKZ030003660.1:2805000-2980000 GCA_903632075.3 Acanthosepion pharaonis
ATGTCGCCATTACTAGTGATCACTTCAGACACCATGATGTTGACTGTAGATTTAGTTTTCATCACTCTTGGTACATTTTTTTAGAACTCAGAAAATACTCAGATTGACACCGAAAGATTCTTAAATGTTCGTATTGGAGATTCCGGTGCGAATGCCAAGCAGTACATCATGCCGTATCCAAATTTCTGGCGGAGTGAATTGTGTCATAGAGCTCTTTTTCTTAACTGACTCTAATATATTGTGCAGTCGACAAAATCAAAAACAAGCAAAGAACATGGATGGAATGAAAAATATACTATGGCGACAATTTACCCATTACATCCAATATATATATATATATATATATATATATATGTTATAAATTTGGGCAAATGATTCCGTCAGTGTTATACATTGATGACAATTGAAAAAAAAAACGTTTTTGGCCTTCATCAGATCGAAGACAAAGAAGTGAATTGCATGTGTATGTATTTGTGTGTTTATTTAAAATAATAAGATCAAATAACCTTATTTATAAACTGGCGTTGCTCGTGACTAAAAAAAAAGAAAAGAAAGAAAATGAATTTAACATTTTATATTCTTTGTTTTAAGGGCCCGAGTTTAAACTTAGGATTTGCAGTCATAAGTTTATATGGACTTTGTCCTTGTTTTGGTGAGAGGAACCTGCCTTCAATGTTTCTAAAATTCCTTTTGATACACTCTATATAAATTACACCACTCAGTTAAGTGATAAGTTTTTCCACATTAATTCACATCTCTCTTCCTCTCTCTCTATCTCTCTCTCTATGTGTGTGTGTGTGAGAGAGAGAGAGAGAAAGAGAGAGATAATATATTATTATATTATTCATACACTAATGTCCAAAACGCTATTCGGAGTTTCATATAATATATAGAACTGATTCTTAAAATTATAAAAGCTTAGCGTACCGGTTGTTGGATTATCCGAAAATAATCTTATATATTAATAGCCGATAGTCTCGTTAAAATATTATTTACGCTGCGTTTGTATGCGCGTCTAGTATAACTCTAATAGACACATGTCTCCTACCGTTAAAAATGTGGCAAATCTTTTAGTCATAAATTTGATAGGTCATACATTGGCTCTTTGGAAGTTGTAGCCTCTGTCTGTTTGTTATCGAACTCCTTCTAGCTGTTTTAGACCAGCATAATCATATATATTCTGAAATTACATTACCCAAGGTACTTTAATAAGTATATTTCATTTTAATCAAAGGGGGTCCTCGGGGTGGCGGTGTACATCTATCTCCCCAAACTGACTTTTTCTCTTTGTTATAAATTAAATTTAAATTTGAACAAGGGAATGACTTCTATCCAAAATATAAAAGGAGAAAGGCAGAAGATGGGGGTCACATCGGCAAGAACAAAATGAGACAATATGGACGTCAAGTTGAATAAGAAATCACCAATCAGTGGATAGTGCTTTAGAATACATATTTGTTGCGACAATTCAACTGTCATATAAAAGTTGAAATCTGCTCATCAATTCATTCAATCGAGTATTGCATCAAATACATATCAAATGGATCAGAACAGGCTGTTTTTACACGCCCCACTGAATATTTTCCCTTTGATATAAATTAAATTTAAATTTGAACACGGGAATGACTCCTATCCAAAATATAGAAGGAGAAAGCCAGAAGATGGAGGTCACTTCGGCAAGATCATTGAGTAATATTGAAATGCATCATTTTTCTCGACAAATTATAACAATGATTTAAAAACAATCATCATTTTCATACAAATAAAAAAGTGTGACACGCAGCAAAGCGCGGAGAATTCGGTTAATATATATATATATATATATATAATTGTGGGTATATATGTGTATATATGTATGTGTATGTGTACTCATTATCATGGAGATATATACGTATGTATATGTTTATGTATTTATTTGTATGTATTTCTGTGTGTATGTGTATATATATATATATATATATATATGTGTGTGTGTGTGTGTGTAAAGAAAAAATTATTATATGTATATGTATATATGTGTTTATGTGTGTGTGTGTGTGTGTGTGTATGTATATATATGCATATATATATATATATATATGTGTGTGTGTATGTGTGCGAGGTGGACATCGAAGTTACCTATGGGTGTTGACTTTGATGTCCGATTTTATATTTACATACACTATTTTAATATATTAAATAATATTATTTTTAATCATTTTTATCTCTGTATATTTGCTCGCTTAAGTTATATTTCAATAAGTGCTGAGCATTTATGTCATGACACTTTCAGTCTTAAATCTTTATTGGTTGTTGTATCTGATTGTCTGGGTCAATGTCTGTGGATGTGTGTGCATGTATTTATAATTGTCTATGTGTATGGAAAGTGCATTCACTTTTAATAGTGTATGCATGTACGTGTGCGTTGGTTTCCTCCCCCACCCACTTCTTTTTTTTTTTTTTTTTTTTTTTTTTTTTAATACGATCGTGGTGATGTTCTCTGCCTCGTCTCTTTTTGTGTGTGTATATATATATAAATATGTCTGGGTGCTTATATATTATAATCTGATTGCGTTTGTTTTACGCGTGAGTTTAGGACCCATTCACACACTCTTAGGATTAAAATGTATACATTGTCAAAGGACCGGATATAAAATTAGCTAAAGTAACTTCAATGAAGAAATAAATTGAATAACATATATTTTTTCTTTTCTCCTCAGTAATTTTATAGTTGTAAACTTAATAGCGATTAAATTTTGATCTTGAAATTAGCAGTTTTTAATTTTAATATTAAATTTTATCATATAATTTAGTAATTATTGGTTAGAATAAATTCTTTTTTAATACTACCCATATTTTAAATATTTGAATAGCTATTATGACTTCGTTGTCAAGCTTTTTGAATTTTCCTATACTTGTAATTTGATTGGTCATTCTAGCTTTTGTAACAACGTTTTCACCTTGTGAAGGATTGTTAATTAATTCGAAACTTTTAAAACCATTTATTTTACATTCAACATCCTCACTTGATAAGACACCGAGGGTGTTAAAACAAAATGGCTATTTTTGTAGTGATTTTATAACATATTTATGTTATAATTTTTTTAAAAATAAATATATATATATATATATATATATATATATATATATATATATATATATAAAGAAATATAGTCTTAAGGTGTGCTATATTTATAGAATAAAGTGCTCAATATCAGAGATAGAGCGTGTGTAAATATAAAAGTGAACATGTGGCCTGACGATTGCATATCATTTTGACTTCTATGTTCATTTTATATATATATATATATATATATCGGCAGAACGTTTTTCATTAAGACATGTTTCGTTGTATAGTTTTGACATGTTCTGTCTACTTATTATCGAAAAGATCCTTTCATACTCGCAGATAAGTTTTCTGATGTCATTATTGAAGGACGAGAGAAAATTAGGAATCAAAACTGTATCCTATACGGAACCATCACATAGCCTGATGTACTTTACTGATTGAGCCAAAGAGGAGCATTTCGGTTAGCAAGGTCGATTTTACTGTTTTTAAACTACAATTCTCCATGATTTTATCTCGTACATTCACATCTGCTCGATGCGTATCCAAATGTAAACAAATGACGTCACACATTATGAAATGGATACAGGTTCGATTCCTGTCGGAGGACGCATATTTTCTATGAAAATTTCTCGGACATTCAGACCGGTAAATGTGTTTATTATAAACAGAGCATTTACTTAAATATTTGTATCTATAAAAAGAACGTATAAACATTTAAAATCTCTCTCTCTCTCTCTCTATATATATATATATATATATATATATATATATATATATATATAGCTATTATAACATGACTTCGTTGTCAAGCTTTTTGAATTTTCCTATACTTGTAATTTGATTGGTCATTTTAGCTTTTGTAACAACGTTTTCCCCTTGCGAAGGATTGTTAATTAATTTGAAACTTTTAAAACCATTTATTTTACATTCAACGACATCACTTGATAAGACACCGAGGGTGTTGAAACAAAATGGCTATTTTTGTAGTGATTTTATATCATATATATGTTATAAATTTTTAAAATAAATAATTATATATATATATATATATATATCTGCTCTACTTTTGTATTGAGCACTCTTTTAAGAATAGTAATTGTTGGTTGTTGGAATTCATACACATTATATATATATATATATATATATATATATATATATATATATATATATATATATATATATATAAAAAAAATAGCGAGGCTGAGCTAACATTTTCAGCAATATCCTCTCTATATCTACAATCTTCCTAGCGGGTTTCTTTGTGTTTGATTTTAATTTCTTACCCTTGTGATTGTTCTTTTTTTCTTTTTCTTCTTCCCTTCGATCTGAGATGGCCCGATCAACTCGTTAACCCCAACGCTAGTTTCATCTTAATTAGACTCGCACACATTTCCTTCATATGGACATCAACAATCAATTCACTCTTTTCACGCCCCCTCACAGAATCCCACCCTATCAAGTTGCCATCAATTATTGGTCTGCTTGCTAACTTGTAAACAAACCATAACGTTCGGCACTTAACGAACATCTACTGGCAGCTGTCTATATTGATCTGAATGCTCTCAAGTGCCCTTTTTACTCTCAATACCTGATTGGGGATGTTACTTAACATAAAAGCAAATTCAAACTTCAAAAGCAATAATATTCATCCATTTAGGATATGTCTTGAAAATCATTGAAAATCTATTCAGCCTAACACGGTAATAAAAATAATCAGCAATATTATTGGTCCTGAGCTGGCTTCTCGGCTTCAGTCACTTTTTCACTTCTGTAAAGTTGCCTTCCTGTTTATTTTTTATAAACACTTTCATGGTAATTATTCGGATCAGCTCTTCGCATTGGTAACTAAACTCTTTGAATTTAAGCACATTAACAGACTGGCGACAAGGTTTTATCAGTTTAGAGTTGAGTTGGCTAGATGTAACCGTAAGTTTTATGCTAGCAGTTTCTTCTGTTACACTTCTCGCTTGTGGAACTCTCTTCCGGCTCCATGCTTTCCAGCCAAAAATCTCCTAAAAATTAAATGCAATATCAATCGCCATCTATTGTCCTCCTGATTTCTCTTTTTTTGTTTTCGCTTCTTAGAAAATGTTTTTGTTTTCTAATTCCTCCATATCCACTAACCTTTTGTGTCTTAGTAAACTTTACTGTTTTACTTGGGTGAACTCGATTAAAAAAAAATTATAAATACACATGGTGGTATAAATTCTAGAGCAATGGACATTTACCGTATTTAACAGCAGTAAAAGACAAAACGCACTGGTATATTAGATGTAACCCCATTTAAACAGGGCGTATTTAAACAAATTTATTGAAGAAGGACATCAGAATGACACAGAAATTAAATTCAGTAAATAAACAAAAATAGTAAGGGGCGTAAGACAAGGAGGTGTCTTCTCACCGGACTTATTCAACCTTGACAGTGAAGCAATCCCGAGAGAAGTCCTTCCATGATTTATTATTGACGGCAACAATTTTAACAGCATTACCTATGCAGATGGAACGATGTTGCTAACAGATACCGAAGGGAAAAATACAGGAACTCCTACAGAAGATCGTAAAGAAAAGCGAGAAGAAAGGACTAAACATTAACGATAAGACAGAACGTACTGTTTTTTAGCAAACGAAAAAGCCCAACATGCAAATTGGAGATACCTAAATCAAATAAGTACAACAATAATATCTTGGAATTGTTTGCACACAGGACGGAAAGTTGTATTGGGATAGCCAAAGATGCATTCCAAAAGCTAAGCAGAGTATTAAGAAACAGAAAAACTTTGTTAGAAACAAAGAAAAGAGTACTGAACTGTTACATAACATCTGTCCTCCTATACGGCAGTGAATACAGAAGGAATCATAAAAGTGACTTCAAATGACCACACATTTCGACTTAGCCTTTTTTCCTGTTACCCAATGGTTGTTGTCAGATAGAAAATGGAAATTAGCCTTTTAGACACAGATGTTCATTTACACAGATGTCATTCAAATTGCTTTCCTTTAGTAAATTCATTGGAAATTTGCACTACGTATATATCAGTAACTCTTGCATTAATTTCTAACCAATGGACTTTCTATGGATACAGTACATGTGGTGCCACTACGACTGTCATGAGTTACAGGTCTCGTGATCCGAAGGTTTATAGAACTAAAGAAAGGCGTTCATTGTGAATGTTGGGCGATCTCTTCAAATATGAAGAAAAGATCTGGTCGGACACGGCGAATAGAAGTGAGGCCGTAAAATACAGTGATTACGAGAAAGATTAAGAAAGAAATAGCGTCTGTAAGATGAATATATTGAGGGATATCTATGAATCGCTGCGTGCATCAAGGTGTCTTTGGGTTGCGGGGGATGTGTCCTTGCAAAAGATGTGTCCTACTGTTGCAGAGGATGTGTTCTTGCAGAGGATGTCTTCTCGTATTACGGAAGAAGTGTCCTTGTTCTGCGGAGGATGTGGCCCTGTGTTGCGAAGAATGTATCCTTGGATGGGCCTTTGTGTTGTGGAAGAAGTGTCCTTGTACTGCGAAGGATGTGGCATTGGATTGCGAAGGATCTGTCGTTGTCTTGCGTGTTCTCGAAGTTGACGTATCCGTGTGTTGCGGAGGTTTTGTTCTTGTGTTGCGGAGGATGTGTCCTTGCGGATGATGCGTGAATGTGTTTTTGCGGTGGCTGTGTCCATTTTTTGCGGAGTATGTGTCCATGTCTTGCAGAGGATGTGATCATGTAAAGGGTGTGTCCTTTTGTTGCGAAGGATGTGTCCTTGGGGACGATGTATCCTTGGGTTGCGGAGGATGTGTCCTTGCGGTTGATGTGTCCTTGTGTTTGTGAGGATTTGTCCTTGTGGAGGATGTGTCTTTGTGGATGATGTGTCCTTGTGTTGCGAAGGATGTGTCCTTGCGGACGATGTGTCCTTGTGTTGCGAATGCTGTATCCTTGCGGATGATGCGTCCTTGTGCTGCGTAGGATGTCCTTGTGGACGACCTGTTCTTGTGTTGTGGTCGGTGTGTCCTTGTGGACGACGTGTCCTTGTGTTGGGGAGGGTGTGTCCTTGCGGATGATATGTCCTTGTGTTGGGTAGGATGTCGTTGTGGACGACGTGTTCTTGTGTTGTGGTCGGTGTGTCCTTTTCGACGACGTGTCCTTGTGTTGTGGACGGTGTGTCCTTGGGAGGATGTGTCCTTGTGTTGCGTAGGATGTCCTTGTGGACGACGTGTCCTTGTGTTTTGGACAGTGTGTCCTTGCGAAGGGTTTCTCCTTGCGTTGCGGAGGTTGAAGAAATAGACTTATTACGTTTACGTTGTATTTTTATTGTTTTTGGTATTATTGCTCTTCTCAGATTTACATGCTTATTCAAAAAGACTGAACCGATTTCATTATGCAAAATTTTAATAAGGAAAAGTAACAGAAAACTCCAGCCAAGTTACAAATATTTTACTCACAATCAACTTTTATTTCCTGTCTTACAAGTATTCAATGTGGCCACCACTTTCATCATGGGCAACATCAATGCGATAAGAGAATTCCTCCTAGGCGTGTATTAGCATATCACGATCCACTGAGTTGATCGCTGTTGTTATTCGAAGGTTGTCAAGGTTATTGGGTAGCAGTAGAACATAAACACGATCTTTTACGTATCCCCACAAGAAAATAATCACACACGATGAGGTCTCGAGATCCTGCAGGTCAAACAGAAAGAGCAAGGTATTGGTAAGGGCCTGAACGAGGCGTAGTCTCTAAGGTTTCAAGTGTAGACGTCTTCTTAGCACATACCAAATAGTGGGCTAGCTCGATGTGTGAATGTCTGTGGACTCCCCTCAAACACAGCACGAATTCTCGCTACTTGTTCCTTCGAAACTCGTGGTCGTCCTGGACTTTTTCCCCTAACACAGACACCCACTCTGTTGAAACTGTTTAAACTACCGTCGAATGTTCTTAGGAGAAAGCGAATGAATGTCCAGTTGCCTTCGAAAAACACGTTGTACCGTGACAACCATATTTGTTTTCGCGAACTCGAGTACGCAGAACGGCTTTTGCTGAGGACTCGCCATTCCTGGTGTGATATTATTTGTCGTTACCGCGGTAAAACAGAAGAAAGATTTAATTCACACATTAACGACTTGAATTGTATGTTGAGCAGTTTGAACAATGGAAAAGTGACCCAGACTTAAGGGGCAATGTTGATTGACACACAGCTGCAAATGTAAGCTGTAAAGAGTTCATTCTCCTGGTTGAAAGTTGAACTGAGTTAGGAAGGCGTGGATAAGCCACCCACGCTCACTGAGGAGGTTTAGTGAGAGATATGAGAGATTGAGAGAAGGGAATTCCCCAAAATTATATCAATAAATACGCATGCGCGAAGCGAATTCCCTAGAAGATAGCCGATCGGAGCAGAAGACAGAAGCAGAAGAGAGAAGAGAGGCTCACGTGATTATCTGCCGACGAAAGCCTCCGACTTCAGCCTTGTGTCAAACTTTACCAACAACCGCAAACCAGATTTTTGCCAAGTCGACGATAGTATCACATCCGATTTAGATTTGGGCTGGGCTGATAATTAATTGCATTCGAACTCTGATATGAACCAATTATTGTACGGAGGATTGATATAAAAACAGTATTTACTTTAGTTCAATTTATTCGAGTGTTATTTTTTTCTCTGTACGTCATCCCGCTGCTTGGACGAGCCCCACACCAGGATACCTACGACGATTCGATCTTGACTACCTTAAGATCTAAAAATCACAACGTGGGATAGGGTAACTCTTGATTGAAGCAGCCACTTCAGCAACCAGCCGCGTTGTTGGAAGACTAGGGTGTTGCACAATTACACGGGGTTAAATAAACAACTGTACGTTGCCAGAGGTACGACCCGACTACAGCGCCCCCCTGTAACAGCCATTCAAAGCTTCGAAAACTCCTCTTTTAATGGTCACTGACTCATTCCATGATGATGCTTGAGAACTGAAGCAATGCATTATGAAATCGGTTCATTCGTTTTGAATAACCCTATTCGAAAAAATGTTATTTTGTCAGAAGAATTATTTGAATGATAATGACCCTTTTCAAAACTATAGAAAATGCTAAAATATTCGTTGTTTGCTGGTGTATTAAAAAAAAGACCTTATGAAACTCGAATTTATAAACAGGGATCATATCATTCATATACAGGTTCGGGGTTAGTGTAACTTATTGAAATTGTTTGCGAAGATGTATTCTCGCCATTTAAATCATTAACCTCTATATTTGTTTTTGTATGAATGATTCATGTAATTATAAGTTGAACAGCACCTATAATCGTAATTAAAATAACTGATCCAACGTGCAACTTTCGGATAATAAGTGTGACATTACTGTAATTATTGAACAATATAGTTCATTCCACATTGAAGGAAAACCTACCAGTACAAAAGAATTCTCTTATTACTATATTTGTACAAAAACGCACAACCTTAAAATTTAAAATTCAAACTCAGCGTTGCGACCGCACGTTCCAAAACAATAACACATTTCTCATGGCATTTTTTCGGATTACATCTCTATTTTCATTGTCCTCTTATTACTGAGAAGTAAAAACAAGAACAAATCTATTTCCATACCTGAGGATGTCTGTAGGAACAGACGAAAGCTTGTAAAAAATTAAAAAGACCTTATGCAACTGGAATTTATAAACACGGATCATATCATTCATATACAGGTTCGGGGTTAGTGTAACGTATTGAAATTGTTTGCGAAGATGTATTCTCGCCATTTAAATCATTAACGTCTATATTTGTTTTTGTATGAATGATTCATGTAATTATATATATATATATATATATATATATATATATATATATATATATATATATATATATAGCAATCGGGGCCCATTTATTTCAATTTAGCCTCCTGTTTTGTTTGTTTTTATACAGGTCAGTTACATATCTTCCCGGTTCTTCATTGCTGTCCCTATGTCTTACCTACCAATGCCTGTATCCCTTGAGATGACGCCAGGGTATGATAGTTTTCTGCCCTTGGCCAGGTTTGTTGCAGGCTTCGAGAGTAGGAGAGAGGAGACAACCTCATTCTCAGCACGGTGGCAGTGGCCAGTAAACTGCTCGACGAGCTCGTATAAGAGAGGAAACACGGGGAAAACTGTCGTAGATTTGGTGGATGGTCGAATGGCGTTTAAAAGAGAGGTTTTGAGCTCTCATTAAAAGACGGGTGTATGTTCGATCCAGACGTTTGTCAATGCCTTTAGAGAGTGTCCATGTCTCTAAGCCATAGAGTAGAATCGGTTCAACAGAGGCCCTGAATATTTTGATCTTGTGTTTTCTGTCCAGTTGTGATGTCCAGATCTTGTGCATATTATTGCATACAGACCATACCATACCCTTCCTAGTTTGGAAGTCTTTCAAGGGGGAGGAGATGAATAATCCTAGATATTTATAATCCTCAACTTTGATTCAAATTGGTGTTATTAACGGATTTTATAGGATGGCCATCTATTCTTGTATTCAGTTTTTGACTCATTGAGATATAGACCTACGCAGTTGGCCCAAGAAATTGTAGGAGAACTTGCACATTCTCTAAAGACTGATTGATAAGCGTGATGTTATCAGCGAAATCAGTATCTGAAAGATATTTGGCAAGGAAGCGAGAATTGTAATCCCTTATCTTGCAGATTGTCAACTGACATACAAATCACATAATCAACAAACAATAATAAACAGAAATGGTGCAAGTATATCACCTCGGAGTATTCCAGCTCTAATGGAAAAAGATGGTGTTTCTCCATCATTAGAGCGAACGGTTGATGTGGTATCCGATGGCGTCATTCATTTTGTTCATTCCCAAGTCATGTATTCCGAACCGGTGGGAGCCTTATTCAATCGCCGTATCTTTTCTTACTCATTACTGGCGTTGCTCTTGTAGTTGACTGAAGTGCCGTTATATTCCCAACGGTTCATATCCAATACTTTTACGCCGAGCCGGTGGGAGCCTTAATCAATCGCAGTATCTTTTCTTATTCACTGGTTTGTTTGCTTGTGATATTCACGTGATACGTCACGTGTTTCATATCCTATTAGTGTCGTTGGGCCACCACATGTACTGCAGTCATGACACTAGTAGTTGTCTACGTCAACATAACCTGTGAGTGTTCAACCCTCGTCAGGCTTGTTTGAATTCAGAGTTTTCCTTCTTCTAGACTGGTCACCAACCAAGACTATATTGCCTGTTCTATTATTTTAGGGTCGTAGTAGGACCGTATGTACTGCATCCATAGCTGCACTGGTGTGTCTTGGGCAAGATGGCCTAACGGAGACGATGACTTTCAAGGCTGGTTTTGAATTTAGAGTTTTTTGGGGGATAGAGTAGTTGGTACTTGAAAGCAATATGGGGCAGTCAGGCCTGTCTTTAACCCATGGCTGAGAAAGAAGAGATCATTAGTACTTTCTCTAAGGCTATTTCTGCGTAACTGAACCCAGTCGATTTCTTTTTCCGGGATGGTAACCGTTACAGAAAATTTTGTTTTGCATTTTCTTCGATCAACAAAAGAGATATGGAGATTTATTGATTAGTAGCAATTATAGCCAGAATTGCGCAGGCGAAGTCACTTTCCTTTGTTCGGATAGCTATTCAGTCGTTTTTTTTGTTTTGGAAGACAGAGAGAGAGAGAGAGAGAGAGAGAGAGAGAGAGAGAGATATTAACATATGACGTAAAACAATAGGAAATAAATTAAAGCAGTTGAATAAGTTTAAACATTTTGTCAGTCGTTTATTTCATATACGTTATTATAATTCAAAATCAAAACTGTCAACATTACCTACTTCCGATTAATCATACGCTGTGATCTAAATACTAAGGTCATTACCATTTCAATAAATGCATTTTCAATAAATATTTTCATGGTAATTGTTCTGATGAGCTTTCCTCGTTGGTACCTTGATTTACAAATTTAAGCACAGTACTAGATTGGCTGCTAGGCCTCATTATTTTACAGTGAATTTCTGTATACAGTGTGCAATGGATAAATTGTCGACTAAATGAGACAAAAATGAAAATAACACTGACATCTCATTTTAACAAATATATTTGCCGAAATTCCCCTACAATAGCTTGAAATACTAAAGAGTAAGTTTATTGAATAAAATCGCCATTGGCTTCAACCATGGCCTTCAGACGACTTCGGAATCTCCTGCAACTCTTCTGGGTGGTCTCCTTGTTTAATTTAGTGAATGTGTCTATAATCCTTGCCAAAAGTTCATCTTTGGTGTTACAAGCAGTTTTGTCGGTCTTTCGTTCAATTGAACCCCACATTTAATAATCAGGGATTTGCTGTCTAGGGTGTTAGGTGGCTACATATATAGGGGTGATGTGGTGGCAAAAATTGTCTGACAATTTTAACTGGGTTATCCTGCTTGTGTGGCATGGTTCAGAGTCCTGTTGCCAGACATAGGGTTTTCAGTAGTCACCCTCTTGATCCAGGCTAGCACAACCACCTCAAGGCACTTGATGTAGGCCTCCGTGTTGAATCTGAGGTTTTGTGGGAAGACGGATAGAGGCATAATGTCACCAACACTAGTGATCACTCTAGACACCTTCGTAATCACCATTAGACTCATCCAACTCTTTCTTCACTGTCCTCAGATTGACATCCAAAAACTCGAAAATGTTCGTATTGAAGCTTCCGGTGCAAATGCCAAGCAATACAGCTGCTGTTTCGAAATTTCTGGCGAAGTGAATTGCGTCATGGTGCTCGTTTTCTCATAGACGGTGCCCAACTGACCCTACTATACTGTGCAGTTGACAAAATAAGAAGCAAACAACGCGCATGCGCAGAACTAAAAATTTAAAATGCCGACAATTTACCCCGAAGTTTTATGCTAAAACTTTCTTTTCTCGGACTTCTCGCTTGTGGAACTCACTTTTGGTTATTTGCTTTCCACTCATCTTTAATCTTCAAACATTTAAATACAAAGTCTGTTTTGTTTCAGGTATTGAACTCACAACTTTTGGGATCAAGTCACTTTTTGGATTATTCAACCAACTCTTTTATTCCCTGGGCCATGTGTCCTTGGTGAGTGAAATTCTGGGGACTTCTCAACCTAATGTCTCAGTAAGCATTTTTTTTTACCAGAGCTCATATTACAGTTTCTGTAATTGTCGTTTTTCTCTATCTCTGGTTTCCATATTGTATTCATTTCTACATTTGGCCGGCTTAGGAGGTTTTTGTGGCCTAGTATATGTGCTGATTCCTTAAGTTTTCTTATTTTCCAATGATGTTCTGTCTATTATTTCAACTTTATACCCCGGGAAGGGGGAGGGGGCGGTGATTTCCCGTTCTCTAACCATTTACGAATTAACTGATACTGAGATATCCAAAAAGGCATGGCACGTGGAATTAGAATAATTTATCGACAGGAACTAATGTAAAATGTTCGGTTCAAAATTCGAACAAATATTAGCGGAAGAAGGCTGGAGCGTAGAACTGCCGAAACATCGTGAATATGACAATAAAGATGAAAACAGAAGTCCGAACAATGTAAATAGTGTAAATAGTTACAAATAAATAAATATACACCGATTTTATGTTTCCTTGAATTCTGTTATTTTATTGTATTTTAATAATATTTTTTCAGATTCTTTCTCACTCAGTGACTCTTTGTGCCGTAGTGGCTTTATTGCCTTGCTTTGATTATTTAAAAACAATCCATTTAATTTTAAGAAGCCATCAACAAATTCCTTATTTACAAAAACATGACAAAAGGCCAAATTGAAAAGTAAATAACCGAAATTTTATAAAAATCATTTCTAAAGAATTTAAAAAAATAATTTTTAATTTCGGATTAATCTATCTATTCTGGTTCTCGTGCCATAAGCGACGTTAAGCAATGTCGGTCCTGGTCAGTATCTAGATGGGTAACTACATGGGAATACCAAGTGCTGTAAGCTTGGATGTAAAAGTAAATGGCGCAACCACTCGAATCTGAGGATGCCAATTAGTTAATTCCTATTGCAGATACCAGCTCAGGCACATTTGGGTTTGTTCAACTCCCACAGAGCCCACCTGTGGTTTATATTGCAACTATGCCTTAGATTTGGGAGAAAAGCGCATTATCTAGCTTGATCAACAATCTAAACAAGGTCAGAATGCTGAAAGCCTCGGTCATGATGACTTGTGACTTCGTGCTAGCACGGCCATCGACGGCCCCCAAGGGTTCCATCGACCCAATTTCACTCAGGCATTTTCCAAAGATGCCGCATACTGGGATCGCCTTATCCAGACTGAGAAAATCAAGAAACAAACAAATCAACAATGGTGAGATTCGAACCCGGGTCTCGTGATCAGAAAGCGAACGTGGCCAGAATGCGGATGTGGTGGTTGGGTAATGAATAATGGATAATCGGAGAGCTAATTCCAATTTCAGTTGCGTTCGTTATATTCATATACATGCAAATACCATTGTAAATCCACCTCTTCTCCCCCTGTTATGGGTTAATTAGTAAGCCTTTTATCACTAAATATATATATATATATATATATATATATATATATTCATGAAATACATAAGTTTGATGCCCCCAAAAATCTTACAGTATAAAAATATTATCTGACTTTATGAAACTTGCAAAGACTTGATAATTCGTAAAAACGAATCAATCAATAAAAAATAATTTTCAATTTTTATAATTATTTAAACTGAATATGCAAATTAGATATCGCCAAGCATTGATATATTCATCAGAAATTTAGTATAGGAGATAAGGAAATTGAAAATAAAATATATTTTGTTGGAATAGATTCCCCTAGAACCACAAATTAATAAAACCAAACCTGAGAAATCGAATCATGTTTTTAAAATAGCCTCTTGAGTTAGCGACTTTGATATGGATGTAATGCAAAAAAGGTTTCAACTATTTTCGCGGATCAGTGATGGAAACTTTTGTGTGTCCGTATTCATGAGCATTCCTATACCAACAAATTTTGAAAAACTATTAATATTTCGATCTTGTATATAAATACTTGTCACCAAATAAAATCCTTACATTTGCCTTGATAAAGTTCCTTAGAAGAGGGAACGTGTCAGGTAAGATAAGTTTTCCTTTTGTCTTTATTCAAATTATCCTGTTACAGATACACCCTATCTGAAATTTTTTACATATATATATATATATATATATATATTAGTGAATATTCTATCATTACCCCTAAAGAAAAACCATAATATTCACATCGACATTTCTGCAGGAGAGTTTAAAAAGAGAATCAATAAACATAGACATATATTCACCAATCCAAAATTAAAACACCAAACAGCCCTTTCGAAAAAAAAAAAAAAAAAAAAAATTCGGAATTGAAGGTAAAAGGTCTGAATAAATTGTAAAATTCTAGGTTTCGCGAACAACTCCAACAGTTTTAGGGATAGGTGCAAGCTATGTTTAGAAGAAAAAAATCAGGATAATAAAATATAAAGATCAATGCAAACTATTAAATTAACGTAGACAATTAATCACGAAATGTAGACGTAGAAATAAATTCCAATTACATAAGAATACATGTGCATATATGTGAGGATGTATGTGTGCGTATAGTGGAATATATGTATGATCATGTAAATGTACACATCTCAGTGACTCAGATCGAGAGTGTCGCCATATTTCCTACGAGAATGAAATCACAACTGAGTTTTCTTACTTTTCATGGCCGAGAGGAGAAGCTGATATATATATATATATATATATATATATATATATATATATATATATATATATATATATATATATACCCTTGTGCAAATTAATAAAAACAACCGCTTTAGTTTCCTTTTATTCCCCATCCAGTCAGTTTTAGACCCACTGAAGTGACAGAGTCTAATCGATTTCTATTTTTTCTCAGATTAGATCATTTGCAGTGGTGTGCAGTAATATGAATCTATTTTCAGGGTGTATAATGAAATTTGTTTGGCCTTGAATAATATTTCGTCATCCGTGATTGCATCAGATTTTCATCACACCCAGACACTATTGTCTCGACTGTCGAGTAGTTGTCCTACGGCCATTGTCTGCGATGGACGTTACTCCAAGGAAGCGTACGAAAATTGTAATGCTGCACGAACAAACTGATAAGCCTTACCAGTGAGCAAATCAAAGTACTATAGATTGGCCCGGAAACATTCTTGATTTAAATCCAATCGAGAATCTGTGCTCAATCTGCAAGGGACGACCTCGTGTAATGGACATACAAGGTACTAACGTGTGCAACCGCAGTATCACTTTATAGTTGAAATTGCTAAATATAATCGTAGTGTCTATTTCAGTACTTTCTTCTCTCGCACTTCTCTCGTGTGGAACTCTCTTCCAGCTTCTCGCTTTCTGATAAGGTTGATTTATCTGTCTGTTTAACGGCCTATCAACTCCTTATGGGTCATTTAATGCAGAAATTTAACTTTCTTGGGTGCTTTGAAGTAAGAAAAATTTGATATGTGTTATTCTGCTTTCACAATTGAATAAATGGTAGATGATACTCAGCTTTTGTGCATAATCATGTTTGTTGGTTAATTTTGTTTAGCGACATATCAACCTCTATGGGTTATTTAATGCTGAAATCTAAATATTTTGGATCCAGTTTTATACTTTTCGTATAGTTTATAGATTATATTGTGTATTGCACGTAATTTTAAAAAAATGTATTGTTGGTAATTTTTTTATAAAAATATTTTGCCTAATTTTTTTGCGTTTTAGTGTTGTATTAATTGTCATGTTGTCATAAAAAGTATATTATTGGTCAATTTACTATAAAAATGACCCGTTGGTATTCTGGGGGCGTTCACTATTTGCCCATAGCTGGGACCCAAACAGGTGCTACCACACCGGGTCAGGGTGGACCTGGGTACAACAGCAATTAAGAGGTGCTTCCCTGCTTCTCAAAATCTACAATCTCCTAATTAGATGTCTTGCTGCTGGATGTAGTTTATCGTCATACCCAGGACGACTTTCCGCTGAGCTACAATCTGGGGTGTAATTATTAAAACAGATATAGTTAGATATAATATGTTATAAGTTTGAGAACTATGTACTACAATGTTTTCACTGTAGGGATCGAACGAAGGACACCAGCGAATACCATGCAAGATAAACCAGCGTACCATTGCCTTGCGGCTGGCGTCACTCAGTTCTAGTCTAATCTGATCTGAAATATAATTTTTCAACGTTATTGTTCAACTGATGACGCTTCAAAAATGTCTAAAAAGACTTCTCGCGTTGTTTATACGGTATTTTATGGATACAACTTATTTCAGTAAATGCATTGTTTTCATTAAACATTATCAATTACATTTACCAGCCTGAAGATTTGAAATCTCGTAGAAAATATACGTTTTCCGACAGGAATTGAACCTGTTTTCCTATACGAAAACCGTCATTTGGCTTGACGTCCTGTTAACCATTCAGCCACAAAAGGCTTCCGGTTTACCAAAGTTCAAATTATTGCTTATAAACATCCACATTCGGCGACCTTTCTCGATATATCATTTCTGTTCCGAAACGTAACTTAACATAAACAATGACAACATATTATATGTGATGAATTAAATCAGACAAATATTTTAATATATTTTCTGTTTATACGTTATTTTTATGGATGCAACTTATTTAAAGGCTCTGTTTTAATTAAACAGTATTAATTACATTTAACGGCTTGAATATTCGAGAAATCCCGGAGAAAATATGCGTCGCCCAACAAAAATCGAACCTGTATCCCATACAGAAGCCGTCATTTGGCCTGACGTACTGTTTGCTAAACCGGAAGTTCCCTGTGGCTGAATAGTTAACAGCACATCAGGCAAAATGACGGTTTCCGTATGGGATACTGGTTCAATTTATGTCGGAGGACGGACATTTTCTACGTGATTTCTAGAATATTTAGGCTCGTAAATGCAATTCATACTGTTTAATTAAAAACAGAGCATTTACGAAAATAAGTTGTATCTATAAAAATAATGTATAAACTGAAAATATATTCAAATATTTGTCGGACTTAATCCATTGCATATATATATATATATATATATATATATATATATACAAACGTGATTTCTAGAATATTCAGGCCCGTAAATGCAATTCATACTGTTTAATTAAAAACAGAGCATTTACGAAAATAAGTTGTATCCATAAAAATAATGTATAAACTGAAAATATATTCAAATATTTGTCGGACTTAATCCATTGCATATATATATATATATATATATATATATATATATATATATATATAAACAAAATTGATAGAAAAATCTGATGAAAATATCCATTTGTCGGCCATTACACAGACATATTGTATAACAGAAAGGGAAATCGATATTTTCACCTATAGATGACATGTGTGTCCTTTGTTGAATGCGTTGTTCGACCAGACCGTCTGCTTCTGATGTATGTCTGTCGTCCGTCACTTGCAGGCGGTTAGCTGTCGCCAATATTTTCTTTATTTGTTCATTCCTTGTTTGCTTTATACGTTTTTCATTCTTTTCCTGACATTTTTTTTCTATTTATTATTGGGTACCTGAAAAACAAAATGTATCGTCGTCGTCGGGTGCTTGAAAGAACAAAATGGAAGAGCATTTGATCGAAAATCGATGCAAGGTTATTTGCATTTGTACAAAGAGAGAGCCTGAAAATGCAGGCACTTGCTAGCGATGCATCAAACGTTTAGATAAAAAGATACAAAAAGATATATAGATAGATGTACAGAGACTGAAATATAAAGAGACTGAGATAGATAGATAGATAGATAGATAGATAGATAGATAGATAGATATGAATAAATTGATAGCAGACAGAAATAGCAAACTAGCGAACTAGATAGATAGATATATACAGAATATGGTAGGATAGATAGATAGACAGAATATAGAGCAACTGAATCATTTCACCCCAAGCAAGACTATAAAGCCACTAACACACGGGGGATTATTGAGAATGTGAATACACGAGAAAAACTATTATTATGTAGAGAGGACAATAAAAGAACAAAAATTAAGAAGACAAAACGTAACGATTGACATTGCATTTAAATTTTTCGAGATCAAAGGCAATAAAGCCACTATGACGTAAGGGGTTACTGAGTGTTAGAGAATATGAGAAAAACTACTATTAAGGAGAGAGGGCAATAAAAGAACAAGATTTAAGAAGATAGAAGATAACAATTGACATTACATTTAAATTTTTGAAGATCAAAGGCAATAAAGCCACTAGGACGCAACGTGTTACTGAGTATTAGAGAATATGAGAAACACTACTATTAAGGAGAGAGGACAATAAAAGAACAAGAATTAAGAAAACAGAAGATAACGATTGACGTTACATTTAAATTTTTAAAGATTACGGCAATAAAGCCACTAGGACGTAAGGGGTTACAGAGTGTTAGAGAATATGAGAAAAACTACTATTAATGAGAGAGGAAAATAAAAGAACAAGAATTAAGAAGACAGAAGATAACGACTGACATTCCATTTACACTTTTGAAAATCAAAGTTCACTGGAAAGCAAGAGGCTGGAAGAGAGTTTCACAAGCAAGAAATGTGAGAAATGTAACTGTTAGCAGAGAATTTATGCTTACATCCAGCCATATCAACTGCAAAATGATGAGACCTTACCGCCAATCTAGTACTGCGCTTAAATTCATAAAATCTAGGTATCGAGTCCGCTTTCGAGTTGATATTCTTAGGTTTTCTTGGGTATTGTCCCTTACTTGCTTAAATACTTCTCCATTTCTAACCGAATATGGTCTGCCATTTCATTAAATGTCGCTTACGGAATCTTTGCTCTCAAAACCTGGAGAATCTCTTACACAGTAACCATATGCCTGTTGAGTTTGAATGATTAATTCTTGATTTTGGTAAAAAAATATCAAGACTTGCGGTCGTTGTTCAATCGTGTATTTTTACATGATTAATTTCTAAAGCCTCGTGTATAAAATATCTGTAGGAAAAATAAAAAAAAATGTTAATAAAGAAAAAAAAATAATTAAAGATTTAGACTCCTTGATGACTTTTGCGCCATGCCGTATAACTTTTGCGCCATGCCGTATAAATTGGTCCTTATAACAATTTCGTTGACCCTTACCACCACATTTTTGATAACCGGCTCGTAGCACTCACTGTTTTTGAATATTTTCCAACACACGCCTCAGTGTTTCAGATGTAAGTGCCCTAATACTTGTTTGTCAGAACCGGAGAAGTTGGTGACTATTTTATGCCGTAACCGCGAAATATTATTCTTTTTTTTCCAAAATTTCACGTGAGAACCCTTGACCTTTTGATCTGTCGCCCTGTCTTGTACGGAAGCAGGTTTATGGTTTTAAGCATTTATTGGTTTGGTTTGGTTTATTTTGTTTTATGGCATATCAACCTCAATGGCTTCTTTAATACCGACGACATTTTTAGGATAGATTCGTATGAATAAAATATGTATTCTTTGGTTTAGATTGGTTTGGTTTATTTTCTTTTAAGGCATATCAACCTCAATGGGTTATTTAATGCCAACAACATTTTTAGGATAGATTCGTATAAATAGAATATGTATTCTTTGGTTTAGATTGGTTTGGTTTATTTTGTTTTACGACATATCAAACTCATTGGGTTATTTAATGCTGACAAATTTTTTTTATTGCTGGTAATATTTTGTTTTGTCAAAAATCTGTTTCTGGTAATATATTTCCTTCAAAATTGTATTGCTGGTAATATTTTTTTTCAAAAAAGTATTGCTAGTAATAGTTAACTATTTGCCCATAGCTGGGACCCTAACAGGTGCTACCACACCGGGTCAGGGTGGATCTGGGAATACCAGCAATTAAGAGGTGGTACCACACTCCTCAAAACCTCCTGATCAGAGGTCTTGCGGCTGGACGTAGTTTTACGTCTTACTCACGACGCGGATGTAGTTTAACGTCTTACCAAATATTTATTGGAGAGACGTCCGAGGGGTACACTCCTATGAAGACCGCCTTAGAGTTGATGTGCTTGGATCTTCTTCAAGACGCTCTCTTACTCGCTGAAATACTCCTTTGTTCCTAACCGAACGTGGTTTGCCACTTTGTCGAAGGTCACTTACTGAACTTTTATTCTTTAAACTTTAAGAATCTACTACAATGGCGACGGTAAGTTTGTATTATTGATTCTTGGTTTTCATGAAAAATATTTCACTACTTCTCTCTATTGCAGAGCCTCATATTCAAACAGGATTAATTTCCAAAGTCTCCTTTCTGAAATAGCTTTTTTTTAAGCATTTAAGCATTTGCAAGACGGTAGTGCCACTAGCACGCAAAGGGTTACAGAGGATAGAGAATAAGAGTAAAGAGGCGTGTCTGGGGGGAGGATAAGGGAAGAAAAATCAAGGTACCAGAAGATGTGGATTGACATTACATTTGAATAT
This sequence comes from Acanthosepion pharaonis, assembly GCA_903632075.3. Lineage (NCBI taxonomy): Eukaryota > Metazoa > Mollusca > Cephalopoda > Sepiida > Sepiidae > Acanthosepion > Acanthosepion pharaonis. Next base: position 2,826,460 of record CAHIKZ030003660.1, read on the forward strand.
TTGAAGATTAATAGCTATCAGAGAAGCAAGTAAGAGGAAGGGAGTTACACTGTCGGGAAGTGCGAGAGAAGAAGCTGTTGGAGTAGAAGAGACGGCTGCATTTAATCGTTTCGACAGTGAACAGGTGGGACCGAGATGCCAAATTAGTAGCGCACTTAAATTCATGCAGTTGAGGTACCAAGGAAAGTAGCTCGTCGGAGCAGTTGCCGTGAAAATACATGTAAAAAAGACAGAGAGAAGCCACGGCAAGTTTGTGACATAGCGACTGCAGACGGGATACCAGATCAGGACCCATTACATTCTGAAAGAATAATGAAAAATATTAAACAAAAACATTATTAAACTTTAAGACCCCTGGGTGACTTTAGGGCCATACTTTATAAATAATTTTTAATTGGTTTCCAAACAGTAACCTGCGCGAAATTCAACCAACTTGACTAAGGGCTGTTTGGCTTTTAATTCTTACTAAGGTTCACCAATGATACTTTTCTTTGACGAATCAAGGAGGACATTTTCAACATATCCTTTTAAGATCTCTCGAGGATTCTCGGATGATTTAAGGTTAGATTAATATTCTATCTACAAGCTAGGTTCAACTTTTCAGAAAAAAAGATGCAACACACGAACATCATTTCTTCAATGAGTCAACTGTCAAACGCAAAAAAGACACTATTTCTACTTGGGCAAAGTTCACATAGTGTGCTCAACTCACATAAAAATAGACATACATTTGTACATTTGACAGCTAAATATTCTGAAAAGTCAGATTTTATTCTTAGATACATATATATATATATATATATATATATATATATATATATATATATATATATAAAATGAAACTCAGTTTTACCACATTTATATGGCCATTTCGCTCTTAGAGAGAGAAATTCCTTGGAGCTTGTCAATACTAAAAAGTTAGATAAAAAAAACTTGTTAGTATTGACAAGCTCCAAGGAATTTCTCTCTCTAGGAGCGAAATAGCCATATAAATGTGGTAAAATTGAGTTTCATTTTTATGTAATTCATTTCTATGCTCTATGATAAATATATTAAGCTCTCTTTTGTGGATCAGATTTAATATTTTATATTATTAGGATTCACTTGGATTACTTACTATCGAATTTTTACCTATATATAAATATTTTACCTATATATATATATATATATATATGAAAATTATTTTCAGATAGAGTATATCTGTGGAGGAACAAAATGGATAAATAGACAAGAGAAAAACAATTCTTAGCTGAAGTGTTTCGTCCACTCAGGGATTTTATCATTTGCCTTGATAAAGTCCCTCAGAGGACGAAACACGTCGACTAAAAATAGTTTTTCCTTTTGTCTTTTTATTGATAAAAGTAAACATTGAAGTCAACACCAAGAGGCGACAGTCTGCTTGATGTTAAACGTAGTCTTCAGACCTGACGATTGCGTTTAGCAAGGAACAGACTGTCGCCTCTGAATATTGACATCAATGTACACTTTTACATTTACATACGCTCTATCCCTGTTATTGAGCCCTTTAGCCCATAAATATAGCATACCTTTAAACTACATTTTATCATTTTATATATATTATATATATATATATATATATATATATATATATATATATATAAGTTATGCTATATTTATGAGATAATTTGCTCGATATCAGGAACAGAGTATATGTATATAAAAGTGGACATTGAGGTCAACACCAAGCGATAATAGTCTGCTTCGTGCTTAAACGCAGTCGTCTTTACCTGACAGCTGCGATTAAGCATGTTCCATTGTCAGTGATTTTTAAAAACACACATAACTGCGCTCTGTCAGAGTAAAATTTTAAATTTATACGTTATATGCAATTTCATATATTGTTGCTATATATTAACAAATTTTGTTGAGTGTCGGTTGGTTGATTTTGATATAGAGGGCTACAAGAATTTGAACACTTTGTTTATTATTTCCATGTTGTAGTACATTGGTGTTGTCAACAAGTATTTTCCTGTATTGTGAAGGTGGACAGGAATCTTTTCTTTAGATGTGTACCACAGAACTATTATCCGACAAAGGAAGTGTAAGATATGTTGATAATCACTATGACAGCGGAAAGCAGTTTAAAAAAAGAAATAGCATAATTACACAAACACATGTTTATGCGTGTCTTTCAGCTTATCGCGGTTACAATAGCATGTTTGTCTTTGTAATTTACCCCTGAAGATGATCTTAGAAAAGGTCGAAAGTACTTGGGTTAAAAAAAGAACACGGCGCCTTCCTTGATGGATTTCATCTCAATATCAAGAAACTAATTAGACAACTTGAAAGATTCAATATAAAAAATAAGAAGACACAATATACCCATATTATTCAAAAAAAACATACATATATATATATATATATATATATATATATATATATATATATATATATATATATATATTTAAAAAAAAACAGACCACCTCCTCTATACTCTACCATGTCTATTTAACTATCCCTCTTACACTCTCTGTTAAATTACAAAAACTTCCCATCAATTTTAATTTCATTTTTTGCTTCATTTCATTTTTGGAAGTGCTATCTGATGATCCGGCGTGCTTTAAAAGGTCTCTGGTGAAATAAATTATTATAATGGTACCTTAAAGTGGTCTGTTTTCTTTACCATTTAATAATTTATTTCATTAGCTCTGGATTTACATTGAGCTCTCAGAATTTCATCTTCCTTGGGATTACCCATACGGATTACCAAGTTCTTCATAACTTATATATATATATATATATATATATATATATATATATTGTTAAATATAACAGACAATGAATGGCTATTATGTGTGGTCTTTAGCCATTCTAATGTTCGTATGATGTCTTTAATTTCGGGTGAAAAAAATATATATATGTATGTGTGTGTGTGTGTGTGTTTATCAAAAATGAGAAACACCGGTTACTTATTGAAACCTCTTGACTAGCCAGTGAACAGAATGATTACAAAAGATTTGTCAACGAACCTCTGGAGTCGAGGTGCTAAATATAACATCAATCAGTTAAGTAATTTTATTTTTATATTATATATATATATATATATATATATATATATATATATATATATATATATATATAATAAATTTGCCCTAAGCAAGGTGATAATGCCACTAAGACGCAACGAGCTACTAGAAGTAAAAGAAAATGAAAAAATTTTTGTAGGAACCAAAAAACTAATCCTGAACAGGGAATAGGGAATAAATCTCTACTCGTCCAAAAGACCGCGAAGGAGTGTGAATTGGACAATATCTACTCCCATTGAAATTCTTACATTGTAACTCTATAAGTGGTGGAAACATTACAGCTGTTAATCGTACGAACAGCCGTAGACGCTGGGCCCATTTGAGATGACGTTTGATGTCATATCCGCTGGTCGGGTACACATGAGCCTACACACGATCACGGGTGAACCTTAACTGTCTTGCAAAATGTGTTGGGATGCTCTTCACTGTGTCATGCAAACCGACAAGCTGTGAAGGAAAACAAAAGTCTTCTAATCTCGGGGGGGGGAATTGATCGAAATCGCACTGTAACTTTGATATTCGGTCTTTGTACTGTTGAACTAATACACATTGAAGATATGAAAGATGATAACAAACAAGTTCAAAAGTAACATACCAGTCGATTGTTTAGTGTTTGCCAGTTTTCATCTCTCTCGGCACGTTCCTGTCTTTCTTTGTCTGGATCTATCTATCTATCTATCTATCTATCTATCTATCTATCTTAGTCTATTCATATCTATCTTAGTCTATATCTATCTATCTATCTATCTATCTATCTATCTATCTATTGTTCTCACTCTGTTCTCTCCTTTCGTTCTTATACACTCTTTTCAGTTCTCTCTCTCTCTCACACACACATACACAGACACACACACATTCTCTCAAATCTATGCATGAGTCTAGACGTATTTATAGATATTCTGGCAGCTATAATTCATCTGTATGAAGACCAAATGTAAAATTTGTTCATGAGCATTTTCAAAATTAAAAAAAAAATAACATGAAAATTCGACATTTTTACTTCTGCTAAGAAATTCTTCCATTTGGCTTGATAAGATCCATAAGTGGACAAAATGTTTCAGCTGAGAAAAGTTCCTCTTTTGTCTTCACACAACCACCCAAAACACACACACACACACACACACACACACACATATATATATATATATATATATATATAACTAGTATCTAATATATATATATATATATATATATATATATATATATATATATATAGCCGATATATATGAGCCGAGTTCGAATTCCAGTCGAATCCATTACATTCACTTACATGCTAATACCCTTGGGAAAGGTGTAAATCCTCTTCTTCTCCCTCCAGCTATGGGTAAAATAGCAGGACAGATTGGGTTCTATAGCCTCGGATGGCAACTGGTCTAGGAGAAGGACAACTCTGAAATCAAAACCTGCGGAGGGTTGGTTGAGGACCTTGTGGCACTTAGTGCACCAGGTCTCTGTAATCGGCCCTTCACAAAGTGTGGCTGGTCCTGCACGAAACCTTCACCACTATAATCAAATCTCATGTGCTGTTGTCGGGCTATCGGTTTCCTGGGAACTGATCTGCATGACCCTCATACGTCGAATTCGACGGGAGAGTCGATTATATATATATATATATATATATATATATATATATATATATATATATTGGGTGTGGTCCTTCCTTATCTGCGGATGCATGAAATCAAAAAATGTACCGAATAATAAATATCTTTATATATATAGAACAACTCTAACAGTATATTAATAAAAGTTATATGACGGATACAAGATTCGTTCTTACGGTAGATCTTATTAGACACAATATGAGATTAACAGCAATAACTATTGAACTCTATCACCTCAGGTCCATTAACTTGCCTCACCTTTCCGCTAACCTAATGAATATGCATGAGCGCTCCTATACTAAACAATTTTGAAAAAACTGATAACATTTTACTCTTGTACATAAATAATTGTTACAAGATAAAATCCTTACATTTACCTTTGATATAATCCCTCAGAGGACGAAACACGTCGATTAAGACATGTTTTCCTTTTGTCTTTATTCATATACACCGTTGTGCAAATTAATTGAAAGAAATGTTTTAGTTTCCTTTCTTTTTAGACCCTCTGGAGTGATAGGATGTAATCAATTTCTATTTTTTCTCAGATTAAGTAATTTGCAGTGGTGTGCAGTAATATGAATATATTTTTGGGGTGTATGATGAAATTTGTTTGGCCTTGAAAAATATTGTGTCATCCGTGATTGCATCAGATTTTTCATCGTACCAAGATACTATTGTCTCGACTGTCGATTAGTTGTCATGTGGCCATTGTCTGTGATGGATTTTACTCCAAGAAACTGTACGAAAAATTGTAACGCTGTACGAACATACTGGCAAGCCTTACCAGTGAACAAATTAAAGTACTATAGCATGGCTGGCAAATTCTGCTGATTTAAATGCAATCGAGAATTTGTGGTCAATCTGCACGGAACGATTTTGTGGAATGGACATACGAAGTACTAACATGTGCAAGGAGTCATTTTTCATTGGAAAAATACGGAAAAAAAGTAAATAATAACAGAATAATTCGTTTTGTTTCAATTAATTTGCACAAGGGTGTGTATACGGTCAACGACGAAATTATTCATACAACCATCAATTTTAATATTTTTATCCATTTCTCAGAATCTAATGCCCGTATGATGCCAGTTTTTTTATATGTTAATAATCCCAAAGAAAGGAATATAAAACTCAATTTTCAGAAGAATAGGTTAAATGCGAAAAATTTGACAGGCGAATTACGCAAAATAGGAAAATAGTCCAGTTTCTAGATGATGTAGGAGAACTGTGGCATTGGTAATAGTGTTTGCAGCCATAGCTAGGTCATCTGCAGAGTTAATATTTAAAGTAAACATTGATCTGGTCTATACTTGAATGAAAAAGTAAACATAGATCCGTTTAATACTTGAGTCAAACGGTAAAAATTGGCCAAGTCTATTTCAAAAGTTAAAGGTAGTACTTCCGCGATAATCCTGACATCGATTTTCCGGAATTCGTTTTTCTGGAATTCGTTTTTCCGAAATTTGATTTTCTGGAACTCGATAATACTGGCCTTGATTTTCTGGGGTTCAATTATCTTGATTTCGATTTTCCGGAATCCGATTATCCATCACCCGATTTTGTTTACGTTGATCGGTGAGAATTTTTCTTTTTTTCTTTTCTTAATGCGAACATGTATACATATATCATGCCTCACTATATGGTGAGGAATGATATATGCAGTGTGATTGCTAAACTTATAAGGAAAACCTAAAGTTTACCGGTCGTCTGGTTTCATCTTCTGTAATCTTTAGAAATAAGTCAAGTCTGTAAAAAAAAAAAAAAAAAATGGCTGTCAGAATTTCAGTGTCTGATAAAATTTTAACAAATAGTTTACAAAATGTTTTATTTTTACGCAATGTATTTTGAGATTTAATTCAGAAAGGGAAAATCTTTTTTTTTTTCATTCATTTTTACGGCCAGGATGAATTTTGTATATTGTGATCAGATGCCAAAATTTCTAAAAAAAAAAACAAAAAAAAAAAACACACGTCCAAAAACAAAATGGACGAAGTATGAAACATGAAGAAGAAGAAGAGGAAAGCGGAAAAGAGAAAGCAATTGAAAGCGAAGAACGAACGAAAAGATAAGAAAAAGAAAAAAAAAAAAAAATAAGGAAAAAATATAGAAAAAGAGAAAGAAGGAAAGAAAGAAAGTATAAAAAAACAAAACGAAGAATGAGATATGAAAAAGGAAAAATAAAAAATAAAAATGTAACGACGAAAAATTTAAAACCAAAAAGAAAGGAACTAACTAACAAAGAAAGAAAGAGGAAATGAAAAAAGAAAGAAACAAAGAACGAATGAAGGGATAGAATTAAACATATCAGGAGATAACGTATAAGAAAAGGAGAAAAATCTCGTGAAAGGAAATGAAAACTAAAAAGAAAGAAAAAATGAGAAAAGAAAGAGAGATAGAATACGAAGAAAGAAAGGAAATGTAAAAAGGAAGAAGAAATAATGTGTGAAAGAAGAAAGTAGGAAAAAGGAAAATGAAGGAAAGAAAGACAGAAAGAAAGAAATAGTATAAAGAAAAAGGAAAAAAATGGAGGAAAACGAAAGTGAGGAAAATAAAATTTAAAGAAAAAAAAGAAATAAAGCAAAATTATAAAGAATGAATGAAATAATGAAGAACAAAAAGAAAGGAAAGATAAAGATGCAATATATACAAGAAAGAAAAAAAAGAAAGAAACCAAAAAAAGAAAGCAAGAAACAATATACAGGAATAAAACTCCATATTGTTCTTGCAATTAAATCCACATATGTGTCAGTCTGTTTTACGCTGTGATATGATGTTTGAAATTCTCAAGAATTCATGCATTTCACGTTTCAAATCTAAATATCCGCCAATTAGTTTTCCGAGCTTCCGGGCTTCTTTAGACCTCTGGCAAAAATGGTAGAATGCCTCTCAGTATGTGTGTCTGTATCTCTCTCTGTATGAATATATATATATACTCAGCACCTGAAGATTGCCTTATGCATGAAACACCGAGTCGCGCTATGGGTGAGGAAACTTGCTAATTTAAAAATATGGTTCCATCGCCACACAGGAATTACCATGTTTCAAAAACAGAAACTAAAAACTTCCAATTCAATTATATAATTAAGTTAAAGTTCCTAGTCCTGTTTCATTTTCAAGCGAATATTGGAATAACTTATTTTCAAATTTACTGAGTTTTATAAGCACATACATTCATAATATCAGTTCCTAAGGATACGGGGAAATCCAGTCATTTTAAAAAGGGGCAGTAGGGTGTTCATTTTCACTGACAACTATCGTATCAAAATAAGAGTTACTTTCGAAAAGAGGTTAAGTCAAGGTAGGGTAGGGGTGCCTTTTCCGACGAATCATGACATCCGTTCAACGCATGTCGTCTGGTCTTTATCAACATCAAAAAGTTTTTCGGCGCTTTTGTTTTGCCATTAAATTTGTACTTGTATACATAAAGCTTTTTTTCTAAAAGGATTGTTTGTATATGAATACGTCATATTGAGCTACAATCTTAAAATATTATTCTTAATTTTAATTACTAATAGACTATACTTCTTTTAAAACATATAAATGTAATAGGATTACTTAAATTATTTAAAATTATTATTAAAATATGAAATATAAATATGTATATTTCATTTATCAGCTTTTTTATTATTATTTAAGCAAAAATTTTTGACAATGTCGGCAAAGAATAGCTATTTCATTTCTTTGATTAAGTAAATTTTTATTTTTTATAAATCTAGTAATATATAGTTTCTCATGTATGCACAAAGGACATGGGCCATCTAGTGACCTACATATCTAGCCTTTCTTATTGATTTCCATTTCACAGTAGGTGTTTTATTGGTTTCTTTTAAGTGCCAGAAATATTCCGATAGGGACGTCTGATTTCGGTATTTATTTATCCTAGAAGAACTTTGATGTTGGTTGAACCGTTTTTTGAACTCGTGTCTTGTACATCCTATGTAGACTTTTACCTTGTCTGGATCCTCAATAGATGAGATATTGCATTGGTACACTAATGATTCAGTGCGACAATTATTATTAAGAGGACAGTTATGAGGATATCTGCAGTGACATAATTTTTGTTTATCTTCATCTCTTTCTATTATTATACTGTCTAAATTTGTTTGGTCTTGGTCTAAGTGATTATTCAAGATATTAGCATTATTTTTCTTAATATTTTTTCTAAGTTGTCAATATGTGTATATATATATATATACCAGTACGCGCGCGTTACACATATTGACAAAAACAAAACTGCTCAAAGGCATGCACGCGAACCCTACACAACATAGGAAGTGTGTGTTTATGTGTATGTGTATGTATGTGTGTATGTGTATGTATACATATGTGTATACTAATTCTTTATAATAAAACAGTATATATATATATATATATATATATATGGAGAGGGACTATACATATGCGTACGCATGCTGACAAAAACACACAAAAAATCGGAAATAGATCCAAGAACACGCAGTGATCATTAAAAGATAAGAATATAGATGTCTTTCTCACCCTTTCTCGGACCAATTTTAATTGGTTTATAATCCTTCACACAGAATTCTTTCCCTGCCAGTTCAAGAAAGACATTTCGGACACTAACAAACCTAACAAAGAATGTCTAATATCGAGAATATCTAACATCGAAAAACATAAGAATAATTAATTCCTTTTAATAATATGTTGAAATATCCACTCTTTGCCTGATGAAGGTCGCGAGACCGGAAACACGTTTAACAAAATTATGGAAAATAAACCGCAATATATTCAATGAAGCATAATATATTCTCTAAAAAAAAAATCCACATTACAACCAAAGCTTTTGCGGTTTCTCTCTTCTTTTTATTATCCACACTTTTCTCTCTTTGAGAACTACTATAACCTCTTCCCTTTATATATATATATATATATATATATATATATATATATATATGCCTCAATACAGAGTAGAGCTAAACATTATTTATTTTAGGATATTAAAACATGCTAAAAATCGCTACATGATGGCAATTACGTTTCAACACTACAACACTTAACACCGCCCGAGGAGACACATTATATATATATATATATATATATATATATATATATATATATATAGTTCATTGTTTCTGGTACTCTCTTCCAGTTTCCCGCTTTCCAGTCAACTTTGAGCCTCAAAAGTTTAAATGCAATATAAATTCTCTTCTGTCTGCTTAATTCATTTTCTTTTATTGTTCTTTCTCCTTAATAGTTTGTTTTTTCTTTTTTTATATTCTCTCTTAAGAGCCCGCATCCTCAAATGTATATATAAAAAATACATACACACACACGTCACACCTTACACACACACTATGACACAACATCCCGTTCCTACGTCACAACATTCATTCGTTCTACGTCTATCACCATTTGTCTGTACCTATCCTGATGATGATTTAAGAGAGTCGAAAGGTTGGATCATATCTCTTCCGAAAAGTACTTTGAAAACTGTTTAATTGACTTGGTTAGGCGTTTTGCCAGTTTTAGAGAGGCTTCCTCAGAACAGAACGGAAGAAATATACGGGTGTGTGTTTGTTTGAATAGTCGATCAGAGTGTCAAAGGAGAAAATGACGAATGGACAAAATGACGAATGGACAAAATGACGAATGGACAAATGAGCCGAACGGAGAAAGAGTCAAATTGACTGAATGACGAATGGACATAATATCGAAAAGGCAACATTAGGGGCTATAAATAAAAAAATAACACTTTACTGTAGTTTGTATGAGGATCCTTGTTCAAAAAAAGAAAGTCTTATGTCAATAAAGATCAGGAGTAGAAGATACAAGGGAATTTTATTTTAATTTTTTCGCAATGACATTCCCAGCATCCTTCTGTAGAACCACTGCCTCCGGTATCCTTTCTCCATCTGTGAAGAAACTGTCCCTCATTCAGTGCCATATAGGAGGAGAAATATTACTGTAATAGTTTGGCGTGTCGAAAGACAAAATGGCGAATGGGCATAATGTCGAACAAAGTAACGAATTAACAAAATGTCGAATGAACAAAGTGTCGAACGGAAAACGAGTCGAACTGACTCAATGAGGAATGGACAAAATGTCAAAAAGACCAAATTTCAAAAGAACAAAATGTTGAACAAAATTAAAACGAACACATACATATTCATTACGGACGATAAATAAAAACTCTTTGAATGCAAATCTTTTTATTTAATTAATTTGTAATTATATAAAAAGTTTTGTTCTTTTTTTTCATCGAAGGTTTTTATATTCGTTTTAAATTTAAAAATAATTATTTACCGGCAGGATATTTGCATGCTAAGTAAAAGGTATTCTATTGTAGACACATTTCTGGCCTTTCCTCATTTAGTCATTTCGACACTTTTTTTGTTCGGTATTTTGTTCATTCGATATTTTCTTCGTTCGATACTTAGTCCCGTCGACATTTTGTCCATTCGTCATTTTCTCATTCGACACTTTGTCTGCGCATGAAATATTACATGGCAGTACAGCACTCTTTTCTTTGTTTCTAACGTAATTTTTCCTGTTTCTTAATATTTTCTTTAGCTTTTAGAAGGCATCTTTCCAGTGCGCATTCATTTTTTTATGTTTTGTTTTTTTATGTCCCTGGTATTCTCAGTATTACATCAGTAGAACCACATGCATGGTTACTGAACTGTTACGTGATATCTGTCCTCCTACGGTTGCTGGACAATCTCCTCACAGACGAAGAACAGATTTGAAGCAACAGAAATGTGGCTCTACAGAAAGATGCTGAGGATACAATGAACCGCAAAAATGAGGTTTGGGAGAGAATGGAAACAAAAAGGACACTTATATTTGTTCAAAAAAGTTAGCAGTTATGTAGAAGTTTTTATATTAGTTTAAACTTTAAAGATAATTATTTACCGACAGGAATCTTGCATGCTAAGTAAAAGGTATTCTATAGTAGACACATTTCTAGCCTTTCTTCATTGAGTCAGTTCAATACTTTTTCCGTTCGGCCCATTTGTCCATTCGATACTTTGTTTGTTCGATACTTAATCACTTCAGCATTTTGTCCATTCATCATTTTATCTTTCGACACTGTCAGTCAACACTTTGTCTGCTCACGGTGTGTGTGTGTGTGTGTGTGTGTGTGTGTGTGTGTGTGTGTGTGTGTGTGTGTGTGTGCTTCAATATTAAATCGTTAATAGAAGCACCACATGTATATTTTTTCGTTCAGAACTAAAGAAGCCTATCTAAAGATGTATGTGATATCCGTCCGCCTGTATGGTAGTGAATGTTGGACAATCTCTTCAAAGATGAAGAACACACTTGAAACAACAGAAATATGGTTCTACAGAAGTATGCTGAGGATGCCATAGACCGAACACGTGAGGAAAGACGAGGTTTTGGAGAAAATGGAAAGAAAATGGAAACTTGTACTTAACATAAGGGATAGACAGCTGAAATTTCTGAGACACATAATGAGGAAGGAGGGCTTGGAAAATATGATACTCACGGGATAGATTGAAGGAAAGAGGAACAGAGGAAAGCAGTGTGTAATGTTAATATCTTAGAAGACTATTATTTTTTTAAAGAACCATTTTCTGCTTTGACTTCCTCATTTTGACCTTTGAGGTCAGATACAGGAAAACAAAGGAGGTCGACTGTGATTGGCTGAAGCTAGCGTGGGAATGTTAGGTAGAAAGGGATTGCAGAGAGTTAAGTTTTACACGTCGAACAATGTAGACCTGGTTTTTAGTGTTTCGGAAATTGCTCCCTAGTGGAGGTGATAAAGCGACCCCACTGGCTAAATAAAAATATACACGTCGATGTGTTGAATAAAATAGTTAAGTTAAAATTCCTTTCTTGAAGTCCTCTTTTTTATCTGTGGACTAAAAACAACCAGTGCGATCAACGGCCATGAGAAGGCGAGAAAGAAGAAGGCAACTTCATCATTGTGGAGTCGACCCCGTCAACCAAGACCCACCCCAGAAGAGGGGGGGGCATTGAAACAGTAACATACATAATGGGCTTGAGCAAATAGATGGTAGAACAGGATTTGTGAAAAATAATAAAGAGACAAAACTTATTAAGAGCTACAATGAACGGAAAGATGTGGAGGACCATGATCATCTACGCCTTGAAGGGATACGACACATAAAAGTAGATCTAAGGATGGTGAAACGCGGAATCAAGTCAGTAAACAGTTTTCAATTTGTCAAAATTTATGAAACCATGTACTATTTACAGACACACGCACACACACACACGCAAACACACAGACGCACACGCACACACACGCCCATACATATACGCACATATATATATAGATTTATAGATATGCACAGGCACTTACACACACATACATACACACATACAGACATATATATATCATATAAAAAGCTTAAACACTAATATTTCATGGTTATAATTTATTAGATTGGAATCGTAATCACGATCCAATTCATCATATTAGTGTTTGAGCCTTTTATATGATATTCTTGCTTTGTCTTGTACAGAGAGCTCTAACTGGATTTTATCCTCTTGGAAATATATATATATATATATATATATATATATATATATATATATATATATATATATCTTTCTAATTCACCCCTGAGGATCATCTTGGAGGATATCAAAAAAAACAAAAAAAACTACGACACGACGCCTTACTTGATGAATTTCATCTGAAAAATCAAAAAGCTGATTAGAGAACTGGAAAGGGTGTGTATAAAAATAAGTAGACACAATATGTCTATATTAATCAATGACATATATTTGAGTATACACACACACACACACACACAAACACACACACACACACACACATATATATATATATATATGACAGAAAAAAAAAAAATTATCTCAACATCGGAATAAAAAATCCTAGCCCTAAATAAACTCCGAACCGAGACCTCTTCCCCCGAGATAAGATACCTGACGCCCCCACCAATCGCTAACACAAACCCACTCTCATTAACAAGTTGCCTACCAGAGACTGTCTTTGAAAAATGTATAAATAAGCGCTCCAAAGACAAGTACTTATTGGATGACGAAGGCCGTTAAGGGACAGTTTGAAATTCTGATTTTGAGGGAATTTTTGTTTTTTTGTTGTAAATAATACAAAAGCTCTGTTAAAATAAAAACATCGACCTCTCTGTGGAGAGTATATATATATATATATATATATATATATATATATATATATATATATATATATATATATATATGTTTGTTTGTTTGTTATCTGTTTTCTAAATGATGCGAACTTACATATTTGTTATTGTAGACATTATTTTGGGGGTCATATCAATTTCCCAGAAATGTGTGTTATCGCAGAAAATGTCGAAGAACACAAGTAAAATAGCAGGTTTCACAACAGTTGGGGAGAAAAATCTATCAGATGCATGGATAAAAATTGGTTGCATTGGAAATCGAACCCGACTTGCATCGGAGAAGAAAAATATGTGATACACACTGAATGAGTTGAGACAGGCTAAAGGAAGTGCATGCCCGCTTGGCTTCCGGTGCAGAATTTAGTTTACAAGTACACTATCTACCTATCTATCTCTCCCTCTCTCTCACTCTCTCCATACAGGCGCGCACACACACACACACACACACACACACACACACACATATATATATATATATATTAGAGTGTGTATCTTATATTTTATATCATGGAGGACACATGCCAAGTATTTTCGACAATTTCAAATTGTCATCTTCAGGGCGAAGTTTTCCCAAACACTAAGAAGAAATATGTGTAGACCAAAAGATGTTTTTTGTTAAACTATGCGATTTTCCAAGCAAAGCTTAGATGAGCCACAACGCCGAAAGTAGGGTGGCATCCAGTGAGAACTCACTGCTCAGTCGTAATTATTCTAGTGAGACAAGCTCGCTAACCATTACACCACCTCGCGGTGCCCTATTGACAGTTGAATATATGCTTTGGAGCGCGCGATGTTGCGACGCTAGAGTTCTTGTTTATGTATGGGAAAATTGCTCTTGTTCTATGTATGGGATAATTGCGCCAGGAAGATGACAATTTGAAATTGCCGAAAGTACTTGGTATGTGTCTTCCATCTGACAAAAATTCGAATATAACGATTTTATTATTCAAGTAATTGATAGTAAGTTAATGTCTCATTAAGTCCTGTATATATATATATATATATATATATATATATATATATATATATATATCATAAAGAAACAATTTATACAAAGTCCTGTTATATATATATATATATATATATATATATATATATATATATATATATATATATTTATATATATATATATATGTCATAAAGAAACAATTTATACAAAAGAATTAATTGGCAATGTTAATGTAATTAATAGCGAAATCACTTCGCTAACAAGACTTAATTTCTTTAATTTCTTCATTAAAATTCGGGAGAAAACTAAAATAGCAAACCGAGAATATTTCAGGGCATTGAAGACCTTTTATTGAGACATGGGTATAAGACAAGGATGAGTCTTCTCACCCGACCTTTTCAACCTACACAGTGAGTCGATACTGACAGAATTAGAAGTCCTATGATATAGTGATGATAGCAAACACAGAAAGAAAACTAAAGTAATTCCCACAGAAGGTCGTGAAGGAAAGCGAGAAGAAAGGACTAAGCATCAATTGTAAGAAGACATAATGTATATTTGTCAACACAAACGACAGAACAAGGTACGAATTACAATTTAGAGATGCCCAAATGAAAAAGTGTGGAAATTTAAATATCTGGGAAGTTTTTAACAGAGTATGGAATGTATGACACTTAAATTGGGATGGCCAAAGATGCCTTCCAAAAACTAGGCAGTGTATTGAGAGACAGAAAAAACCTCATTAAATACAAGGAAAAGTATACTAAACTGTTACATGATATCTGTCCTATTGTAGGGCAGTGATTACTGGACAATCTCCTCAAAGATGAAGAAGAGACTTGAAGCAGCAGAAATGGAGTTCTACAGAAAGAGGCTGAGAATACCATAGATCGAACATGTGAGAAACGATGAAGTTTTAGAGAAAATTGAAGCAAAATTGAAACTTGTACTTAACATCAGGAAGCAACAGTTGAAATTTCTGGGACACAGATGAGAAAAGAGGGCTTGGAAAATTTGATACTCGCAGGACAGATTGAAAGGAAAAGGGACAGAGAAAAACAACATATAACGTTTGTGTAAAAGGTTGGCAGAACACGTTTCAGGAGAAATAATAAAAAACAAAATTTACTAAGAGCTACAAAGGAGAGGAAATCATGGAGAGTCATAATTGCCAATGTCCTTGAAGTAATAAGGTTCACAGAAGAAGTAGACGGACTCTATATTAAGCATTATCTTGCATTTCTTCTGTTTTGAGGAGGTAAACTGAATGCTGGACAATTTCCTCAAAGATGATGAAGAGACTTGAAGCAACAGAAATGGGGTTCTACAAAAGGATGCTGAGAATACCATAAGCAACACGTGAGCAACAATGAAGTTTTAGAGAAAAAGGAAACAAAAAGGAAACTTATACTTAATATCAGGAAGCAACAGTTGAAATTTATAGGGTGCATAGTGAGGAAAGTGGGCTTGGAAAATCTGATACTCACAGGACAGATTGAAAGAAAGAGGAAAACAATGCATAACATACTGAGGTTGAGTAAATGGATAGCAGAACAGGGTTTAGGAGAAATAACAAAAAGAGAAACTTATTAAGATCTACAAAGGACAGGAAGTGATGGAGAGCCATGATCGCCTATATCTTGAAGAGACACAGCACATAAAGAGGAAATTAGAGAAAAGGGAAACAAAAAGGAAACTTATACTTAATATTAGGAAGAGACAGGTGAAATTTCTAGGACATATAATGAGGAAAGAGGGCTTGGAAAATTGATACTCACAGGACGGACTAGAAAAACAACGCATAACCTACCTAGCGAGCTTCAGTAAACTGATATTAAAACATTTATGAAATTCTGGAAAGTCAAGGTAAGAAATTAAAATGACAAGTATTCAGAATAACACTTCTTTCAAGTTAAAACCGTTAATTAATATTTTGAAGTTGTTTGAGGTGTTAAAATGAACGACGTTCATTATCGGAAGAACAGTCGCCAACCCTTTCGATTGGTCATGTCTGGGCGATTTTTATCGGTTGCTGTCTTTAATCCGTTCAAATGGCGACATTATTTATCTGAATTTAATATCTGGTTTTGCTGGAGGAGGTCGGTAATAATGGGGTTGGGCTATTGTTGTAGAGTAGTTTTCACAGTGGAGGCTTGTATTTCACTAAGTCGGTCCTAAAAGAGGTTCGACGTACACAACGTTAGGAACTTGAAATAATAATTAATGACGCAGCAATCTAGTTGTGGTGGTTGATACTTTAATGTCTGACATCGACTGACTCACCAACTCACTCTGAGCCCCCTGGCGACTGCTACTACTACTACTTATTATATCTGGGAGAGTCTATTTACAATAGAATAGGTATGTTCCAGTATAATAGCTATGGAGACCAATTTTTTCAAAAAATGTGGTTAAGTGTTTTATTCCACTCATTTGTGTCGAAATAGAAGGAAATAGGCCAACATTTTGAAAATTTTTGAAAATTGGGATGGAGCTGGACCGAAACGTGCCCAAATCTTCCCAGGGCCCAAAAATCACTAAAAATGACAACATATTCCACAAAACTTTCAAAATGAGCCACAAACCTTTCTGATTTTGATTCAAATAATTGAATATATGGTTATATGTTGTTTCTACAAAGCTTACACAGAAATTAGGAAAATATTTTTGATGTTTTAAGCAAAAAGTTGGCCCATTTCCTTTTATTTGGATACAAAACACTTCCACACTTTTTTGAAAAATTTGGTCTCTATAGCCCACTACTAGTAATAAACAATGTTACCTATCTCTTGAAATCCAAAACATACTAATATTCGGGTGCAGACTGGCTTTTGCAGTGATTAACGGTGGCTCAGTTCGTCTTAACAAAAAGACAATGAAGACAACTTGAAAACGATCAGCTGGAGTTGGGAAAGTGTTACAAACAAATCTTCCCCGAAATTCTCCTAAAAATAGAATTTAGGATTAACTATTTTTGGCTACGTGATAATTACGGCGGTTTGCCAGCAGTCACCTGCCACTTATTCGATTTGTTTTTGATCACTGAACGCGAAAGAAGAAAAGTTTTACCACCTACTGGAAGATCAAAACACACACTGGCTTTTTTTCTCAGTTTAGTGTGTTATATATTTATTGGGTGTTACCAGTGCTGGCACAAGGCCAGATTTATGAAGCACGCAGCGAGAAGTAGACAAAATAGCAAAATCTTGCGAGAGGAACACGATAAACGTTGCCCTATGGTAAATTGACCTTAATATAAAAAATATTTGTGTGTATATATGTGCATCAATACGTCTGTAGCCGACACAGCAAATATTTATCAATATAATCACTAGAGTTATGACTTTTTATAAAATAATTGATTTCCTTTATCGTAATTCGATGAACTTTTGTTCAAAAATAATGAAGAAGAGTTTAACTCAGTTTATTTAGGTATCTCCGCGAGATCGCTAAAAAAAGAGCATAGCATGATGAAAAAGACGCCAAACTTGACGAAAACAAATTTTATCGTCTAAATGTTTATGTTATTATTAAGAGGAAAGAGCAAAGTATTTTGGGGGTATTTTTTACATTTTTAATCGTTCCTAGCAAGTCCGAAATTTCTGTTAAAAATCTTGTTTTTTTTAGCCAGAAAAATTGGCAGATAATCGATTATGGCAACCATTTTTTTTTCCATTTTATAAAATAAATGAAAATCTCAGTTTGAAATTCTTTTAAAAATCAATTATTATTTTTTGAAAACTTATTTTAAGAAAATTAGAAATTATAATGTTTATTTAAAATATTTTGAACCAAGCTTAACTTAGCTTCTGCGCCGAAAAGATGTAATTTGAAAATAAAACAAAGCAGGTCATAAACTTTCGCGTCACTTGACAGGTGATGAATGACATATTGACGGATTACGTGAGGATAATTTGTTCTACAGAAGGAGAAAAGGGAAATTATTTAGATTTAAGTGAACAAATTATTTACCTCATTATTTTTAAGGAAAACTTTCAACTCTATTTTTTTTTTTGTACTTAGCTTTCACCTTTACGATTACGATGCTTTATGGAAAATATATTATAAAGAAATTAAAATAAAACTGTTAAGAGTGAGATTAAATTTCATAATTTATAGATACCTTTCTTATGAAATTTTATCAGAAGTATACATAAAATACTATAATTTTATGTACATTTATTACATTTTACTGTGTTATTTATATTTCTATTCATTTTATTATTAATTTTGATATTTCATTTATGGTAAAATGTCATAACTGAGATTAATATAAAAATAACATCATATAAATTTCATAAGATGATACTGATACTTGTAGGTACCCTTCTCAGTTGAAATTGAAAAATCAAATTAACTTCTCCACACGTGTTTCGCAAAAGTAAAGGCCTTCACACCGGAGAAGAATGATTAACTCAATTAGCAACTTAATTGTATTCTGGTTGGTCTTCCGTACTTTATAATTACAGCACGATTATAAACAAAAATTTACATTTCTTAATTACTACGGGTCTTCTGATTAGTCAAAACGATACAATTTACAACGCGCTAAAAAGATATATCTCATAAGGACACTTACGAAAGTGGATGCGGCTTTTAACTAATTTTATAACATTTTAACAACTTAATTGTAAAAATCTATTATAATTAAAGAAATAACAAATGATTGCATTAAAAATTCAATTTTCATCGAAAACATTTTTACTTTCAGAAAGCATTGTCCATATTCATAAAAACAAGTCAAAGCAAATAAAATCATTTGAAATTAAATAATATCTTTGTTTTTGTTTTATTGAGTTTTGTATGTTACGATTCAGAGGTGATTTTCAGGTAGTGGGGTCCAATTAAAAACAAAAAAAAATCATGATTTGCATTCCTCAAAGCCTTGTGCTTTTAACTATTGTAATTATTAAAGTGGACTCGATCGAATTTCTAGAGTTTTCATAAAATTAGTTATGGAGGTGGGGGTAATAAATATAAAAAATATTTCTGCCATAACTTTAATAAAAAAATATTTATAATAATTTCGATCATCTGTGAATAGTTTCTGAAAGTTTCATTAACATCCGACAATTATTTCTATTTCAAAAGATTTTTCAAATTAATGTGTGTCATACAAAAAAAAAAAAAAAAAAAAAAAAAACGTGCTAAAAATTGTCTGTTATTTTACTAGTTCCGGTGATACAAAGAGAAACAAGGATTTTTAAATCAAAATTCAGAATGTTATAAAAAGAATGTTAGATTTCCTTCCAGTCTGTGAGTAGGAAAAGCAACTTGAAAATGTCTCTCGAGATAGCTAGTTTGAATGCGAGGGACTTGAGGAATTGGAGTAAGGCTGCTCGCCTGCTTCATGATCTCCTGTCCTTCGGTGTAAATGTAGCTGCGATCTAGGAAAAGCACTTTTCTTGCGAGGTTGATGCTCGTGTGCTGTCTAGCGACTATGTTGTCTATTCAGCATACGTGGACCAACCGGGCAGAGGTGTTTCCTTGCTGGTTAAACGTACCATGGACGCGAAGGTGGACCTTGTCCGCGTCTCGTTTTTCCGGCAGTTGAGGCCGTTCCTGGTTGATTCTTCGCGCTTGGGATTGGAATGCCATCCTGGATCCTAAGATAGATAGGGGGCGGGGACCTAGTGGGAGATCATTGGGTGATCGTATCCTGGTTGATCTGATCGACAAGTTTGGTCTCGTCGATAGATACTTGGGCGAGATATGTGGACGTGGACTCGTAAGTGGTTGTTTATCCAGGTAGCCAGCCTACATAGACTTGCTAGATTGTCCCACGTTCCACTGGTTAGGCTATTTGGACCGTCTTTGCCCGGTTAGCTTTAGATGTTAGGCCTAAAATGGCTGGACACTGTTCAGTCTGTCTTTACTGGGCAGACGGGACTTCCAGCAACAGCTAATTAGACTAGTGTAGTGGGAACTAGTGGGGGCGGTTATTGTGAATAGGTGGTGGGAGACGCTTAAGGATAGGATTAGGCCCTTCACCACCGAATATAGCCTGCGGATCGCACTAGATAAGGCTAAAAAGGTGAAGACAAAGATAGTTTGTCCCGGGGAGAGGTTGGAAGGAGGGACTCCCTAAAGATAGCTTTAGTCAGGCAGGCTCTGAAGCGCGCGGCTAGCGAGCGCTACCAGGGTCAGGCAGTTAGATATAGGTTAAACAAGATGTATAACGAACACAATTGCGCAAGGAAGAGATCCGTCGAGGTTCCGATCGTTACATTCGTGAGGTTAAAACCCCGAGGGGCGTACTCAGAGTTCGACTGACGACATGTGCGAGGCGTTTCGGCGGCATTTCGAGAGCCGGTTTACCAAGGAACCTAGTCTCAGTGGCAATGAGTTTTGCAGCTATTTAGCTGACTTTCCTCGGCTTTCGCCAACTGAAACGGTTAGCTGAGAGGGTGAGATAACGGAGGGCGAAGTCTGCTTCGCATTGAAGAGGGTCGGCAGTGGCAAGTCTCCAGGACTTGATGGTTTACCCTATCAATTGTAATTGAGCCTGTCGGTCATTTTTGTGCGATTTTGAACGTCCTGTTCAACTACTGGTTCCAGCAGATGTCCATCCCCAGTCGGATCACCAGGGGTGTGATCACGCTGTTGAAAAGGAGAAAGGATGGCGGGCGGGATTAAGATGATTATAGGCCCATAACTCAGCTAAACACAGTTAAATATTTTGGCCAAGATCCTGACGGAGCGTTTGCAGTCAATTGCCGAGAGTCTGTTGGAACCCGATCAGACTTGTGCTGTGAAGGGCCGAACAATTCAGAGCAACCTGCATCTGATCCGCAGGATTCTAGAGAGTGTAAAAGACGACGAGCAAGCCGCGCTGATCAATTTGGATCAGTCCAAGGCATTTGATGCATCGGTATCTGGCTGCTGTCCTGCAGGCCGCCGGATTCCAACCCGGCTTCTGCAAGTGGAGTATTCTCCTCTATCATTCCCTCATGTGGTAGAGGTGAAAGGAAAGCGGTCGAGCGCTTTTGCGCTGTCTCGGCCGGTACGTCAGGGTTGCCTACTGTCGCCCCTATTTTATGCTTTGGCGTTGGAGCCTCTACTTCGACGACTGAGGGTCAAGGCGTGTAGTCCGGCCCTACGTGGAATCGCTGTCCTTGGTGGGGATCGAGCCAGGGTTTCCGGTGTACGTCGATGATGTATCCATTTTTGTGTCGTGCCGCAAATGACATTGAAGTGGTACAGGAGGCGCTTGAACGGTACGAAAAGTTTACAGGAGCCAAGATTAACCGTAACAAGTCTTCCGGCTTGCGGTTAGGTGCCTGGAAAGGGTCTCTCTCCCGGGGAACTTTGGCTGGACGGACTGTCTTTTCCGCATTTGTGGAGTGTGTTTTGAACCCGACCTCCAGTTGGAGAAAAATTGGTCATAAGTACAGGCATAAGTAAGTCGGAGCGTCAGTCCGGATTTGGCTCTGCAAGAGGTTGTCCTTGAAGGGTAGAGCCGAGGCGTGTGCCACTTACGTCTTTCCTCTCATCCTTTACCTCTTGGCTGTAATTCCTCTTTGCAAGAACCATAGGAAAGCGATCGAGGATTCGATTTTGGTGGGAGTGTTCGGAACGTCTTCCCTAGCCTTACTATCACTCCTCCCATTTCCTTGGCTAAACGCCGTCGTAGGTCCGGGAAATTGTCGACTTTCCTCAGTGAGTGTCGAGCGGCATTGAGGGCTTTTCCTCGGTCCAGTGACCTTTCACGGCCTCGAAAAGTCTTGTATCGTGAATTAGTGGAGTGTGTCGCAAAGGGCCGTCTCTGTGAGCGGCTCGGCTTGTGGCTGGACGAGTTCTGGTGTTGGGCGCCAGTGGCGAATTACCTCAGTAACCCGGAGTTTTCGCTTAACTGGCGATTAATTCAAAACAGGCTACCTCTCAATGACATGGCCTTCAGATGGGGCTGGGTGGATTTGCCCGTCTGTTACTTGTGTGACCTTCTTTTAGAAGAAACTGCTTTGCACGCCTTCTAACATAGTCTTTAGCTACGCCCTTTCTGGGACTATGTCGGCGAGCTGACGGCTCGTATTGCTCCCGATCAACTCGTGCTCATCGATTTCGCATACGTGTGCGACAATGTATCGCCTCCATACTCTGGGGTGAAACGAATGGTGCTTCTAACGTTGATAGCCGTGGCAAGAATAGTGATCTGGATGACGCGAAAGGAGGATATCTTGCGACTCGATCGCTATTCTCATCAGGCTTTGAATGGATTCTTTCGGTATCAGCTGAAAGGGATCATAACTGATAGAAAGCGTTTGGTATCGACAGATTTCAACGAAAGGTGGGTGAAAGTAGCCAGTTTGGTTCGTGTGAAAGAAGCTATCATTGAGTTCTTTTTTTAAGTCCTCTTCGTCAAAACGGGGCGGTTTCCTGTCAACCCTTCCCTGGTTAAGTTAGACTCTCTTTTGTGTACCTAGTTAATGTGAGTGTCGTTCTCAGCATATTCCCGGCTTCTACTTTTGGTTATGATTCAAGTTGAGATTCCCAACCTCCCCATCTTGTTTTTGGCCCCTTTTAATCTCGATCGGTTCAGTCTTTGATTTCCACACGTCCACATTTATTTTATCCTTTCCATTCCGTTAAAGAGTTAGCTTCTTGATTCTGTCTTATGACAGAATACAGCGGCACCTCTTATTTTTGTTGAGTGGACGGGTCCTACAAACATCTGTTATTTTCTGTTTTACATTTGTTGTATTTTGTTTGCGATTGGGATTCATGCCCCCTCCTCATTTCATATCATCTTCAGATTTGTATATATATATATATATATATATATATATATATATATATATATATATATATACGTGTTTCATTCAATAAATAAGGTGAATTTTTCGGTATAAGGACTTACTTTTATTATTATTTTTTTGTTTTACTTCTTTTTCACATGGATTGCAGATTAAAAAAAAACTTTGAGAGTTTTGGCGATTAACAAAGATGGCCGACCAAGAAGCATGTTCCAGGATTGAACAGCGGTCAGTTATCAAGTTTTTGGTTGCTGAAGGGTGCAAACCAGTTAAAATTCATAGGAGAATGTCAGCTTTGTATGGTGCCACATGTTTCAGCAAAAACAAGTGGGCTAAATTGTTTAAAGAAGGACGGAGCAGTGTTGAGGATGAAGACAGGCCTGGGAGTGATCGAATCAGTCAATGACCTCATTCAGTCTGACAGAAGGGTGACAGTGGATGACATTGCAAGGACTTTGAGCTTATCTGTTGGGACAGCACACAAAATTGTCCATGATGACCTTGGATACTCGAAGGTCAGCTGCCGGTGGGTGCCAAAGATGCTTACTGCAGAACACAAACTGAGGAGAGTCGAGTTGTCCCAGCAGTGTCTCTCCCGCTATGAGAAGGATGGTGATGAGTTTCTGAAGAAGGTGGTCACATGTGACGAGACATGGGTTTGGCACTATGAGTCTGAGTCCAAACGGCAATCCATGCAGTGGAAACACGTAGGCTCTTCAGCGAAGAAGTTCAAGTCCCAGCGATCCACGAGGAAGGTGATGCTCACCGTTTTTTTTTTGGGATATGCAAGGCCCAATCACCATTTCATTCCTTGAGAAAGGAAGCACTGTGAACAGTGCCAACTACTATGAACTGCTGAGGCAGATCAAGAAAGACATCAAGAACAAACAAAATAGTGTAGATATTTTACGAATATTTGTACATAGGAAATTTTTACATAAGAAATTTTTAATTCATGGTTTTTTTTTGTAGGTTTCCTTTGTGTATTTGGTATTGTGTTATTTGTAGGAGTAAAAGGTGAAGGATGTCTTCTTTTGGTATATGTTTTATTTGTATTAAATGAATAGGTCGTGAATCGGATCGGTTAGGTATAAGTTAGTTAAGGATGACCAGCCTCAACCGATTCCCCACTTTTTACCTCCCCGAAAGAGACTCCGCCCTTTGGCGTAGCCTCGTTCGGGTTCCTCCCCGCCCGAAGGCAGAGAGTTCAACCGATCAGCCGATCAGCCGGTCGTCTGACTTCGGACTGAATTCCCTGCTTCCTCTTGAGGCGCAGTATTTATTACGTATGGAATAGTCCATTATGTTCTTATGGGTAAGGTCGTGTAACAATTAGCAAATTGAAAAATAAAGTTTCTGAAATATTTTGATTTTTTACCCGTATTGCATTTTCGGTAAAATCGAATTTTCGCTTTGGGGTGACTTTTTTCAAGAACTTAAATAAATGGATGCCATTTTCATTACTTTTGAACAAAAGTTCATCGATTAACACAGGAACATAGACAATACTAATAATTACCTTCTTTGTCAATGCACTTAATTTACTGTGGAATATTCATCACTAAGAAATGTAAATCAATATATCTGTAGCCTAATTATAAAAATCGTTTCACACAACAAATATTTACTTTTCAATGTAATCGTTTTCCATGTTAATGCACTTAATTCAATAGTGGATATTCATCACAGAGGGGGAGGCAAGTCAATAAATTTGTAGCCTAAGGGCGAAAAGAAGCAGTTATTTTACTCGACAAATATTTATTTTTCACATAATCTAATTCCTTGTCAATGCATTTAACCCAAATTTTCTGTATACATCGCGCATTATACACAGAATATTTCTGGTCAAATTCATGTGTGCCCTGTTACAGACTTATTGATCCATTATCGTATTTGGCCATTTATGAAATTCTGGAATGTCATAGCAAAGAATTAAAATGACAGATATTTAGAATAACGCTTCTTTCAAGGTAAAATCCTTTAAATGCTATAATGAAGTTGTTTGAGGTTGTTCGGCGTTCATTATCGGAAGAATGGTCGCCAATCCTTTCGATTGGTCACGTCTGGACGATTTTTATCGGTTGCTCTTTTTAATTCGTTCAAATGGCGGCAGTATTTTTCTGAATTCAACATCTGATATGACAGATAAACAATCTCACTAATTTCAACAATTACAAAGCATCACAATTTTCGGATGCCGACCGGCTTTATATATATGACAAATAAATATACATATTATCCCTCACCGTTTGCACGACTCGGAGTTTCATGCAAAACGCAATCTTCAGGAGCTGGGTATAGATTGACCGTTACGTAATTTAAATTTTAAAATGTTTTAATAAAAATATGTTATCGCGATGTTGGCGCAGACCATATATTATACATATATTACATTTTTTTTATTTTAAAAATTTATTCAGCATTTAAAAATGTATATATATATATATATATATATATATATATATATATATATATATAATAAAAGGCTTAAACACTAATATTCCATGGTCATAATTTATTCCATTTGAATCGTAAATACGATCCAATTCATCAGACCTACAAATTCAAAAAGAAAACAGAAAAAACAACTCCGGAAATAAAAAAATAAAATTTAGAGAGCGTGTAAGTATGAGAGTGTGGGACGAATGTTAGAGCTATAGAGAGGGGTAACAGATGAGAGAAAGAGGGAGATTAAACCTTAACAGAGAGAAGTTTTAGAGAGGTGAGTCAAAGACGGTTTAAGTGAGAGAAATATCAATGTTGTCGGATGTCTAATACATTAAAGATGTAACCGGAAAGGATACATTTTGTGGTGACATACACACACAATATAGACGATCTAATGTTAAAGATCAGAATAAGAGGTAGGGAGAGGAAAAGAAAAAAAGGGGTGGTGGAGAGAGATGGGGCGGGGGGAACTGAAACTGAAGGGCATTTACTGAAAGGGCCGCTGTGTAATTAAGAAAAATTGACAAAATTAATTACGACTACAGGTTACAAATCAAATATAAACATATAAAAAATATATATATAACGATTATCTAATCTAGCAAGGACCTATATTCTTATGTTCAAAGACACATGCGTATACACACGTACACAATAAAATATACACGTACATACATACATATAGGTGTGTACACACATACACACGCATATACCCATGTACACATATACACATACATATATATATTCATATACATATATATATATATATACATACACATACATATATGTATACATATACATACATAAATACACACACATACATACATATACACATACATCCATACACATCCACTCCTACATATATATACATTTACACACATATATACATACGGACATATTTTGCATATGTATGTGTATATTTACCACTAATATTATCTATCTATCTATCTATCTATCTATCTATCTATATATATATATATATATATATATATATATATTAATTTTGATTTAAAGAGTAGAATATTAATTTTATATTAAGCATAAATGGAGATTACTGATCTGTTTTTTTTTTTAAACCATTATGCTGAAGCAGTTCATATATTATATTTTATTTTAAAATATATTTTACATTTAAAATAAACGAGATTCACACACACGCACACGCACACACGCACAGATATATATATAATTTAGAATATAAGAAAAAAAATAATATATATATATATATATATATATATATATATATATATATATATATTAATTTTGATTTAAAGTTGTGAATATTAATTTTATATTAAACATAAAGGGAGATTATTGGTCTGTTTAAAAAAAAACACATTAAATTTAAAAAAAAAACATATTAAATTTAAGAAAATCACAAAAAAAATAAAGTCATAAAAGTGATAATTTACATTAAAAATTAATCTGGATCAACGTATTTCAACAGATATTTATATTTATGCCTATATGTTACGATTAATTCAATAGTTTAATAAGTTAATGCTAGCGAATTTTGAACGGTTTCCTCAAGGATGAGGAGGAGACTTGATGCTAACTGCTAAAAGAATCGGAAAAACAGTCATTGTTTAATTCCAGGTTAAATTGTCTCAAATTAGGGAAAAAAATAACGAAGACAATTATGTGACGTTCGCTGGTATCGTAAATTGGGAATATGAAAATTTTAAACTAGATGAACAGTTTAAATGTTTACTTTTTATCGCAGGACTGACGTCTGAATCACAGAGTGATATTCACACCAGACTACTTTTCAAATTGGAACACAATAAAGACATTACAATTCTGAATGCAATAATCTTTTAAGCATTAAAAGAGACACCATGTTAGTGCAAAAACCAAACACCTTCATCGATAACTGGAAACATCCAAGCAACAAAAGAAAAGAAGCCTCCATTAACTTTTTGGTTTTGTGGTGACTGGCATTATGCACGTTTTTGCCCGTTTAAGAACCATAAGTGCAATGTTTACCGCCAGATTGGACATAAAGAAAATTTTTGTAACGCAAATTAAAAAAAAAATGATGAAAGTCCAATCCACAAGAAATTCGTTAAAAAACGTAAAAGAAAACCAACGCAAACAAACTCGGTGTTCGCAACATTCAAGGTGGACTATAAAAGAAAGAGAAAATATATTTGTTTCAGTGAACAACAAACCAGTTTGTTTCTAGTTTGGCACAGCGTCAAATATTACGTTAATATCCTAGTCATCTTGAAAATCACTTGGAGAGCCATGTTTGTCTGCAACAGATCACGGCAAGCGCCTTTGGGGACCAAATTCATTTAACTGGTGAGTTAACTTGTAATGTTATATTCAAAGCTACCACATTTTCGGGTGTATGCTATCTTGCTGAAAATTCTGAATTGAATTTAATTGGTCTCGGCTGGATTGAACAGCTTAATTTTTTTTAATTCTTCTCAAGCCTGTGTTCAACACATTCAGTCTTACGTCTATTTTGGACACTGAAAAACATATTACGGACGAACTTAAAAATAAGTTCAGTGACGTTTTTCAAAATGGTCTTGGTTGCTGTACTAAAAGTGAGGCAATTTTGAAATTAAAAAAGAACTCTAAGCCAATTTTTTTTAACAAAACGACCTTGTCTTATGCCGCACGTGACATGGTTGAAAAAGAACTTCAACGTCTTCACCAAGAAGGCTTAATAGATCCTACAAATTATTCTCAATGGGCAGCTCCTATTGTAGTAGTAAAAAAAAAAGAAAAGCAAATGGAAGAGTTCGGATATGTGCTGACTACTCAACTGGTTTAAATAATTCTTTAGATACACGCCAGTATCCACTGCCAGTTCCAGACGATCTTTTTACTAAATTAAATGGTTGAATTTTCTTCGCAAAAATTGGCCTTTCCAATGCTTTCCCCCAACTGGAAGTTAAAAAGGAGTCTAAGGAACTCCTTACTATCAATATCCACAAGAGTTTGTTCAGATTTAACCGCCTTAGCTTCGGAGTCAAACCAGCACCAGGCATATTCCAGCAAACAATGGACGCCATGCTGACCGGCTTGACACGATCTGCAGCATTTATTGATGACATCATCGTTGCAGCTGTATCCAAAGATGAACGTTTGCACTCGTCTATTTTCTGTTTTCAGTTTAATCCAACAATACAGATTCCGTGTTAAAGGTTAAAAGTGTGACCGGAACAAAAATCAAATACCTTGATTTTATATTTGACAAAAATGATAGAAAACCAGACCCAGAAAATGCCTCAGCAATAAAAAATATGTCAGCACCAACAAATATAAAACATTACGTTCTTTCCTTGGCTTTGTTAGCTACTATAGTGCTTATTTGACCGAACTTCATAGAGTTCATGCACCTCTCAACAGTATTTTGAAAAAAGATATTACATGGGACTGGCCTGATGCATGTCAGTCAGCTTTCACAAAGATAAAGTCTTTACTTTCTTTTGCTGACACACTATAACCCATCCATGGATATTGTCGTAGTCTCAGATGCTTCTGGTTATTGTATTGGAGCTGTCACTTCTCATATTTTTCTTGATGGCAACCAAAAGACAATTACTCATGCATCCAGATTACTGACACCTTCAGAACGCAACTATAACCAAATTGAAAAAGAAGCCTTTGCTATTAAAAGGTTTCATAAAATGCTAAAGGGGCGCCATTTTACTCTTACTACAGACCACAAGACTCTTTTCACTAATTTTGGATCCAAAATGGTATTCCCGGGTATACAGCAAACCGGGTGACTACACTATTTGATTGGATTATAAGTTTACTATAAAGTATAAAAGAACTGATATAATTGGTCAAGCTGATATCTAGGCTCATGACAATACAAAAAGTGCCAGAGGATTCAATCATTGCATCAGCATCTCTGGAGCCATGAATCACTTCAATATTTGCACCAACTGTAAGAGAATTACCAGTCACTTCTATAATGATCCATGAAGCCACTGCTTCTGATCCAGTTCTACAAAATGTGATGCACTTTCATCGTACAAAATGGACAAAAGTATTCCCAGACAAAAAAATTCAATCTTTCTTTGTAC
Source organism: Acanthosepion pharaonis (assembly GCA_903632075.3). Lineage (NCBI taxonomy): Eukaryota > Metazoa > Mollusca > Cephalopoda > Sepiida > Sepiidae > Acanthosepion > Acanthosepion pharaonis. The sequence goes on from CAHIKZ030003660.1 coordinate 2,856,447, forward strand.
GTCAAGCGTCATTGCCAAAAGTCGATGACTGTCTTCTTTTTGCTGAGCGTGTGATTGTCCCATTTGCATTACAGGACAGAGTGATCAAGCAATTTCATTATGATAATCAAGGTATTAACCGTATAAAAGCCTTAGCATGCAGCTATACTTATTGGCTTAATATGGATAAGCAGTTGGAGGAATTGGCACATAAATGTTCCAACTGTCAATTGACCGCAAAATCTCCCAGGAAAACTACACTGATCTCCTTGTCTATCCCTGAATCACCCTGGTCACGCCTTCACATTGATTTCACTGAACCTATCAATGGACAGTGTTATTTTATACTTGTTGATGCTTACAGCAAATGGCCAGAAATTTTTCAAATGAGTCGCATCACTGCAGATAAAACAATTCTAAAGTTGAAACAGATTTTCAGTCGCTTTGGAAATCCCGCAGATATTAGTTTCTGATGATAACACTGCATTCATTTCAGCTACATTTTTAAATTTCTGTGCACTTAATGGCATCCAAGATATTAGAACACCATCTTTTCATCCACAATCAAATGAAAAGGTGGAACGTTTTGTAGATAGAAGGCACTCATAAAAAAACAAAGGGGAGAGAACCACACAAGAAATATTAGAAATATTCCTCAGTATTTACTTCATGGTAATTCCCCAGCAGAAACACTGAGGAATCATCGTAAGGTTCGTTTGCATATCCCGAGTAAGATCCCCACTTAGAGAAGGACATGACTAAAAACTGTGTGTACGCTATCCCGTACAGCTGCGGAAAGGAATATAAAGGAGAGACAAGCCGCCCCCTCAAGGTAAGGCTTCAAGAACACCAGAAAGCTGTAACACGAGGGGAAGTAGAAAAATCAGGCGTGGCTGACCATATATGGAGAGAGAAGGGAGATCACCGCCCTCTGTGGAATAATGTTGAGATCATAGATAGGGAACACCATTGGAAAATTCGTAACGTTAAGGAATCAGCACATAGGCTAGGTCACAAAAATCTCCTGAGCCGACCAAACATAGAAATAAATACAATATGGGAACCAGTAATAAGGAGTGCTAGAGAAAAGCAATGATAACAAAGTTGCAATATGAGCTCTGGTAAAAATAATGTAATGATAACAGCAAAAAATGGTTGCTGAAGATATTAGATTTACAATACCCATAAATTCATGCACAGATGTCCTCAAGGACACGTGGCACAGTGGATAAAGGCGTTGGTTAGATCCAGTGACAGACCCAAAGAGTGCAAGTTCAATATTGAAGAACTTAGCAGGAGATAACTGATAACTGACACCCATCAAACATGGTACGTGGAACTAGAACAGTCTACCCCAGTGAGCGTAATAAAGGGTTCAGTTCGAAATTCCAACCACCTGAAGAAGGCCGGAGCGTACAACGGCCGAAACGTTGTGATAAATATGGCGACAAAGATGAGGACAATAGTCCGAATAATGTAAATAATGTACATAATACCTCATCTCAGATGACAGGCTCATATATTAATGACCAATGTTTACCAAGAAGTAGTTGTCAAATTGGAACTTCCTCTTTACTGATGGAAGACGAAAGGTCGGTCGTGTTTATGTGGCAAGGTTCGTCCTAGCTATTAAGATCTGGGCTGGTGGACGTAATGAAAATCAGTCGTCTGCATTACCTTTGATCTGACAGTTTTCAATATTACCAAGAAGCCATTGCTGTAGTTACAGCTTAAATCCTTCAATAAATCACTATTTGTCATCAAATTTAGATCAATTTCTGTATTACATAACCTATCATCATTCATCGCTCGTGTTTTCAATATATCACAGCTTTATAAAATGAGTTTATTTCTGGTTAGAAATGTATGACCAAAGCTAAATCTTAAAAACGGAATATCTCATAAACAGAAATAAATTCATGTCGACATAATATATGTTATCTATACAACAGTTATTCTATATATATATATATATATATATATATATATATATATATATATATATATATATATCTTAAGACATTTTTTTATCTTTATACGTTCTTTTATATATATATATGTCAATAACTGTTGTATAAATAAGAATTAACGACCACAGATATGCCGGGAAAATTGGCTACACTTAAAAGAGAAAACGAGAAAGAAGGTAAAACAAAAGAAAAAGTTGTGAGCGTAAAAAGAAAAAAAACGACGGGAAGGACAAAAAATCATAATATTCGGCACGTACTCACATACGCGCAGACAGACGCACGCACTCGAACGTACACACGCATACACACACAGTCATGCATACACTATATAAAAAAAATTGCATCAGGGAAACGTACATATAAAAAAGAAAAATCAAGAAGTATAAGCAGATAATTGTTGATACTCCTGACGAGTGGATACTCGAGAATTCCTTCAGTGCTTAACCTGAAAAATATTTCTAACTCAGGCTCGTTTGCAAGTTCTCTTACAACTTCTGGCGTCACTGTCATTTTCATGACCTACAACTTCATCCGCTCTCTGGCAAGATGGATATATTTATTTATATATTAAACTTCTTACAAATCTACCCTTTGGACTGCAGGAACAGCGAGACCCATTATCTGAAATTTTTATTACTGACCTTTTGACCTGCAGTGAGTAATCTGTTAAAATCTCAAAGCCCCAGAGAATTTATTCTTCATTATCTAGGATATATTCTGATCTGTCGATGTATCGTTTGTCTGTAGTGTTAATATGTTGTCACTTGTAAAGTTATCAATGGATCACCTTTCTTACCCAGTCATGCCTATCCTTGTATTCATTATTTCTATTTTTTATTCGTCACTCTCTTACATCCGATCATCGGGATCGTCGTACTTTTTCTCTATTCCATTTCTCCTCCCCAGTTAACAGTGGCGAATCGGAGAGAGATTGACGAGGCCATTCACACGAATTTGATTATAACTGTTCACCAAATTCAAGTCCTAAGAGCCACTCAAGGTAATGGACACGGTTGTATCGACGCAAGAGGAGAATATAAGAAGTGAAAATTATGAGGATATGTAGGATAGATAACGGTTGTCCTCAGACTTGAATGTTAAATAATAGTTTAGCAGACGATTATTTTTTAGAGGAAGTGTATCTCTGCTCGAACTTCCTGGAGTTGACCTTCGAGGCCAGATGGAAGACAAAACAAGGAAGTCGATTTTGGGCGTGGGAATGATAGGTATATTCAAAGAACGAGTTGTTTCTGAACCGTCAAAAAATGTAGACGTATTTTTTTTTCGTGTCTGGAACGGTTCCCCAGTGGTGAGGAAAGTACCTCCCTCTGGATAGATAGAACATGTCGACATGAATGTTAATAAAATAGTTAAGTTAAAATTCCCTGTGTTGAAATTCTTTTATCTCTGGACTCAAAACAACTAAGAATCACCGGCCGGGGAAGAAGAAAACAACTTTATTATCGAATTGACGCCGTCTCCCAAGACGATTCCCACCTTTAGGGGGAAAGACTATACAAGATGAAGAGGTTGAGATCGTAATGATCGGGGAAACATCCACTCGGAAATCTGCTTCACAAGTTCAGTTAGTCAGTTATGTGCCATGCGTGATTGACGCGTAGGCGATCATGTATCTTTCGATACATGACTGACGAGGCAGATTTTTCCAACAGGAAGTTGCCATTTCTTTCTGCGGTAGACCAGTTGCCATCCAAGGCTATAGAACTCGGTCTGTCCTGCTTTTTATCCCTTAGCTGGGGAAGAAGAAAAGGATTCATACCTTTGCCAAGGGTATTAGCACGTAAGTGAATGTAATGGATTTGACTGGAATTCGAACACGGCTCTCCGATTCCTCAATCCGTGCCGCTATCTATTACTACATTGCTTCACAAGTTAGCCGTCGGAACGGAACTTCCATCTTTGCAATCGAATTCGAAGAGAATGAATCTAACTCAACCTTGTGAACTCGGTATGACGGGGTTTAGCTGTAGAGGTCTAAACTCGTGGTGCTTAGGAAAATATCTCGTCTGGACATTTGCCATGGAAAGTAGCGAAGAGCCTGTGACGGTTAGCCTGCAGGAATTAGACTGATTTCTAGTTTAGTATGATTTCTACCATTCATTTTCTACTATGGTATGATATCTACCATTCATTTTCTATTATAGTATATGATATCTACTATTTATTTTCTATTATGGTATATGATATCTACCATTCATTTTCTATTATGGTATATGATATCTACCATTCATTTTCTACTATGGTATGATATCTACCATTCATTTTCTATTATGGTATGATATCTACTATTTATTTTCTATTATGCTATGATATTTACCAACTGTTGGTAGTATGAAATATGCTAGGGTTAGTGTTAGGGGTTAGGGTTAGAGATACGAGTTAGGGATTAGGGTTAGGGATTAGGGTTAGGGATAAGGGTTAGGGATTAGGGTTAGGGATAAGGGTTAGGGTTAAAAACAAGAAACAGTGAACTGGTTATGTTTTAAAAATCATTAACATTTTTTATGCAAAAAAAAAATTCATCAAATAGTGATTTTAATGTTGTCGAACTGATCTGATGTCATTAAAAAAAACAGTGAACGGGTCATCGTTTTTCCTGAGCCCATTCCAGCAATAATGAGTACTTCGTCATTTACGGTAGGCCGCAAATGACTCTTTTTCCCATTCATGAATAGATGTACAGTAGGTCAGCTTGGCGACATGCCAAATTGTTTAAGGTTATGCATCATAAAAGCGGCATGGAACAGGATATAGCCTGATTCTTAATTCACCAAGACAAATCATGTCTAAATAAACAAACCCTAATATTACTGTTATTATTTTCAACTTTTCTTTTTCAAAGCATTAGCAACACACGAGATCATGTGACAGTAAGTCTCCTCGATCTTCCAGTACCCTCCTCAGTATTCTTGATGATTTGTCTTCTGAACAATTCCGATTCATTTTTAGATTTATAATTCTTCGAGAACGACGTATGGTAAAAACAATAATGAGTGTACCGTCATTTACGATAGGTCGAAAATACCTCGGTAGATATAATCCTATATTTCATGTTTGGTCTGCCCCGACACTTGTAAACAATGGCAGGAGGAATCAGTTACTTTTTGGAACTGATATTACTATTGAGTACCAATATACGAAGGCCAATATAAGCCTGATGGCACCCAGTCTAATAAGGGTATACCAGACGCGTGCATCACAGCCAAATGTACCCGATCTGGTGAGAGGTTTCAGATAGGACCCAGTTAGATATAATTTCACGTTGAATAAGACGGTCTCGGATTGCGAGTGTTCCCATGTGTCTACACCTGACTCCTAAGTCGCCTTTGCTGACTTATCCGTTAAACAAGCATCACGATATCTTGCCAATAATGTCCCATTACTACTTCCGTCCGTTAAGAGACATGCGTTATAAGTTACTTCATAGAGCAGGCGTCGGCAATCTACGGCACGCGTGTCACATATGGCACGCCAAGCAATTTCCAATGGCACGCAGCTGTAAATGACACCACGAAGTCCGACCCAATAACTACTACAAAGTAAAGAAGTTGTTTAGCTGTTTCAGTTTTAATATATACTAAAGTATATATACTATATATTACTATATGAAATTTATTGTAGAACAGGTATATTGATCTTGACTTGTATAAAAATACGTATGCTTTTGGCACACTGAATGATTTTTAAAACCGTAAGTCGGTACATAGCAAAAAGTTACCGAAATCTGGTGTAATGAATAATAACACGGCATTGTTGATCTGAGTTCCAATTCCAGTCGGGTTCATTCTATTCACTTATGCCCAAATATGGTATGACTCCCGTTTCTTCCCCAGTTCTGGGTTAATTAGTAAGACTTCTATCACTAAATCATCTCCTCCACGCCAAAAGAAAATTTTTACAATTTCAAAATATTTTCTGGCTTTAAATAACCTGCAAAAGGGTTGATAAACCGTAGAAAACAAATCAATCTTTCATTGCTGTACCATCTCTTTTATAGGATAGTGTCCAGGCATAACTAATTCCTGGATTAATCAGCGTGACTTTGTGACCTTTGTCTTTACAGGGTAGCAAATAAATTCCTTTTATAGGTATCAAGTTTTACTTATGGCTTTCAGGGAAATAGGATGTGCGGTTTTGCTGACTTATCCGACAAACAGGCATCACGACATCTTGCCAATAATGTTCCATCATTAAATTCCGCCCAGGAAGAGAATTGCCCCTGTAAGTTACGTCATAGTGAACATTCCCAACTGGTTAAAGTCTGGCAAGTGACAAGCAAATCTTTCGTACTAAACGGAATATTTTCTGAAGCCCATCTTAATTCGCTAATAATTGGGTTATTTAATGCCGAAATTTAAATAATTTGAACACAATTATACACCTTGCTTGAGGTGAATTGATTAAAATATTTGTGTCTCTCCTGTAGGTGGAATTGTTAGAAGGATAGCGTTTAAATAGACTTTCGAATGAAATCCAATCGTAAACAGGAAACTAATTTTATCCTAAAAAGATCGCGGAGAAGTGTGAACCGGGTGATAAATACTTTCAGGCCATGAAACCCAGTTCGCTTCTTTGGTCTCCAATTGAGGATATCCTCAATTCTCCCAAGTTGCTATGGCTGACTCATCCGTCAAACTTAAAAATAAACAAACCTTTCAACATATGGCTGCCCCCTTTTCCCATTCAAGTGCATTAATTTTATTATTTTCAACTTTTCGTTTTCAGAGTATTAGTAACACATGGAATCAAGTGACAGTAACTGTTTTCGGTATTCCAGCACCCTCCTCAGTATTCTTGATGATTTGTATTCTTAACAATTCTGATTCTTTCTTAGATTTATAATTCTTCGAGTACGAGGTATGGCAAAAAACGGTAATAGTACCGTTGTTATGGTAATGGAGCTAAAGTACACAGAATGAGGCCGTTTGGTACAGAGTGAGGCCTTGAACTCTGTCGCACATATATACTAAGTTATAACGTTCTAGTTCAGTTCCGTTGTTTATAGCAATGCTTGAAAGGAAAGTGTGTAGAGTGTGGTCGTCTCACCAAATTATCAGTGGCTTGTGCGGCAGTTTTTGCCCAACATTCCTCAAGTTCGACAACAGCTATATTCCCAAATCTCACTTCTTGGGATTTTCCCCCCTCAAAAATCAAATCAAGCTCGAAGGTGACAACATTTCAAGGAGTCGAGGAAATCCAAGAGAAGAAAATAGCTGCTCGCTATTCCAGGAATTCTTCCATCAATTGAAATGATATTGGATAAAGTATGTGGCTTCAGAAAGGGACTACTTCGAATGGAGATTAAATTAATTTGCCATGTTATTATCTTTCTTCATGAAGATGATATCTAGCCATTTCAAATTTAAAACGATGAGACCTTGCCGCCAATCTAGTACTGCACTTAAATTCATAATGTCTAGCTATAGAGAAAAGTCTTTCAGAACAATTATCCTGAAAATATTTATAGAAAAGGCACAGGGAAGCTACATTACGACGGTGGGAAAGTGAGTGAAGCCGAGATGCCAGGTCAAGACCACTGACATTGCAGTTTCTTCTTTGGATGTTATCAAGAATCTCTAAATATAATGCAGGAGCACCAGTCATCAAATACCGATGATAAACATAACCAGTTCACTATACAACAAGGAGAAAACGAACACATTTCTTTATACAACGCTTTGTCCAAGGCTTTTTGACACTGTTCCAATCGAGCCGAGAAAGACTTGGACAAATATTTTACATTTCATATTGTATGTTCATCACTTGGCCCTAGCTATGTGTCAAACAGCAGGGTAGAAGAGACTTTCTGGTTTTAAGTAGCAACCAGTTTATGAAAAGTACAATTCTGAAAACAGCGGTAAACACAATAGAGGGCATAGAAGATTTTCAAAGGAAAGGGATGTGTGGAGAGCCATGATTGCCCATGTTCTTGTCTCCAAACTGCTTTCACTTAATCATCAACATGCAGAGAAACACATTACGCATACTTGGCCTGACGTTTTCCACTGAAATAGAGTGAAGCGACTATATCAAATCAATGACTTCGTCTACTGCAAGGGAAATTGCTTGATTATGTCGTGATAGAAGTTTTTTCTACCATTCGTCCATGGATTGAATATATCATATGCATTGCCATATCTGCTCTGGTGCTCCTGTAACTCATTCCTAGATTCTTGATAAAATCCAAAAAGGATTTGTAATCGATCCAGACAATGTAACTTGACTTCAGTCACTTTCTAAATATAGCTTCCCTCTCTCTTTTCTACAAATAGTTTCATGGCAATGAGCTTTTTGTTTCCTGGTGTCCCGATTACATGAATTTAAGTGTGCTACTGTTTTACTGTTGAAATAGATGCATTTGCGACTTCTGCTGTAGAACTCCCTTCTGATTTCTTGCTTCCCCGATAACTACGATCTTTAAAAATTTAACTGCAACGTCAAACATAACATTCAGTCTTCTAGAACGATGTTTCTTTTTTGCCCTTTCCTCAATCATCTTTCATTCTCACCTTTCTCATTCACTCTCTGTAGACCCCGCACTCTAGTAGCATTACCGCCTTATTGGAGATGGGGGTGAAATGATTAAAAAAAACAAACAAATACAATAGAAGAAGTCCTATATATAGAAGTCTCTGTCTGTCTGACTGTCTGTCTGTCTCTGTCTCTGTCTGTCTGTCTGTCTGTCTCTCTCTCTCTCTCTCTATATATATATATATATATATATATATATATATATATATATATACAAAGATATAATAATTCACAAAAAAAAATCCTCTGAACAAGCCAACAGAAAACAATTATAAATGCATGGAAATTCACAGAAAAGCAATCTGTGTACAGTCATGAAATACAATTTAGTTCAGGCCAAAAAATAGCATGAGACATTAACGATCTATTTTGAAATTTATAGGGATCCTTTATAGGGATCATTTATAGGGATCACTCTTCTGCACCATTCTAAACCGAATTATCTCGTTCAAAATGTTGTCCGAACATTGAGAGAAATCTCGGATTTGTGAATTGCAATTATTCGAAAAAAGTAGTATCAGCTATGGGTTATATAATGGTGTAAACGCGGACCTTTTTCTTACAGAGGGTTCACAATGTAAAAGTCCCGAGAGCCATTCAAGGTAGAGGGTTGCAGTAAGCAGCAGTTTATGCAGACAGGAGGGGAAGATTCAAGTCTCAGTTAACTCTAGACTTGAACAGGTTAACATTGGTGTGATCGAGGAAACATCCACTTGGGAGACGATTCCAGAGAGTTGGTTCGCGGGAATAAGTTCTTCGAGTGGAACTCACCTCTCACCAATGGAACACGGAGGGAAGGTGGGTGGTTCGCTACAATGGGCGTTGCAGGGCGGGTTCTAGGCGTGAAGGTTAGAGCAGGTGGAACAAAGGTCTGTAGTTCGTCTGTGCACTTTCATTCGGAACAGCGACAGAGCAGCGAGTGACTTGCCACATCCAGTCTGTGGGGAAAGGGGTTGCAGGGTGGAAAATAATTTGTCACCCACAAGGACCCGGATACGCTTTTGGACTCTATCTAGACTGAAAAGTGAAGACTGTGCAGCTCCTGCCCAAATATGACAACTGCCCTCCATTTTTGCCTGATTTGGTAAAGGTAGAGAATAGCAGGAGGAGTCAGGTACTTGCTGGAGCGGTACAGAGAACCGATCATTTTTCCTGCATCTTTAGCTCCGTGTAACCGACTCCCAAGATGGTGCTTCCTCAATCACTACAATATTAGCCTATTCAAGTCCAGGGTTAACTTCCCCACATATCCGCATAAACGAAGCCTCTTACTCTGTAACTATTTACTTCGAGTGGCTCTCAGGACTTTTTAGGGCGAGCACCATTATAAGAAAGAGGCAACGTGATTGATTGAATGATTGATTGATTTGTTTTTTACAACTTATCAACCCTTAGTGAGTTATTTAAAGCCGGAATATATTTTGATTAGTAGGATAATTCATTCTTTTTTTTTCGAGTGAATATTGCGTTAACAATTTATTGGAGAGAACAATGATTTCTCCAGATACAAGTCCTACTATTTAACCCATAGCTGAGGGAAGATTTATTTATACCTTTCCCTAGCGTACGCGAATGTATCCAACCCGAATGGGATTCGAACTCAGCTCGCTGATTTCCTATATTCTATCCGCGCACCACCCGCACATCCAGAAGGAAACGTGAAGAACCGCCACTTTATTTGCCAAGATATCTTAATAAATCATGGATAATAGCGAAAATGAATCTCTGGATAGCCATGATCGCTTACGTTCTGAAGTGACATTGCAGTAAAAATAAAAACTTCAGGGAAAACTTGTAGCTTTTCTGAAATCAAAACCGTAAAGAGATTCTAGCATTTCACAAAGAATGAACAAAAAGCCATGATCATTATTTGTCATAATTTCTCGGTTAGCGATTAATCACATAAAATAGATCCTGAACTGCAAAATATATATATATATATATATATATATATATATATATATATATATATATATATTTATATATATATATAATATGTAGTTGTGGACACGACTACATAGGTAGGACGTCCCAGCGTTTGGACTCGAGAATAATACATTTACCCTCCAGGATTTTGAATCCGTCCTCTAGGAATAGCCAATTGACTAATAGTTCTGGTTCTGCTCTTGCTGAACATTTAATAAATAGAAGGGAATGTGTGGAAAATTTTAGTGGTGACCGATTTATAATTTTATCTAGGTCCCACTCCACATTTCACCTCAAGGTGCTAGAGTCCTTGTATATCAGATCTCGTGAGCCTCCCCTTTGTAAACAGAAGGAATGCTTGCTGGGTCTGAATATTATTGGACTCTAGTCTCTTGAAATTCATATTTTTTTTTCTCTCTCTTCATTTAATTACATTCGTTAATTAAAATTAATTAACACGCTTTTAAATTCCCAGAATAAATAACTTGATAAGTCCTGGGACGAAACCGGTAGTTTTATTTCGGCTCTTGCTTTTAAAAATGCCTTCTTATTATCTTTTCCTATCTATTATTAAATTCTGTACCACGAAAAGTTTATATATATATATATAATATATATATATATATATATATATATATATATATATATAATTCCTCACAGCTATCACGACTTGGACTTTCATACACAACGCAATCTTGATGAATATGGACTGACCGTTACGTAATTTGAATATTAAAGAATATACCTGGTTATCGTAATGTTGGCGCAGTTATATATTATACTGGGATTACAGTTTTTTTTTAATTCTAAAAATTATATATGTAAAAAAATAAAATAAAAAAATATTTTTAAGTTGTGAATATTCATTTTTTTTAATTAAAGGGAGATTACTTGTTCTTATTTAAAAACAAAAAATAAACGATAATTTATATAAAAAATAAATGGTAATTTACATTAAAAAGTAATTTGGATCAACGTATTTAAGCAGATATTTATTTTTATGCCTACATATAACCATCAATTAATTTCTCTTAGGCTCGTATTATTTAAGTATTTTAAGATAACGAATTTTTCAACAAGACATAGGTTACATCTATTTCCTTTCCCGTTATAAGATTAGGCTTTTGCTATAATATCTCATGCGATAAAAATTGTATTACCATCATTCTTTAATTGCCAGAAATGTTTAGAGAGTGCAGTAGTGATTCTGTATTTTATATTACCTAAACTCATTCGATGATGGTTGAAACAAAATTTCCAAGGAATTTTAGTGGATACACACACACACACACACACACACACACACACACACACACACACATATATATATATCGTTTTAAAATATGCTATATTTATGGGATAAAGTGATCAATATCACGTACAGAGCGTATGTAAATATAAAAGTGGAAGTAAATATCCAATGTGACAGTCTGTTTAATACTAAAGCCAATCGTCGGGCCATGTTTGCGTTTAACATGAAACAAACTGTCGTCTCTAGTACTGACTTCAATGTCTACTTTTAAATTTATATATACGCAGGATGCATTAAAAATATTTTTACAAAATTGAGGCGGGTTCCTCACACGAAAACAAGATCGAATGTCCATATAAACATATGTCCAAAAGGCCGTCGTTGTGCCTCAACACAGCAACTCATAGCAAATGTTCTAAGTGTCACCCGCTTCCTTCTACACATGCAGCCACTCATTCAAATATTCTCACACGGTTTCGAATGCATTTGCACCCCCCATGATACGTAGATAACGTCCGCTGCGTAAACCAATTGCTTGATGTGCATCCATAGATAAAAATACAAAGGATTGAGTTCGGGGAAACGTGAAGGCCATGGAGCCAGCCCTCCCCTAGTTATACATCTTTCATAGTAGATCTCAGCCAAGGCATTGCAAACGATGTCACTAAAATATGCTTGGGCCCCATCATGCATGAACCACACGCGACTTCATATTAGCAGGAGTACATCCTCTATCATGTCTGGAATGTCGAAATAATGTCCCTGTAGACAGTTCCTGTAAGACGTACTGGGAGAACATATGAACCTATCAGACAGTCATCTACAATTCCAGTCCACATAATAACCGTAAACGGATGATTATGTCTAGCCTGTATTGTAGGATGAGGATAAAATGTTGGTTGTGTAAATTTGTTGTTCCATCTCTTCCAAATGTTGTATCAAACAAGACTGAAGAGACAAACAACAGATCGGCACTTTGTGCGATAAACCATCGGCAAAGGTTCTCCTACGGTGTGTGACCAGAAAGCGAAAGACTCTGCACACGTTGTACATGATACGAATACAGGAGTTGCTCTTGAAGTACCCCCCATAGGGTACTATGAGATGTACGATATGGTAGGGCCACTTGACGTGAACTAATACCTGGATCGTCTCCGACAGCCTGTAGAATGTGTTCTTCGTAGTCAGGGCTACGAGCGGATCTTACTCTTCTTCGGTGCATAGTTTGTGGTGCTACGGATCCTGTCTCAGCAACGTGACAATAAACTTCGTTCTGGAAACGCAATCTGATACAGCCATACTGCCTCGCGTCCATTACCATTCGCGCGGCCGTATGTAAAAATCATATCTGTCTGTTCACGATATGAATATCCTGCACACCTCTCAGTTAACTCACTATTACACATGTTAAACGTTGAAGACAGACTAGCCACAAATGTACACGAATGACAAATGTAGCCTAGTATGCATGGCAACACAGCGCCATCTACCGTAAAATTTCTTTAAACTTAATAACTCGAAAAAGAATAATTTGCGAACATATGTTTATATGTACTTTTGTCCTTGTTTTGGTGTGATCAATGCGACCCCAAATTTTTAAAAAGTATCTTTGATACGTCCTATATACATATATATATATATATATATATATATATATATATATATATATATATATATAATGTAAGTAAAATATATATAATGTGAGTAAAAGTTTGTCACTTAGTTGATTAATGTTACTTTCCCGTCCGTCCACTCTACAGTGGATGTCAGCAATGTACTGCTTATATTTTTTCGACTTTTTTTTATGGACATTTAACATTGGTGTAAGTTTTCTTAGTTATTCACTAGTTAAATCTTAACCTCTTTAGTTGTGTTTCCTGCATATCCCCAAGTATTTGCTTACGCTCATACGACACCACACAGTAAACCTCTACATTGAGTGGCTCTTGGGTCTTGTATTGGGTGAATAATAGTAAAATAAAAAATCTGATTAGAATGACTAAACCGGTTCATGAAATAATAAAATATATATTTTCCTTTATGTCAAACTGTTCACTTTCAAATCATACTGACATGATAATAACTGTATTTAATTAGAAAATATTAATTAGTAACTAATAGTTACAATATCCTGTCCAACTAAGACATAATAATTTGACTTATTTTTAAAACAGCTCTTGCTAGAAGTGTACCTATTATGTGAGCAACGACGAAGTTTTAGAGAAAATGGAAAGAAAAGGAAGTTGTGGAGAGACACTATCGCCTATGTCTTGAAGGGACATGGCACATGAAGAAGTTAGAGAAAAAGGAAACAAAAAGGAAACTTATACTTAACATCAGGAAGAGACAATTAAAATACATAATAAGGAAAGAGGGTTTGGAAAATCTGATACTCACAGGACAGATTGAAGGCAAGAGGGACAAAGGAAAACACCACATAACTTATTTAGTGAGCTTGAGTAAAATGGATGACTGAGCAGGGTTTAGGAGACATGAAAAAGACAAAATTTATTAAGGATAGGAACAATTCTTCTTTAAATGCCATCTCCCTTCAGAACGTAGGCGATCATGGCCCTCCACTACTTCCTTTTTTTCTTTTCTCTAACTGCTTCTTTATATGGCGTGTCCCTTCAGAACGTAAGCGATTATGGTCCTCCACAACTTCCTTTTTCTTTCCATTTCTCTAACTTTGTTATGTGGCGTGCCCCTTCAGAACATAGGCGATCATGGCCCTCCACAACTTCCCTTTTCTTTCCATTCTCTAACTTCTTTATATACCCTGTCTATATACATCAAAACAATGTTGGGTAACAGAAAAACAAAGCGGATTTATTTTTTATTTTAAAAGACCTTTTATATGCCATCTCCCTTCAGAACGTCGTGATCATGACCCTCCACATCTTCTTATCCCTTGTAACTCTTAATAAGTTATTTCTCCGAAACCCTGTTCTACCCCTCATTCACACAAACCCATCAAATATGTCACGCGCTACTTTCTTCTCTCTTTCTCCCTCTTTTCCCTGTGAGAATCAAATTTTCCAAGCTCTCCTTCCTCATGACGTGCTCTGTCTCTTCCTGATGTTTTCATTTTCTCCAGAAATCACGTTGCTGCTCACATGTACGGTCCATGGTATCCTCAGCATCCTTCTGTAGAACCACATTTCTGTTGCTTCCAGTTTCCTATCTTTGAGGAGACAATCCAGAATTTGCAGGAGGATAGATATCACATAACCGTTCAGTACTCTTTTATTTGTTTCTAACGAAGTTTTCGTATATATTCTTAAAATAAAATAGTTTGCCATTGCTTCTTTCTTAAAAACTGTGGAGAATTTCTCCAGAGTTGATTTCAAGAACGTGTCAAAGAAAAACTTGAATAAAGAAGCGAATAAAATTCCAACTTAAAAATCTGGAGAAATAAATATTTCGGGCTTGGTAACTGCACTTTTTATGACAAAGAAATTACGTGAACAAACATACTCTTTTGAGACAGAGGGCGGTGGTCTTTCTTCAAATTCCACTGTTGCAAACAGACACTCTCATCACATCCCTAGGGTGTAGGAGATAAAAAGAATCGAAAGAGAAGGCCTGACAATCAGTCTATTTATACCTGTCTAATGCAACACCATATGTCTTTTCAGTGTTGCCTCTAAGACAAGATCATATCCACCATTCTATTTTTATTTATGTGTTCGGCGATGGGTGCCTTGTATTTCCGATGCCAACGCCACCAATTCAAAATGGATGACTGACGTGGCATTTTTTTTTTTTTTTTTTTTTACCCCAGTTCTCAACCTGAAGCATTCTTGGGTGCGGCAACCGACTCGATTCAACCCAACTTTTTTTCTTTTTCTTTCTTTTTAGATCGATTTTCTTTTCTTTCTTTTCTTTTCTTTTCTTTCTTTCTTTCTTTCTTTCTTTCTTTCTGTTTTCATTCATTCTTTCTTTCTTTTGTTCAGCCGTTAGTTCTTTCGTTCGTCTTTCTTTCTTTCATACCTTTCGTTCATCTTTCTTTCATTCCTTTTTCGATCTTTCTTTCGTTTTTCCTTTTGGTTTTTATTCATTCTTTCTTCCGTTCATTCATTTGTTCGTTCGTCTTTCTTTTCCTTCCTACCTACCCATCTTTCTTTCTTTCTTTCTTTCTTTCTTTCTTTCTTTCTTTCTTTCTTTCCCTTGTTCGTTCTTTCCGTTCGTTCATTCATCCGTTCGTTCTTCCTTTCAGTTTTCATTCATTCTTTCGTTCGTTCTTTCGTTTCTCCTTTCTTCCCCACCTCCTACCTTTCTTTCACGCGTTCTTTTTTTTGTTCTTTCGTTTGTTCTTCCTTTCATTTTTCATTCATTCTTTCTTTCGCTCGTTCCTGCGTTCGTTCTAGATTTCTTCTTTTCGTTCGTTTGTCCGTTCTTTCGTTCATCCTTTATTCATTGCTTCATTGTTCTCTTTCTTTCGTTCGTTCTTTTTTCACGTTTTTGTTCTGTCTTCTCTTCGCTTTTCATTCATTCTTTCGTTTATTCGTTAGTTCATCCAGCCGTCCTTTCGTTCGTTCTTTCGTTCCTACTTTTCTTTCTTTCTTTCTTTCTTTCTTTCTTTCTTTCTTTCTTTCTTTTCGGTTCTCTCTTTCACTTTTCAGTCATTCGTTCTTTCTTTTGTTAACTCGTTCGATCGTTTGTCCGTTTGCTTGTTCTTTCTTTCTTTCGTTTTTCTTTCCACTGCTATTTCCTTTTCTTCATTCTATCTTTTTCTTTCACTTTTTCTTTTCTTCTTTCTTTATTACATTCTTTTTCATTTTCGTTATCTTCTTTCTTTTTTTCTTTTATCCTTCAAATATATTTATTGTTTTTTCCTCCCTTTCATTCCCAGCGACATATTTACAGTGTTTTAATAGACTATTTGTCGCCCTATTCTTTCTTTTCTCCTTCATTTTTTCTTTTCTTGCTGCATTTTATAGCGTTCTTTTTATAGCCTATTTTTCTATGGCGTTCTTCTCCCTTCTTTTCTCTTTTACTTTTCTCTCTTTCTTTCATAACCACATATTTTCTGACTTCTTGATTTTGATTTCTTGCAGAATATTTATTGCCTTCTTATTTTCTCTGTTTCCATTTATATTTGTCTTCATCTTTTCTTTCTCTTCTTTCTTTCTTTCTAAGCAGCATTTTATTGCGTTTTTCTTTTTCTTCCTTTCCTTTTTTCCTTCCTTCTTTGTTTTCTTTCTTTATATATTTTACTCTTTCTTTCGCTCTTTCTTTCTTTGGTTATTGCCTGCATTCTTTTTACGCTGTTTTTTTTTCCTTTTTCTCCTTTCCTTTTTTCTTTCTTTATTTCTTTACTTCTTATTCGTCTTCTTTCTTTCTTTCTTTCTTTCTTATTCGTCTTTTTTCTTTCTTTCTTTCTTTCTTTACTTCTTATTCGTCTTCTTTCTTTCTTTCTTTCTTTACTTCTTATTCGTCTTCTTTCTAAGCTACATTTTATTGCGTTTTTTTTTCTTTTTCTTCAATTCCTTCTTATCTTCTTTCTTTGTTTTCTTTCTTTATTTATTTTACTCTTTCTTTCGCTCTTTCTTTCTTTGGCTATTGCCTATATTCTTATTGCGTTGTTTTTTCTTTCTTTCTTTCCGCTTTTCTTTAGATCTTTGCTTTTTTCTTTCGTTATTCCTTTATTTATTTGCTTCTTCTTTGTTTGTTTGTTTCTTTTTTTCTTCTCTTTTCGTTCTTCCTTTCGATTTTTATTCATTCTTTCTTTCGGTCGTTCGTTTATCCGTTCGTCATTCTTTCCTTCCTACATTTAGTTCCTTCTTTTATGCGTTCTGTCTTTCTTTCATTCTTTCCTTCTTTCTGTCTTTTGTAGGGTCAATCTACCCGGATTAAAAGTGATAAATTTATATCCGAATGTAGTGCCCCAAAATACAATATAACGTAAAGAAATGATTTTTGAAAACAGGCAAAAATGAAAACCAGATTGAAATAATCATATATATTTATATACACATTAACATTTGTTTTTACATTGTAAATATTGTGTTTGTTCTGGTTGTAAAAAATCAAAAATTCAAAAGTTGAAATGTTTGACAATATTTTACATTTGTTAAAGGGTAGTTCGTAAAGCTATATGCCTTGGTCAATATAAAGTGTGTATATATATATATGCGTATGTCTGAAGCACATTTTAATAGTGTAAACGTGGCTACTGACTGAATATGTGTGTGGGGGGGAGCACGTTAGTAGAAATGTAAGTGTATGTAAGTGCTAATACAGTGTAACCCGGATATAAGAGAGTTGTCGGGACCGGAGAAGAATTCTCTTATATCCGGGTTTCTCTTATATCCGGGTTTGGTCTATTTTATATACATTAACACAGGCTCTAATTTGGGACCAGAGAAAATATCCCTTATATCCGGGTTTCTCTTATATCCGGGTTACACTGTATGTGAAATCTGATTATGGTGGTTCCAAAAAGAAATGGACATACAGATAGGTGATCAGACTTACTTTTTTCCACGGCTATGAATATTTCTTTGAGTTGTGTGAATACTTCTTTGAATGGTGTGTAGTCGTCACTGACTGAGAAGTTGTTGTATAACGAGAAAATTCTGATCAAGTGTTTACAGATCCGACCGCCTGTCATCGATGGGTGGTCCACCTCCAGTTGCTGACTGGGTCTTTGCTGCGTGTGTGTGTGTGTGTGTTTTTTTTTTATCCCGATCACATGATTGGCCCCAAACGAAAGACTTTCGCTTTACGCGAGAGAGCCCACAACGACCTATCCTTTCTCTCTTCATTCTTTTTCGTTCTTATATCTGTTTTCCCTTTTAGTTTTCATTCATTCTTTCTTTTGTTCGTTCGTTCTTTCGTCCGTCTTTTTTTCCTTTAGTTCTTGATTTTATTCTTTCTTTCATTCATTCTTTTTCTTTTTTCGATTTTTCATTCATTTTTTCCCTTTCAGTTTTCATTCATTCTTTCTTTTTTTTCGTTCGTTCATCCATTCGTTCGTTCATCTTTCTTTCCTTCCTACCTTTCATTCGTTGGTTCTTTCCTTCTTTCTTCATTCTTTTTTCGTTCTTTCTTTCGTTCTTACTTTCAGTTTGCATTCTTTCTTTCATTCTTCATTTTTTCCTTCTTCCTTTCAGTTTTCATTCCTTCTTTCTATCGTTCGTTCCTTCATCCGTTCGTTCTTTCGTCTTTACACGCTTTTTACTTTGATTTTTTCGATTATTTTTATTACATTATTCTTTTGTTTATTTCCTTCTCAATATTTTCTTTCCTTTGCCATGTATTTTCAACATCGATCTGTTAATAAATATGTTATTAAGTAAAACAAATGACTTGAAGGATAAAATTTGACACTTATACTCAAAAATGAATAACGGTTGACAACGTATAACAATTCCAGACAATATAGCTGCGACTAAAATGTCTATCTGGAATAAATGTGCTAGAAATATAATACAGAAGAATTGTTTACAACGCTTCATTTAATAATTATCAAATTTACACTAATGTTGTATTTCGCCTTTATGAATTCGATATTTCTTTCCAAACAACCGAATACATGAAGGACATTTTTCAAATATTATTATTATTATTATTATTATTATCATTATTATTAATAATAATAATAATAACAGGATTCACCATGAAATATATCCATAAAATGCATGAATCTTGAAACATCTTTTCTTTATTTTACGTAATTCAAATAGAAAGCTTTTTCATATCAAAGACTGTATTAAACTTTTGAAATTACAACGCTGAAATGTCTATTATAGAAATATGTGATTATGTTTTATTATATTGTGTACCCCTTCTGTGTTTCATTATTATTATTATTATTATTTTCTTTGATTTCTGGCGTTTACACATTTCTTTCCGGGTCCCGCCCAGGGACCTAAGGGTTGAAATGGCGTCATGACACTTTCCACTGACAAAAAAAAAAAAAAACATTACATAGATAAAGCCCTTCGTAAGGTGTGGGCTGTACTTGTCAGAACAATTTTTTGTATCTCCTTGAGGCATGGACTTCCAGGAATCCCTTCAATTAGTCTACTGCAATCTTTTCCAACCAGTCCTAGGGCTCCAACTAAAACAGGGATTGTTGATGTTCCCATATGCCACATTTTCGAGATTTCTATTTCAAGGTCCTTGTATTTTGACAGCTTTTTGAATATCCTCAAAGATACATTGCAGTCAGCAGGGACTGCCATATCAATAAGGAAGCGCCGTTTTTGTTTATGATCTCTAATAACAATATCTGGGCGGTTGGCTTTGATTGTTCTGTCAGTGTGTATTGTGTAGTCCCATAGAATTGTAACAGATCCTTATCTCCGTAACCGGGTCTGGGTGGTGTTCATACCAGTTTCTTTCAGTTTCCTTCCCGTAGAAGTTGTAGATTTTCCAGTGCAGATATTGGCCCACTCTCTCATGTCGGGTTTTATATTCAGTGGGTGCCAACATCGTGCAACCTGATACAAGATGATCAATCGTTTCTGGATATTTATCAGATAATCTGCATTTTGGGCTGACACAATATTTTAGTATATGTGCTTGATAATTCCTAGTTAGCAAGCATTGGTCCTGCGCAGCAACGATAAAACCTTCAGTTTCTGCTTTCAACCCTGCACTACGTAGCCACTGATGGGCACGTGTTTTGTCTACGTCAGCTTGTTTGGTACGGGCAGAGTATTGGCCATGAAGCGGTTTATCTTGCCATCGCTTCTGTATCTGGTCGGTTATTATTATTATTATTATTATTATTATTATTTCCTTTGTGTTAGTGGGTACTAACTTCTTTTTTTGCCTATAAAGGACGATAACTCAAAATACAATTAGGTTATTTCCCTTGTGCACTAGTCAGCGCTGGCACTTCTGAATTCAACATGGTGACAAGCGTTGAACTCATGGTTTAAATCCAAGCTAATCCTCGCTGTTCTCAATCAGTAAATGAATAAAAGTTATTTTATTATGTGTTAATATACACTTGTCTTTTATTTTCCATTCATCATTTTTGTAAAAAGGACACTTAAAAAAAGATCACGCTCATTTGACATAAATAAATGATTAAGTTCTTTATAATGTGTGAGCTGGACTTGTGACTGCAATTTTTTGTATTTCTTTAAAGCTGGGACTACCAGAATTCCCTTCAATGAGTTTATCGGAATCTTTTTCCAATCAAACCGAAGGTTCCAACTGGAATTATCTGATGTCCTCATCTGCTACATTTGTTTTTGATTCCCACTTCAAGATCCTTGTATTTTGATAGTTTTGTGAAGATCTTCAAAGATACATTACAATCTGCAGGAACTGCCATTTCAATAACAAAGCACATTCTGTTTTTGTGTTCTTTGATCCCGATGTCTGGGTGATTAGCTTTGATTGTGTGTGTATTGTAAAATCCCATAAAATTGTAACAAATCCTATCACTGTAACCGGGTTTGGGTAATGTTCATACCAATTTTTCTTGTAGTTTCCTTTCCATAAAAGTTGCAGAATTTCCAGTGCCGATATTGACCCGCTCTGTTGGGCTGAGTTTTATATTTATGAACACCTTCGAAACCTGATACAAGATGGTCAATTATTTCTGAATATTTATCACAGAATCTGCATTTCGGGTTAACACAATTTTTCACTATGTATAATTGGTAGTTTCTAGTAAGCAAGCATTGGCCTGTGCAGCAAGAATTCGCTTTCAGCGTTTAACCCTACACTACGTAACCTCTGAAAGGTATGGAGTTTGTCTACATCCGTCTTTTTGGCCGGGGCAGAGTATTTGTTTTTGAATTTGGTACATTTCATTTGCTTTCTTTTTTAGCTTATTTGCCGCTGCTGTAGGTTTATTTACACTTTTTTATCCACTTGAAATTCCCTTTCGAATTTATTGGTTTCCTTTATTACTGAAAAAAGTTTCTTATTTTTTTCTTCTTCTTTGAAACAGATCATCATCCGATTTTCTGTAGTTTCCAGGTATCTTTGAAAAACGATTTCTGTGGTTTTGTAAGACAGTTCTAGTTGAACTAATCCTCTGCCTCTTTTGGATCTGGATCCATACAGACGTAAAACATCAGCCTTAGGATGATGCATGCGGAGGCAGGTGAGAAGCTGTCTCGTTTTGACATTAATATCAGTTATGGTCCAATTAAGGATATTGAAACTGTATCGCTCCATAGAAACAGCCAAAAGGTTTATGGCTGACATTTTGTTTTGTGAATTCCACTCGGTATTTCCCACCAGCCGAACAGGCCTCTACTAAACTTTTCTTATTTTCTCCTTCATTTGGGTTTGTTGTATTCTATCTCAATCATTACCTTCTACGTATTTATAGGCTTCTTCTTGTTCCACTTTTCTAATCTTTGTGACAAAATCTCGATCTATTGTGTTTCTGTGATTCTCCCTTTCTTAAACTTTTGCACATTTATCTAATCCGAAATCCATACCTATGTTGTCACTGAAACATGTTACAGTACTGAGAAGATCCTTCAACTCATTTTCGTCTACGGCAAAGATTTTAATATCCATGTAGAATAGGTAATTAAACACTTTCTTTTCTACTTTTATTATTATTATTATTATTTTATTTCTTTTGATTTTTGGTGTATATTCACTTCTTTCCGGGTCCCAACTCAAATCCTAAGGTTAGAAATGGTATCATGACCTGTTCCACTGAGCATTTTTCGAGAGAATAAAAAACTAAAACATTTTTTGTATTTCTTTAAGGCATGGACTACCAGGAATCCCTCCAATGAGTCTATCGCAACCTTTTCTAATCAATTCGTGGGCTTCAACTAAAACTGGAATTGTTGATGTCCTCATGTGCCACATTTTTGAGATTTCGATTTCAAGATCCTTGTATTTTGATAGTTTTATGAACATCCTCAAAGATACATTACAATCTTCAGGAACTGCCATTTCAATAAGAAAGCAGATTCTGTTCTTGTGGTCTTTGATCACGATGTCTGGACGATTAGCTTTGATTGTTTTGTCTGTGTGTATTGTAAAGTCCCATAAAATTGTTACAGATTCTATCTCTGTTACCGGATCTGGGTGGTGTTCATATCAATTTCTTACAGTTTTCTTTCCGTAAAAAAATTCCAATACTTTTATTATTATTATTATTATTATTATTATTCAAATGTATCCGGTTCAATTGATTGCGCTGTACTATAAAGGAATAATTGTCCACAACTATTTGCATTTACGGAACATTATTTTCTTACTGTTTTCCGTAATAAATCTGATCAACTTCCTTCTTTATTTTGATTTCTTCCTCACCTCCCCTCTTAGCTCTTGTCACGCTGCAAAACACTGTCCTCTTTTCAATCTAGATCAAGCTATAGTATCTATTCATATTTGGTTACAATCGTCTATTGGACCGTAACCTCCTATTCATGAGAACCTCTTTCCGTTACCAGTATGCTGATTGGGATTCACTTCGTTACTTTCTTCGAAAGGCACCCTCCTCCCACTGACATTTTTAAGCTTTATATTGAGAATCGCGCCACAGAGATTTCTTCTTGGGTCAAAGCCGGCATAGATGCTTTCATTCCCTCTCGGAAAATCCCAGGTGAAACCTCAATCTTCTCCATGATTCACAGCAGCATGTTCTGCCGATATAGCCCACACAGCCAAGTATTTCCGGCTATACCTGTGTGACAGTTCCCATCACAACAAACACCTCTTCGTGATTGCACGTAATAAATGCAAACATGTTCCCGAAGTCGTTTTTTGAATGAGGCATCATATTGCATCTAACCACTTTGGCTCTCGTGATTACTTGAAGCTCTGAAATAGTGTATTAAAAAAGAGAACGTTTTCTATTCTTCCTCTTCAATCAATTTGATTTGTTAGCATCTTCTGCTGATAAATCAGAATGTTTTTTCCCGTAAATTCTCTTTAAACTTTACCCTTGACTCATCTGGGGTATCCTTCCCCGTCTTTCTACTTAGTCTCTGGTGAGTGATATGCATACAACTCCTTCTATGGTTAATGAAATCTCTAATCTGAAACCCCAAAAATCATCTGGACTTGATGGTATCTCTGTAAAATTCCTTGAGAAATGTGTTCCCGAACTGCCTCCTGTTTTCTCCAACCTGTACTATAAATGCCTCGCTGCTTCTTGTTTTCCTCCTTGTTGGAAATCCTTATCTGTTTTTCTAGTTTTTAAGAACTCGGGTGAACAGTCCAATTCTTCAAATTATCGACCTATTAACCTTCTACCACTTTTTGGTAAACTCCTGATTTATTAACGATTATTACGCAAAGAGTCTATCAAACCTTAGATTAGAATGAGGAAGCTCGGGCTGTAGCTTTGGACATCTCGAAAGCGATCGACAGGGTTTGGCATACTGGACTTCTTTACAAGCATTTTTGAACAGATTAGTTTTTGTTATCAAATGAAATTAAATTTGTCTTGAACGGCCACTCTTCTAGATCCTTCTATACTAATGCAAGTGTCCCCCAGGGCTCTATATTTGGTCCTACTTTGTTTTTAGTTTTCATTCTTTCCTGCTGGCATCGGCTTTTAAATTGGTATCTCTTTTGATGACACAATCATTTACTCCTATCTCAATACTAAGGCTGAGCAGTCCGATTAGGTCAAATTGGCAGCTGATGTCATAAACGACCTTCAGTCGGTTGTTAACTGGGGCAAAGAAATGGCTTGTTAATTTTAACACCTCTAAAACTAAACTGTTAATCATCTGAGATACGCCTTCATGTCTTCCATCAGCATGGCTGATGCTAACCTCCCGGAGATGGACCTATTGCGACTTCTCATATTAACCCTTTGAAACCTGATCATTGCTTTACCGGTGGTAGAGAAAAATGACATAATGTCCAGCTATCGGTTGAACAGTGGTCGAGAAAAATGACGTAATGCCAAGCCACTGGTTGAAGAGTGGTAGAGAAAAATGAGGTAATGACCAGCCACCGGTTGAACAGTGGTAGAGAAAAATGACGTAATGCCCAGTCACCGGTTGAACAGTGGTAGAGAAAAATGACGTATTACACAGCCACCTATTTTTATATCTACCGTGAAACATTACATACCAATTATTTGTCAATTTTGACTTACGAGCTCAGACAGGAAGGTTAAAATTTTCTGGAACACAGGGTTCAAAAGGTTAATATTCTCGGCTGTGGAAAGACTACATCGAATCCATTGCTAGATCAACAGTATTCAATTCATTGACGAATGGTCGACATATCATTATTTTTTAATCAAATTTATCCCCATCAAAGCAGTAAAGCCACTGAGACAAAAGGGTTTAATGGGTGCGAAAGAATTAAAAAACAAAATATCATGAAGGAGCGAGAATAGATAAACGATTGAAATGGCACTTAAATTTTTGAAAGTCAAAGTTGGCTGGAAAGCAAGAAACCGGAAAAGGGTTGCACAAGCGAGACGTGTGGTAGAAGAAACTATTAGCATAGGACTTACGGTTACATCTTGGTATTTCGACTGTGAAATGATATTATTATTATTATTATTATTATAATATACTTTCATTTTCACGCAAATACCCTTAGGAAACATACCAATACATCTCTTTCTCTACTTCAACTATGCGTTAAACAGTAGGGAAAACTAGGATCTTTAGTCTTGTTTGGTTACCAGTCTAGGAGAAGGACTTATTTTAACGGGTATATATCGTAGATATGTAGTGAGAAATGGCATGCTTATATCGGGCAGATGGAACTCATTAGCCGGGGATGGCAGTTCATCTAAGAGAATGAAAACCCTGATTTTTAATCTCCACCGCCTTGCAGATATACATAATTATGGTAAAGGTTTTGGACAGTAAACCCCGGAGATAAAATATGGAACACAAGCCCAAAATGCGGCTCGACGATTCATCTAACCTTTTTTTTTGGCAAATCCTACAACATACTACTCCCATCCAGCATCCATACCGTCGAGTGGGGGAATATTCTGCACCGAAAAGTGTCAGTTATGTGCCATGTGTGATACACGCTTAGGCGATCAGGTATCTTTCGATTACATGACTGACAAGGCAGATATTTTTCCCGTAGTAGATTGCCATTTCTTTCTGCGGTAGACTAGTTGACATTCAAGGCTATAGAACTCGGTCTGTCCTGCTATTTACCCATAGCTGGGGTAGGTGAAGAGGATTCATACCTTTCCCAAGGGTATTAGCACGTAAGCGAATGTAATGGATACCGGCAACTGTAGTTTGCAAAAAACAGACACTGTGCTACTGTGATATAGTCCTGACATCATAGGTGATTAAGTATTTGGTTCGAAATGCTGTTTAGCGACCGCGCTTGTTATAACGCAGTGGACCGAGTCGGTTGTATTACTACGTTAGTTTCCACGGCTGCTTTCAGGCCAATGCACCAAAATCGTACTGTTCCTGGCTCTTTTAAAAATCAGATCAGCTGTCCAAGAGAAAAATTTTCTTATAGTATTAAGTACTAAAATGCATATAGACTGTAATGTCTACTTTTATTGTCCCGAGTAGGGGAATTTTGCCGACTACTTGTCAATTACAGAGAGGGTGAATTGAGTGATAGAGATTTACCAATTTACAGACCCACGTTCCTAAGATTCGGAGATTCTCCAAGAAGAATTTAAAAGGGAGATATTCCTTTTTTACCTGAAAATCTGGACTTCTTGCTAGTAGCTGATTCATCAGTTCATGAGCCAATTAAAAGTAACCTGCACGGCATTCATCTACCCCTTCTTTTTTTTTTTCTTTTTTTTTTTTTTTTTTTTTTTTTTTTTTTTTTTTTTTGAGACATGACTTGTGCCTGTTGCTTGACTCTATCAAATATTTTCTATTTCTTTTTTGATGAGGGGGACTTTCGTTTTTTTTTTCCTTTCTCTAATTCTTAACCTTATTCTCGTCCATTTTACACTTCTCTGTGTTACACAGCGACCACCATATGAAAATAAAAACACTCCCTAGGCGCAGATCCATGGTTTCTCGAAATATGCCACACACAGAGACATATATGCGTGGTATGGGTTAGGGTATGTGGGGGAGGGTGCTAAAATCCTTTAGAATTCTACATCAAACAGCTGTTTAATCTTCCTCCAGTTGAATATCTCTCGATTTCGTTTGTGCCATTCATAGAATGTGTTCTTTGGAATTGGTTGTCATATTCAGTAAGCTCACATTAATTCCACCCAAAGCAGCTAACTTGAGGAATTCCGCCAATCAGTGTCTTTGATAGTTCAATTTTGTTATTCGCAATTTCATTCCGATTTTATCGATAACTAAATCCAGTTTTTTAAGACTCTTTTCTTAATTGAAAGCGAATTTCATCTGTTAATCACCAAGCATTCGCTTCAAATGTTGGGAAAGGCGTTAGTTTTCTTTTTCAACGTAATACACAATAAATCAGCATAAAAAAAGATATAAAAGAAACGTCAACAATAGGAAAAAAAAAACTGAAGTTATCGAATGGTGGGATACGCTTAAATTTCTACCACCCGAATCTTTTGAAAGAATTTACAATAAAGGGATATTTAGCTTATTTATACTATTCTGATTGTTATCCTCATCTTCATTGCTATATTCACAACGTTTCGGCCGTTGCAATCTCCGGCCTTCTTCAAGCGATTGGAATTTCGAACCGAACCCTTTATTTCGTCTACCGGGGTAGAATGTTCTTGTTCCACGTGCCATGCCTCTTCTGGATGTCTCAGTTATTTCCCTTTAATTCAACTCTCCAAGTTTTTTGGTTCACCACTACTGATATTGAACTCGCAACACTTTGTATCTAGTCACTGGATCTAGCTAACGCCTTTATCCACTGGGCCATGTGTACTTAAAAACAATCTACTCCCGGTGGACAAAATAAAGGATTCGATTCGAAATTCCCATCACCTGAAGAAGGCCGGATCGTACAACGGCCGAAACGTTGTGAATATGACAATGAAGATGAGGATGACAGTCCAAATAATGCAAATAATCATAATACCTTATATCAGCGATATAGACAGATAATAAAGGAATAGCAATTACAATCATACAGTGGGTGAGAGAAATACCGCCCACATATACTTCCCAGAAATACATGAAACACATATTACTGGCTTATTTCTGTTACCTCTTGTATGATATTTCTGCTTGATCTTTCGTTATTTAGCATATACTTTACGCCATGCCATTGCCTTAGATAAACAATGAACCATACCTGCTAGATTGTGTAAATATATGGGAGAAAATATATATCTTAGGCGCTGTTTGGTTTCAAGGGTGAAAGGAAGAAAGAACGAAAGGACGAAAGAAAAAAAGAAAGAAAGAAAGCGAAAAAGAGAGAAAGAACGAAAAAAAGAACGAAAGAGAAAACAAAAAAAAGAAATAGAGAAAGAACTAAACAAAGAAAGAAAGCGCAATAGAGAAAGAAAAGAAAGGAAGGAAAAAGAGAGAACCAAAGAAAGAACGAACGAAAAAAAGAAAGAAAAAACAAAAGAAAGGAAAAATAAACGAACGCAAGAACGAAAGAAAGAACGAAAAAAAAAGAAAGAGAGAAAGAACCAAAGAAAGAACGGACAAAAGAACAAATGAACGAGCGAAAGAAAGAGAGAACAAACGAAAAAGAAAGAAAAAAAGAAAAAGAAAGAAAGAAAGAAAGAAAACCAACAAACAAAGTGTACGGAAAAAGAAAGAAACAAATTTAAAAAAAAACGCAAACATGGAAGAAAGAAAAACCCAAAAACCAAATAAATAAAATGAAAGAGAATAGAAAGTAAGAAAGAACGACTGAAAGAGCAAAGAAAGAAAGAAAGGACGATTGTAAGACCGAAGAAAGAAGAAAGAAAGAAAGAAAGAACGATTGAATGACCCAAGAAAGAAGAAGAAATAAATAAATAAATAAATAAAGAACGATTGAAAGACCCAAGAAAGAAAAAAAGAAAGAAAGAATAATTGAAAGACCCAAGAAAAAAGAAATATTATAAATAAATAAAGTAAAGAAGGATTGAAAGACACAAGAAGAAAAAGAAAGAAATAAATAAATAAAGAAAGAACGATTGAAAGACCGAAGAAAGAAGAAGAAAGAAAGAAAAAAGAAAGAACGATTGAAAGACCGAAGAAAGAAGAAGAAAGAAAGAAAAAAGAAAGAACGATTGAAAGACGAAAGAAAGAAAAAGAAAGAAAGAAAGATCGATTGAAAGACCCAAGAAAGAAAAAAAGAAAGAAAGAATGATTGAAAGACCCAAGAAAAAAGAAGAAATAAATAAATAAAGAAAGAAAGAACGACAGAAAGACCGAAAAAAGAAGAAGAAAGAAAGAAAGAAAGAACGATTGAAAGACGAAAGAAATAAATAAATAAAGAAAGAAAGAACGATTGAAAGACCGAAGAAAGAAGAAGAAAGAAAGAAAGAAGAAAGAACGATTGAAAGACCGAAGAAAGAAGAAGAAAGAAAGAAAGAAAGAACGATTGAAAGACGAAAGAAAGAAATAAAGAAAGAAAGAAAAATCGATTGAAAGACCCAAGAAAGAAAAAAAGAAAGAAAGAATGATTGAAAGACCCAAGAAAGAAGAAGAAATAAATAAATAAAGAAAGAAAGAATGATTGAAAGACCGAAGAAAGAAGAAGAAAGAAAGAAAGAAAGAAAGAAGAAAGAACGATTAAAAGACCGAATAAAGAAGAAGAAAGAAAGAAAGAAGAAAGAACGATTGAAAGACCGAAGAAAGAAGAAAGAATGAAAGAAATAAAGAAAGAAAGAAAGAACGATTGAAAGACGAAATAAATAAATAAAGAAAGAACGATTGAAAGACACAAGAAAGAAGAAGAAATAAATAAATAAATAAATAAATAAATAAATAAAGAACGATTGAAAGACCCAAGAAGAAGAAAGAAAGAAAGAAGAAAGAACGATTGAAAGACCGAAGAAAGAAGAAGAAAGAAAGAAAGAAGAATGAACGATTGAAAGACCGAAGAAAGAAGAAGAAAGAAATAAAGAAAGAACGATTGAAAGACGAAAGAAAGAAAGAAAGAAATAAAGAAAGAACGATTGAAAGACCCAAGAAAGAAAAAAAGAAAGAAAGAATGATTGAAAGACCCAAGAAAGAAGAAGAAATAAATAAATAAAGAAAGAAAGAACGATTGAAAGACCGAAGAAAGAAGAAGAAAGAAAGAAAGAAAGAAAGAAAGAAGAAAGAACGATTAAAAGACCGAAGAAAGAAGAAGAAAGAAAGAAAGAAAGAAGAAAGAACGATTGAAAGACCGAAGAAAGAAGAAAGAAAGAAAGAAAGAACGATTGAAAGACGAAATAAAGAAAGAAAGAAAGAAAGAAAGAACGATTGAAAGACCCAAGAAAGAAGAAGAAAGAAAGTAAGAAAGAAAGAACGATTGAAAGACGAAAGATAGAAATAAATAAATAAAGAAAGAACGATTGAAAGACCCAAAAAAGAAAAAAAGAAAGAAAGAATGATTGAAAGACCCAAGAAAGAAGAAGAAATAAATAAATAAAGAAAGAAAAAACGATTGAAAGACCGAAGAAAGAAGAGGAAAGAAAGAAAGAAGAAAGAACGATTGAAAGATCGAATAAAGAACAAGAAAGAAAGAAATAACAATTGAAAGACGAAAGAAAGAAGAAATAAAGAAAGAAAGAAAGAACGATTGAAAGACGAAATAAATAAATAAAGAAAGAACGATTGAAAGACCCAAGAAAGAAAAAAAGAAACAAAGAATGATTGAAAGACACAAGAAAGAAGAAGAGATAAATAAATAAATACAGAAAGAAAGAACGATTGAAAGACCCACGAAGAAGAAGAAAGAAAGAAAGAAAGAACGATTGAAAGACCGAAGAAAGAAGAAGAAAGAAATAAAGAAAGAACGATTGAAAAACGAAATAAATAAATAAATAAAGAAAGAACGATTGAAAGACCGAAGAAAGAAGAAAGAAAGAAAGAAAGAAGAAAGAACGATTGAAAGACCGAAGAAAGAAGAAGAAAGAAACAAAGAAGAATGAACGATTGAAAGACCGAAGAAAGAAGAAGAAAGAAAGAACGATTGAAAGACGAAAGAAAGAAATAAAGAAAGAAGAAAGAACGATTGAAAGACCCAAGAAAGAAAAAAAGAAAGAAAGAATGATTGAAAGACCCAAGAAAGAAGAAGAAATAAATAAATAAAGAAAGAAAGAACGATTTAAAGACCGAAGAAAGAAGAAGAAAGAAAGAAAGAAAGAAGAAAGAACGATTGAAAGACCGAAGAAAGAAGAAAGAACGATTGAAAGACCGAAGAAAGAAGAAGAAATAAAGAAAGAACGATTGAAAGACGAAATAAAGAAAGAAAGAAAGAAAGAACGATTGAAAGACCGAAGAAAGAAGAAGAAAGAAAGAAAGAAAGAAAGAACAATTGAAAGACGAAATAAATAAAGAAAGAAAGAACGATTGAAAGACCCAAGAAAGAAAAAAAGAAAGAAAGAATGACTGAAAGACCAAAGAAAGAAGAAGAAATAAATAAATAAAGAAAGAACGATTGAAAGACCGAAGAAAGAAGAAGAAAGAAAGAAAGAAGAAAAAACGATTGAAAGACCGAAGAAAGAAGAAGAAAGAAAGAAAGAAAGAAAGAAAGAAAGAACGATTGAAAGACGAAAGATAGAAATAAATAAAGAAAGAAAGAACGATTGAAAGACCCAAGAAAGAAAAAAAGAAAGAAAGAATGATTGAAAGACCCAAGAAAGAAGAAGAAATAAATAAATAAAGAAAGAAAGCACGATTGAAAGACCCAAGAAGAAGAAGAAAGAAAGAAATAAATAAAGAAAGAACGATTGAAAGACCGAAGAAAGAAGAAGAAAGAAAGAATGATTGAAAGACCCAAGAAAGAAGGAGAAATAAATAAATAAAAAAGAAAGAACGATTGAAAAACCAAAGAAACAAGAAGAAAGAAAGAAAGAACGATTGAAAGACGAAATAAAGAAAGAAAGAAAGAACGATTGAAAGACCCAAGAAAGAAAAAAAGAAAGAAAGAATGATTGAAAGACACAAGAAAGAAGAATAAATAAATAAATAAATAAAGAACGATTGAAAGACCCACGAAGAAGAAGAAAGAAAGAAAGAAAGAAGAAAGAACGATTGAAAGACCGAAGAAAGAAGAAGAAAGAAACAAAGAAGAATGAACAATTAAAAGAGCGAAGAAAGAAAGAACGATTGCAAGACGAAAGAAAGAAATAAAGAAAGAAGAAAGAGCGATTGAAAGACACAAGAAAGAAAAAAAGAAAGAAAGAATGATTGAATGACCCAAGAAAGAAGAAGAAATAAATAAATAAATAAATAAATAAAGAACGATTGAAAGACACAAGAAGAAAAATAAATAAATAAATAAATAAAGAACGTTTGAAAGACCGAAGAAAGAAAGAAAGAAAGAACGATTGAAAGACCGAAGAAAGAAGAAGAACGAAAGAAAGAAAGAACGATTGAAAAACCGAACAAAGAAGAAGAAAGAAAGAAAGAAGAAAGAACGATTGAAAGACCGAAGAAAGAAGAAGAAAGAAAGAAAGAAGAATGAACGATTGAAAGACCGAAGAAAGAAGAAGAAAGAAAGAAAGAAAAAGAATGATTGAAAGACGAAAGAAAGAAAGAAAGAAAGAACGATTGAAAGGCCGAAGAAAGAAGAAGAAAGAAATAAAGAAAGAACGATTGAAAGACGAAAGAAAGAAAGAAAGAAATAAAGAAAGAGCGATTGAAAGACACAAGAAAGAAAAAAAGAAAGAAAGAATGATTGAATGACCCAAGAAAGAAGAAGAAATAAATAAATAAATAAATAAATAAATAAAGAACGATTGAAAGACACAAGAAGAAAAATAAATAAATAAATAAATAAAGAACGATTGAAAGACCGAAGAAAGAAAAAGAAAGAAGTAAGAACGTTTGAAATACCGAAGAAAGAAGAAAGAAAGAGAGAAAGAAAGAACGATTGAAAGACGAAAGAAATAAATAAATAAAGAAAGAACGATTGAAAGACCGAAGAAAGAAGAAGAAAGAAAGAAAGAAGAAAGAACGATTTAAAGACCGAAGAAAGAAGAAGAAAGAAAGAAAGAAAGAACGATTGAATGGCGAAAGAAAGAAATAAAGAAAGAAAGAAAGAACGATTGAAAGTCCCAAGAAAGAAAAAAAGAAAGAAAGAACGATTGAAAGACCCAAGAAGAAGAAGAAGAAATAAATAAATAAATAAATAAAGAACGATTGAAAGACCGAAGAAAGAAGAAGAAAGAAAGAAAGAAGAAAGAACGATTGGAAGACCGAAGAAAGAAGAAAGAAAGAAAGAAAGAAAGAAAGAACGATTGAAAGACCGAAGAAAGAAGAAGAAAGAAAGAAAGAAAGAAAGAAAGAACGATTGAAAGACCGAAGAAAGAAGAAGAAAAAAAGAAGAAAGAACGATTGAAAGACCGAAGAAAGAAGAAGAAAGAAATAAAGAAAGAACGATTGAAAGACGAAAGAAAGAAATAAATAAATAAAGAAAGAACGATTGAAAGACCCAAGAAAGAAAAAAAGAAAGAAAAAATGATTGAAAGACCGAAGAAAGAAAAAGAAATAAATAAATAAAGAAAGAACGATTGAAAGACCGAAGAAAGAAGAAGAAAGAAAGAAAGAAAGAAATAAAGAAAGAACGATTAAAAGACCGAAAAAAGAAGAAGAAAGAAAGAAAGAAGAAAGAACGATTGAAAGACCGAAGAAAGAAGAAAGAAAGAAAGAAAGAAAGAAAGAACGATTGAAAGACCGAAGAAAGAAGAAGAAAGAAAGAAAGAAAGAAGAAAGAATGATTAAAAGACCGAAGAAAGAAGAATAAAGAAAGAAAGAAGAATGAACGATTAAAAGACCGAAGAAAGAAGAAGAAAGAAAGAAAGAAGAATGAACGATTGAAAGACCGAAGAAAAGAAGAAAGAAAGAAAGAAAGAAAGAAAGAAAGAAAGAAAGAAGAAAGAAAGAACGATTGAAAGACCGAAGAAAGAAGAAGAAAGAAAGAAAGAAAGAATGATTGAAAGACGAAAGAAAGAAAGAAAGAAAGAAAGAAAGAAAGAAAGAACGATTGAAAGACAGAAGAAAGAAGAAGAAAGAAATAAAGAAAGAACGCTTGAAAGACGAAATAAATAAATAAATAAATAAATAAAGAACGATTGAAAAACCGAAGAAAGAAGAAGAAAGAAAGGAAGAAGAAAGAAAGAAAGAACGATTGAAAGACCGAAGAAAGAAGAAGAACGAAAGAAAGAAGAAAGAACGATTGAAAGACCGAAGAAAGAAAGAAAGAAAGAAAGAACGATTGAAAGACCGAAGAAAGAAGAAGAACGAAAGGAAGAAGAAAGAACGATTGAAAGACCGAAGAAAGAAGAAGAAAGAAAGAAGAAAAAACGATTGAAAGACCGAAGAATGAAGAAGAAAGAAAAAAAGAAGAATGAACGATTGAAAGACCGAAGAAAGAAGAAGAAAGAAAGAAAGAAAGAATGATTGAAAGACGAAAGAAAGAAAGAAAGAACGATTGAAAGACCGAAGAAAGAAGAAGAAAGAAATAAAGAAAGAACGATTGAAAGACGAAAGAAAGAAAGAAATAAATAAAGAAAGAACGATTGAAAGACCCAAGAAAGAAAA
The DNA here is from genome assembly GCA_903632075.3 of Acanthosepion pharaonis. Lineage (NCBI taxonomy): Eukaryota > Metazoa > Mollusca > Cephalopoda > Sepiida > Sepiidae > Acanthosepion > Acanthosepion pharaonis. The sequence continues at coordinate 2,890,670 of CAHIKZ030003660.1, forward strand.
AAAGAAAGAAAGAATGATTGAAAGACCGATTGAAAGACCCAAGAAAGAAGAAGAAATAAATAAAAGAAAAGAAAGAAAGAACGATTGAAAGACCGAAGAAAGAAGAAGAAAGAAAGAAAAGAAAGAAAGAAAAGAAGAAAAGAACGATTAAAAGACCGAATAAAAGAAGAAGAAAGAAAGAAAAGAAGAAAGATCGATTGAAAAGACCGAAGAAAAAGAAGAAAGAAAGAAAAGAAAGAAAAGAAAAGAACGATTGAAAGAAAGAAGAAAAGAAAGAAAGAAAGAAAGAAAGAACGATTGAAAGACCGAAGAAAGAAGAAGAAAGAAAGAAAGAAGAAAGAATGATTGAAAGACCGAAGAAAGAAGAAGAAAGAAAGAAAGAAAGAAAGAATGATTGAAAGACGAAAGAATGAAAGAAAGAAAGAAAGAAAGAAAGAACGATTGGAAGACTGAAAAAAAAGAAGAAAGAAATAAAGAAAGAACGCTTGAAAGACGAAATAAATAAATAAATAAATAAATAAATAAAGAACGATTGAAAAACCGAAGAAAGAAGAAGAAAGAAAGAAAGAAGAAAGAACGATTGAAAGTCCGAAGAAAGAAGAAAGAAAGAAAGAAGAATGAACGTTTGAAAGACCGAAGAAAGAAAGAAAGAAAGAAAGAAAGAAAGAAAGAACGATTGAAAGACCGAAGAAAGAAGAAGAACGAAAGAAAGAAAGAACGATTGAAAAACCGAACAAAGAAGAAGAAAAGAAAAAGAAAGAAAGAAGAAAGAACGATTGAAAGACCGAAGAAAGAAGAAGAAAAGAAAGAAAGAAGAATGAACGATTGAAAGACCGAAGAAGAAAGAAGAAGAAAGAAAGAAAGAAAGAAAGAAAAAAGAATGATTGAAAGACGAAAGAAAGAAAGAAAGAAAGAACGATTGAAAGGCCGAAGAAAGAAGAAGAAAGAAATAAAGAAAGAACGATTGAAAGACGAAAGAAAGAAAGAAAGAAAGAAAAGAAAGAGCGATTGAAAGACACAAGAAAGAAAAAAAAAAGAAGAAGAAAGAAAGAATGATTGAATGACCCAAGAAAAAAAGAAGAAAGAAATAAATAAAGAAAAAAAGAAAGAAAGAACGAATGAAAGACGAAGAAAGAAGAAAGAAAGAAGAAAGAAAGAAAGAAAGAAAGAAAAGAACGAAAAAAAGAAAAAAAGACCGATTGAAAGAAAGAAGAAAGAAAGAAAAGAAGAAAGAAAGAAAAGAAAGAAACGATTGAAAGACCGAAGAAAAGAAAGAAATAAAAAAGAAGATTGAAAAGAAAGAAGAAGAAAAAAAGAAAGAAAGAAAGAAAGAACGATTGAAAGAAAGAAAGAAAGAAAAGAAAGAAAAAGAAAGAAAGAAAAGAAGAAAGAAAGAAATTGAAAATTGAAAAGATAAATAAAGAAAGAAAAGAAGAAAAGAAAAGAAAAGAAAAAAAAAAGAAAGAAAGAACGATTGAAAGAAAGAAGAAAGAAAAGAAAGAAAGAAAGAAGAAAAAAGAAAAGAAGAAAAGAAAAGAAAAGAAAAGAACGATTGAAAGACCGAAGAAAGAAGAAAGAAAAAAGAAAGATTGAAAAGAAGAAAGAAAGATTGAAAGAAAGAAAGACGAAATAAATAAATAAAAAAAAGAAAGAAAGAACGATTGAAAGACACAAGAAAGAAAGAAGAAAAAAGAAATGAAAGACCGAAGAAAAAAATAAAGAAAAAAAAAGAAAAGAACGACGAAAGACCGAAAAAGAAGAAGAAAGACCCAAGAAGAAAAGAAAGAAAGAAAAAGAAATGAAAGATTGAAAACCGAAGAAAGAAAAGAAGAAAGAAAGAAAGAAAGAAAGAAAGAAAGAAATAACGATTGAAAACCGAAAAAAGAAGAAAGAAAGAAAGAAGAAAGAAACGATTGAAAGACCGAAGAAAAAGAAGAAAGAAAAAGAAAGAAAGAAGAAAGAATGATTGAAAGACAGAAGAAAGAAAGAAGAAAGAAAGAAAGAAAGAAGAAATGAACGAAGAAGAAAAACCGAAGAAAAGAAAGAAAAAAGAAAGAAAAAGAAAAGAAAGAAAGAACGATTAAAAGACCGAAGAAAAGAAAGAAGAAAGAAAAAGAAAGAAAGAAAGAAAGAAAGAAAGAAAGAAAGAAAAAAACGATTGAAAGACCGAAGAAAGAAGAAGAAAGAAAGAAGAAGAAAGAAAGAACGTTTGAAAGACCGAAGAAAGAAAAGAAAGAAAGAAAAGAAAGAACGATTGAAAGACCGAAGAAAGAAGAAGAAGAAGAAAAAAAGAAAAGAACGATTGAAAGACCGAAAGAAAAGAAGAAAAAAGAAAGAAAGAAAGATTGAATCGAAGAAGAAAGAAAGAAAGAAAGACCGAAGAAAGAAGAAAGAAAAGAAAAAGAAAAAGAACGATTGAAAAAGACCGAAGAAAGAAAGAAAGAAAGAAAGAAAAAAAAGAAGAAAGAACGATTGAAAGACCGAAGAAAGAAGAAAAAATAAAGAAAGAAAGAAAAGAAGAAAAGAAAAAAGAAAGAAAGAAGAAAACGAAGAAAGAAAGAAAGAAAGAAAGAAAGAAAGAAAGAAAGAACGATTGAAAGACCGAAAAAAAGAAGAAAGAAAAAGAAAGAAGATTGAAAGAACGATTGAAAAAGAGAAGAAGAACGAAAGACCGAAGAAAGAAGAAAGAAAGAAAGAAAAGAAAGAAAGAAAGAAAGAAAGAATAATTGAAAGATGAAAGAAAGAAAGATAGAAAAAAAAAAGAACGATTGAAAGACCGAAGAAAAGAAGAAGAAAGAAATAAAGAAAAGAACGATTGAAAGACGAAAGAAAGAATGAAAGAAAAAAAAGAAAGAACGATTGAAAGACCCAAGAAAAAGAAAAAAAAAAAAAGAAAGAATGATTGAAAGACCCAAAAAAGAAGAAAGAAATAAATAAAGAAAGAAAAAGACCGATTGAAAAAGAAGAAGAAAGAAGAAGAAAGAAAGAAAGAAAAGAAAAGAAAGAAAGAACGATTAAAAGACCGAATAAAGAAGAAGAAAGAAAGAAAGAAGAAAGAACGATTGAAAGACCGAAGAAAGAAGAAAGAAAGAAAGAAAGAAAGAAAGAAAGAAAGAACGACTGAAAGACGAAATAAATAAATAAAGAAAGAACGATTGAAAGACACAAGAAAGAAGAAGAAATAAATAAATAAATAAATAAAGAACGATTGAAAGACCCAAGAAGAAGAAAGAAAGAAAGAAGAAAGATCGATTGAAAGACCGAAGAAAGAAGAAGAAAGAAAGAAAGAAGAATGAACGATTGAAAGACCGAAGAAAGAAGAAGAAATAAAGAACGATTGAAAGACGAAAGAAAGAAATAAAGAAAGAAGAAAGAACGATTGAAAGACCCACGAAAGAAAAAAAGAAAGGAAGAATGATTGAAAGACCCAAGAAAGAAGAAGAAATAAATAAATAAAGAACGAAAGAACGATTGAAAGACCCACGAAGAAGAAGAAAGAAATAAATAAAGAAAGAAAGAACGATTGAAAGACCCAAGAAAGAAGAAGAAAGAAAGAAAGAAGAAAGAACGGTTGAAAGACCGAAGAAAGAAGAAGAAAGAAAGAAAGAAATAAAGAAAGAAAGAAAGAAAGAAAGAAAGGCAGAAAGAAAGAAGAAAGAAAGAAAGAAAGAAAAAACAGCAGGGACGCTATCACTCTCATATGTTTAACGTCTGGTTCAATGAAATGTAAAAGACGTAATCAGGGAATTTCCTTAGTTATTTTGTAATGAGACTCGCCAGGAGCTTATTCAATCATTAACTTCAGAATTAAGATTCATCAGAAAATCCAAATAGGAAAATGACATTTACACAGGTATTTTCTGTTGTTTTTTTTTATTAATTCATTCTAAGTAAGGCAATAAAGCCACTAAGACGCAAGCAGATACTGAGTGTTAGTTAATATGAAAAAAAAAACACTATTAAGGAGAGAGAACAGGAATTAAGGGTACAAAAGATAACGATTGATATTACATTTAAATTTCTGACGATCATAGTTGACTGAAAAGCAAAAATCGTTCCACAGGTGAGAAGTGCGATAGAAGAAACTTTTAGCAAAGAACTTACGGATATTAAATATGAAATGACTTACTGAATATACGCCAGGAAATTCAAACCATCGATATACCTGAGAGGAAATAGCGTTTTAATCGAAAGTAATTAAGGAAAACTAAAAGAAATCTTTTCTTTATTAATGGTGATTAGGTTGAACAAAATAGATTGCAGAAGTACACAATTCTTCTTCTTCTTCTTCTTCTTCTTCTTCTTCTTCTTCTTCTTCTATGTGCCGTGTCCCTTCAGAACGTTGGTGATCATGGCTCTCCACAACTTCCTGTACTTTGTAGCTGTTATTAAAGTTTGTCTTTTTGTTATCTCTACTAAACTTATTCCGCTAACTATATACTCAAGTTCCCTGCGTATCAGATTTTCCAAGCCTTCTTTCTTCATTATGTGCCCGAGAAATTTCACCTGTCTATTCCTGATGTTAAGTACGTATTCTTTTTATTTCCATTTTCTCTTAAACTTTATCCTTGCTCAGATTTCCGCCCATGGAATTCTCAGCATCCTTCTGTAGAACGACATTTCTGTTGCTTCAAGTTTCTTTTTCATCTGTGGATTGATATCACATAACAGTTCAGTATAGTTTTCGAAATAACACTGCCCACAAAACAGCTGTTCGAATTTACTTCGATTTTAAATATTTAAGCAGAGGTACAATATTTAAGAATAACGATAAAGAGATAAATATCTTTTTCCGTATCTGCCCACACGCCAAGATATAGGCGATCATGGTTCTCCACAACCTCCTGTTCCCTGTAACTCGTAATAGAATTTGTCATTCAGTTATTTCTCTTAAACCCTGCTCCACCATCCATTTCCTCTAGCTTATTATGTATACCATGTATTGTTTTCTTCAGTTCCTCTTGCCTTTAATCTGTCCTGTGAGTATCGGATTTTCTAAGCCGTCTTTCCTCATTAGGTACCATTGAAGTTTCAACTGTCTCTTCCTGATGTTAAGTATAATTTTCCTTTTTGTTTTTATTTTCTCTAGCTCTTTCTTCGTGTACCGTGTCCCTTCAGTACATAGGCGATCATGGCTCTCCACTATTTCCTGTCCTTTGTAGATCTTAATAAATTTTGTCTTTTTGTTATTTCTCCGAAACCTTTTTTTCTGCCATCCATTTACTCATTAAGTGTTATGCTTTATTTTTCTCTGTCCCTCTTGCCTTTAATCTATCCTGTGGGTATCAGATTTCCCAAGCTCTCTTTCCTCATTATGTTGGCCAGAATTTTCAACTGTCTCTTCCTGATGTTATGGTTAAATTTCCTGTTTTCTTCCATTAGGGATACTATCGAATGCGTACCTCTGATGGTCGCTTTTTGTCGTGGTTGTGGCGCTTGCGTGGTCAAATGACTCTGACAGCGATGCGGTTGGGAGTTCCAAAATCCTGGTAGGGCCACCCTTGTCAACAAAGTCGAAGATGAAGACCCAAACTAAGCGGGACCAACCACAAAGACCCCAACAGTGAAACAAGCGGATGATGATTACAACGGTTGATCCAGCGGATGAAGAAGGCTACGCACGATGGACATGCTAGAGAAGGCGCAGCTCAAAAAAGTCAACGGCAGTCTATTGCAGTTTCATAATTGGATTCTGTAGGTCTCATCCCATGTGTACCTCAGAGAGAAGTCATAAAATCAAGTTCGTGGGTCACTTCCTGGCAAGCTGAGGTCTACCTTAAAAAATCACACCATCGACATTTTTCTTCTACTCTGATTTTCTTTCACCTCCAACCAACTCTTGCAAAGCAAAATGGCGATGACGGGAGCAGGTTTTGTTGAAACTGGAAGCTTCTATCACTGAACCTGTACGTTGGCGGCGAATTTAGTCATCAATGCTAACGAAGATTTAGCTAAAATAATCAGTCTCCGGACATGTATTCTATGTGCTGCATCCTTTCAGGGCATGTACGATCATGGCTCTCCACAACTCCCTGTCAATTGTAGCTCTTAACAGCGAATGTAGTCATCAACACTAATATCATAAGAAGCGACCAGCAAAGAAGAAATTAAATTCTTGGATCTTACTTATTATAAAACCCAGGTTGTGTGTGTGTGTGTGTGTGTGTGTGTGTGTGTGTGTGTGTGTGTGTGTGTGTGTGTGTTCGTTTATATATTGGATCGGAATTCCTACATTTTTCAACCGATTTTAACAAAACGTCACAGGACTGCGTAAAATTACCTTGCGGTGGTTCTGACAGCGCCAAAAATTGGAAAAACACAATTGTTTTTGCACGAAATCAATTTGAAAACACGATTAAGAGGCATTAATGAAAGGGGGACAACTCATATCGAGTTATACTTATTAATATTAAGTTATCGAGTTATACTTATTATAAAACCCAGGTTTGTTTGTGTGTGTGTGTGTTTGTTTATATATGGGATCGGATTTCCTACATTTTTCAACCGATTTCAACAAAACTTCATTTTTTTTGGCAGGTAGTGTTTCTTATTGTCTTGCACACTTTTTTCTTTATTTTTACATTCAGAATGCTTTAAAAATTCCATTTACAAGACAATTGTTTATAATAAAATTCTATTCAATCAGTAGACTCATAACGATTGAAAACAATGTTTTTGTTTGAGTTTGGGTTTGACCAATTCGTAAAAAAAAACCAAAACAAAACAAAAAAAACTAATTAAGACATGCATGTCCGTCAACCTTAAATAATAATCTTTGTCAATTTTATTTTTCAGTCTTTATGATGGTCGATACTTGATCTATCTCTTACTGTTATATCCCCGGGCAACGCCGGGCTCTACTGCTAGTCACTAATGAAACCGACGACGACGAATATTGAAACACCAAATGCAATTAACAAAAAAGGCGGCTTGACCGTTTTAGCGCTAATCACTCATCGAAGTTCAATCTAAAAAGATGAATTAACCAACAGTGATTAAAGGTTATATAAAAATTATATTTGCAAGTAGAGATTAATTGTATTTAATCACACCTGCGAAAATCCGAGTAAGCCTTCCTCAGTACCGAGAACGTGTCTTGTCTATAGGCCCAGGGACATTGATATTTGCGTAATAAATATATTATAAGATATTTGCTTAATAAATGTACAGCTATCGCCGAACCAGTTTTATTGACGCACTTCTTCAAATTGTCCGCTTTGCCCTTATGAATATTGGCTACTACCCGGTGATTAATCCTTGCTTCCAACCTTTGAACCGTTCTATCTATATAGTCAGTGTCACACTGGCATTTGAATTGGTAAACTACCGAACTGATATGATGGAGAGGGGGGGACATCGTTTCGGTTGATCTCAACATTTGTCGGACAGCAATGATAATTCTGGATTGGCATTGGCGTAATAGATACACCTTATTCACCCCCTCTTTATCTCTCTCGATCGCTCTCTCTCTCTCTCTCTCTCTATATATATATATATATATATATATATATATATATATATATATATATATATACTCGACTCTCCCGTCGAATTCGACGTATGAGGGTCAAGCAGATCAGTTCCTAGGAAACTGACAGCCCGACGCCAGCACATGAGATTTGATCATAGTGGTGAAGGTTTTGTGCAGAATCATCCACATTTTTTGAAGGGCGAATACAGAGACTTGGTGCACTACGTGCCACAGGGTCTCCAAACAACCCTTCGCAGGATTTGAATTTAGAGTTGTCCTTCTCCTAGACCAGTTGCCATCCAAGGCTAAAGAACCCAGTTTGTCCTGCTATTTACGCATAACCGAGGGGTGGGTGGAGAAGAAGAGGATTCTCAAGGGTAAGTGAATGTAATGGATTTGACTGGAATTCGAACTCGGCTTTCTGATTCCTCAATCGAGCCACTATCCATTACTCTACCATGCCTCCTATATATATATATATATATATATATATATATATATATATATATATATATATAGAGAGAGAGAGAGAGAGAGAGAGAGAGAGAGAGAGGTGAGAGGGGGAGGGGAGGCACAGAGGAAATAAGGTGTAATAGAAGCACCTTATTTTCGCCCTCTCTCTCTGTTTCTCGCTCTGACTGTCTGTCTGTCTGTCTGTCTCTCTCTCTCTCTATATATATATATATATATATAGAGAGAGAGAAGAATATATATATATATATATATATATATATATAGAGAGAGAGAGAGAGAGAGAGAGAATGAGAGATGGGGTTAATAAGTTGTAATAAATACTTATTCCCCCCTGTCTCTCTCTCTGTCTGTCTGAGAGAGATAGAGAGGGAGAGAGAGACTGGGGAGATGATGCACCTTATTGACCTTCTCTCTCTCCCTATATATATATATATATATATATATATATATATATATATATATCTGACGTGCATATCTGCTCTCTGTTTCTTTAGCGGTTAGGCACACCAAATTCAGTGACGGTTGTCCATAAGCGATGCACGTTCATATAAATATATATTAATCAATTCATTCCAAGCAAGGCGATAATGCCACTAAGACGCAATGGAGCTACTGGGAGCGAGAGAGAAGAAGTCTTTAAAAAAAAAAGAAGCCAATCCTAAACAGGAAACAAGGGAATAACCCCTACTCCTTTTCAAAAAATCGGGAAAGAGTGTGAACCGGACGATAGTTGAACATATGTATTCTTGTATGATAAAAATATAGTTTTATGGTGGGTTTAAAATGAACCAATCTTGCTTGTCTGTTATCGGATACAATTCCAAGACGCCTTTGCTCATATTCATTAAAGATCTGTAGATGTTTTGCATCTTTTTGAATTTGCTGTCTCCAATACAGATACCACTTTTGCTATCAACCATGCATTTGTCTTCTTACAGTTGATTATTCATACTTTCTGTTATTTACTACGATGTCTAGTGTTAGTTTGGAAGTAAATCCTGTCGCATTTCTGATATGATAACTTTAAGGCTATTTTATTTTCACGACAAATGGAAAAAATAACGATTAATTTTTACTTTCTAATGTTATTTTTGTTTGCGGATTATTTAATATCAGAGTGGGTATTTTTTTTACTGATTTCACCCTTTTAAAATAAGCTTAGACCAGACCCATAATCGACACACAATGCTGTATGAATTCAAAAAGTGGCTGGACATGCCAATGATGGTTTGGTAAGTTTCGATCGAGAAAATTTCCTCTGAAAGATTCACCTTGACCTTGATGATCAAATTCTGTCGATATTGAATGTCTGCAAACGTTAGTTGCTGAAACCTCCACGAGAATGAAGAAATCAGCTCAATACAATTCGCATTTCGATTATAAACTACCTTCATAAACTCGGAAAAGTGCCTGAACTTTGTCAATGGGTTTCGTAGCATCTGAGTGCTTCTCAGATAAATCAAAGTGTAGCGCTCTGACTGTCATGGACGATTAGAATCTCTACAGAACCATTCTTGTGTACAATCATCACCAGCAAGATAAGCTTGCTAACCATCACACCATTTTCTAAGCGCGGGGAACACAGTGAGGATCGAACTCACTATTCTGTCGCAATTGATCGAGCGAGACAAGCTTGCTAACCATGACATCACTTTGAAGTACACCTGTCTCTGGTGGAATGTAGAGGGTGGCGTCTATCATGTGATGCTAAATCTCCCCCCAAAAGTTGTCAATTGGGTAAGGGTTTATTTGTTTTAATCGTAAAGTTTAATAATAAATCATTGGTTCACCGGAAAGGCTTGTTGGTCTTACGCGATAATACAAAGCCACATATTTTTCCAGTCATTTAAGACAATGTTATGAAACTAAATATGAAGGTTTTGCCTCATCCCCCTAATGCTTCTGACCTTGCTCCCTCTGACCACCATCCTTCCAGATCTTTGCAACATTTTTAGAAGGAAAACATTTTATTAATTGTGGAAGAGATTAAAAATGATAATGAGTGTTTCTTTGCATGGAATCGTGAACAATTTGCAAGCTAGATCGGAATATGTTATTGATAATGAGGTGTAAATATTGCCTTGATTAAATATATCAATTTAGACCAAGTAAACATTTATTTCTTTTCTACTTTCAAAAGGAAAATGTCTTCCTTTCCAACCGAGTTAATATCTATCACTTAAAAGTTGACTACGACTGAAAGCGATTTCTATGAAATTCAAAATATGACAAAATTAATTAGATAGGCTCTCATAGGTGAATTAAGAATCGTTGCTTTGTAGAACAGACTCTCTCTCTCGAGAGAGAATATTTCCTCGATTGTTACATTCTTAATCATTTCAAATCCTATATCCACTATATGCAAATTATGAAAACGGTACGACCTTCTATGATAACCAAATGTCGAAACCAAGTGACATTGGATATAAAGGTGCCAAAAAAAAAAAAAAAAAAAAAAAAAGGATACAACACCGAACAATACTAGGAATTGGTTATACGTGTGTTATCATCGTTTAATTGTCATTAGTTCAATCCCTGGTGTAACAGAAACGAAGAATGAATGCCACCACAAGGAAAAAAATGACACAATAATCAAGTAATTTGCAGTTTAAGCCCCGCGCTCAATTGTAATGAAAATTTCCTGAAAATATTCCATTTAGGTGTAAATTTACATGCTTAATTCGAAAATAAGATTAAGATTTTGCAGAAATCTACCGTTTTGGAGTTATCGGCAATAAAATTTCGGACTCATTCGCGTCGGATCCATCCGCCATTACTGGCGTTGTTTACATACATTTGCCTCGAATTTATCATGCGCGGAAGCTTACTTAGTTAAAGACCTTTTTACAACTCCTACTCGTCTCAATTACTGCGCAAACCAAAAGACACTTGTGAAAGTGAAGCTTGTATTGAATTTTTATTTGATAAATTTGTTTAAGTTATTTAGAAAAGCAATGACAAGTGTTGTTTGTTTATAGTAAAGCTTTTTATATAAATAAATTTTGTAAATAATCACGCTTTATATATATATATATATATATATATATATATATATATATATATATATATACACTGCGTGCCAAATTATTATCGAGATAACTTTTTTCTAATATTTCAAAAACCGTATAATCAATTCACACAAAATTTTCACACAATGTTGGCAATACTGATCTGCGCAATCACTGTAATTTTCGTACTTATCTGCGCAATGTAAACAAGCTTATTGCGCAGGTCAGTATTGCCAACATTGAAAATTTTGTGTGAATTGATTGGACAGTTTTTGAAATATTAAAAAATTATCTCTATAATAATGCATGTAATGTATATATATATATATATATATATATATATATAATATATATATATATATATATATATATATATATATATATATATATCGTGGCTGTCCTCTTGGTTTCGAGCGTGACCACATTCCTTTATTTCATGTCCTCACCCCCCTCCCACTCCCCTCAAATTCTATGTATTCGCGGGTGACTCTTCAGGCCAGCCAAACTGCGACAAATTTTGCCACAGGATTGGCATACCCGATCAGTTTTGTTTACAGTGACATTATTCAGGTGCACACTAGGTTTTGCACATTTACGCAAATGGCTTTTGAAGCCGACAAAAGATAGACACAATTTTCCGCATATGTCACAATTAACGTGGTGAATTTGTGGACCCGGTGCTGGACCCTGTTCGCCTTTATGAATCAGACGTTTGTAGGCACTGTACTGCATACGGCTATTCTCAAAAAGGACTCAATATATATATATATATATATATATATATATATATATATATATATATATATATGTATATGTATTTAAATAATCATGACTTTTAAAACTCTAAAATAAAAAGTATTTCAACCTTAAATTTTCTTGTTATTATTACTTCCTTTCTTGCATTTTTTGTATTTTGTAAATAATCATGCTCTTTTTAAATTTCGCGCAAAGTTTGCGCATTAATCATGACAAGTGAAACGTATGTAAACAACGCTAGTAATGGCTTCCGTGCTGTAGCCGCGACAGAAATGAGTCCGAAATTTTATTGTAGATAACTCCAAAACGCTAGATTTTCGCAAATGTTTAATGTTATTTTCGAATTAAGCATGTAAATTTACACCTAAATGGAATATTTTCAGGAAATTTTCATTAGAATTGAACGCGGGGCTTAAACTGCAAATGACACCAATAATCAGATATTCAATAAACAGATATTTCATGTCAGCCAAAATACAATGGATACCTGATAATAACCCGACGATACTCAGGAACGTTATATCAACCAAGATAAAAATCATAGTTCGAAATAATAAAAGTATATTGACAATTATTCCTCTATAACTAATTAGAAATATAGACTCAAGCACAGATACTACACTCGATATTCACTCTCCCCTCCTCGCGGTGACAGGATATGGCACAAGGCCGATTTAAAGTGGAGAGCCCAAGTTAGTGCATATATGCCAAGTCCAAAAATTGTCCTGTCCCCCAATCAATACCGTGCTGGCGTCGATAGTCCACCGGCCATTCCTCTTTGGTGCTTTGAGGTACTGCTGCAGGGTTGGAATCTCCAGAGCCAGGCGTCCCTCATTTATCGAAAGATAGATCTACTGGTGGTACAGTGGTTAGAGGCTCAGAATCAGTAATCAGTGAACCAAGATCAAATTTCGATCGAGTTCATTACATTCATGTTTGCCTAATTACTCTTTGGAAATATATGAATCCATCTCTGTTCACTACCAGCTATGGGTTAAATCGCAGGGTAAACTGGGATCTGTTGCTGTGGGTGGCAACCAGTCTATAAAAAAACAACTGAATTCAAAACCATATGTAACCCTGGCGAAGCACATAATATCCAGCCACAGAAAAGGACCTTACAGTTTACGGTGATTGGTTGATTTGATGGATAGATCTTTTTAATTTGTTTATAGAATTCCATTGATTTTTAAAGAGTAAACTTACTCCAACCTATTTCATTATTCCTTTCTTTTTCTCTTTGACCAAAAAAAAAAAAAGAAACGAAATCAGAAAAAGCAATACAAATGCAGAAGAACGTTTACCTATGTTTTATAGATTACGCAAAAGTCTTTGAACTTTTGGAAGTGCTAAGTAACCTTGACATATTTGGGAACGATATTAAAATAGTCAAGGCCTTATACTGGCAGATAGAAAATGAATTCAGTAAATCTACAAAAATGAAAAAGAGTGTAAGACAAGGTTGTGTCTTCTCACCGGATCTTTCAATAGCAACTATATAAAATAAAGTGATAAAAAGTTTTTACTGGAGGTAATAGTTTATTCCTGCAACATAATGAATACCACCACCACCACTAATGTCCACAGGTAGGATGAAACTGGTTCTAGAAACATCTCGCAGACCGCCATGTATTCCATTGACCCAGAGAGTTGCCAGATTTAGACTAGATAGAGCATACATGGGACATATCCATGCATCCACTTCTGATAAACAGAACTCAGTTCTAAATAAACCTGAAATATAACTGGATAAATACATATTGATCACCTCCTAGACTCCATGTCATATTGTGTCGCTGCTGTTATTCAAGCAAATGGAAGAACGGCATCTGAGATAATTATCTCCATTTTTTGACACTTCAGTTTCATAAATTCTATTGTCACTGTACTTTTAAATATCCCTACACAAATGGCCAACAGTCAACATGAAATCCTCATGATTTCCTGATTTTAGAGTCATTTTTATTCTTTAAATAGATATTATTTTTTGAAATGGAAGATTTCTTGCTTATGTTTTAAATTTAAACAAATTTTTAAACAAATCTCGTTGTATTTACATATATGCAAGATTCAAACTTTCCTTTCAAGCCTTCGAAAGCATAAAAAATTATTACAATTACCATAGATACATGAAAACTATCAGTTACCTCCAATCGATTGTGAACTGGGGCATGAATTGGCTGGTCATCTTCAACGCTTCGAAGACAAAACTGCTCTCTATTAATCACCACAGAGATCCTTCCTTTCCCTCCATTAGAATGTCTGACGCTCAACCTCTCGAGAGCAACTCTCTGCGGCTTCTCGGTCTCACGTTGACTGCTGACCTGAGATGGAATAAATACATTGAGTCAATTGCTTCGTCCACCGCAAGGAAAGTTTGCTCCCTAAGTCGCGCTAGGAAGTTTTTCTCCCCTGAGTCGATCCTCCAGATCTACAAATCCACAATTCGCCCTTGCATGGAGTATTGCTGCCATATATGGCCTGGTGCCCCTTCTGTTTGCCTCGGGGTTCTTGATAGGCTCCAGAGGCGGATATTCAATGTGGTTGGCCCTGCCCTGGCGTCTCGTCTACAGTCACTTTCTCACAGACGCGCCGTCGCCTCCCTCTGTCTGTTCTACAAATACTTTCATGGAAATTGCTCCGAGGAGCTGCATTCGCTGGTTCCCAGACGTCAGGAGTTCAAGCGCCCTACGAGGCTGGCCTCCCGCTCCCACCCTTACACTGTAGAAACTTTTAAATGTAGCCGTCTCTTCTACTCCAATAGCTTCATGTCTCGCACCTCTCGCCTGTAGAACTCCCTTCCCTATTCTAGTTTCCCTGAGAGCTATAATCTCCAACTATTCAAATGTAATGTCAATCGACATCTCCAATTGCCTTGATCTATCCACTACTCTTCTCCTCATCCTTTCTTCTATCACTCCTATCTGATCTTGCTCTAAATTTTCTGTAACCCCTTGCGTCCTAGTGGCTTCCCACCTTGCTTAGGGTGAAACGCTTAAAAAAAAACAAAAAAAAAAATATACAAAAGTCAAAACCAAAAGCAATAATAATAAAAGTTAAATTTAGCTAGCATGTACTTAATTAGGTATTTCCACTAATCTGGTATACGTAAGATTTAAAATGAATTTTCGTGAATGAAAAATCTTTTTGAAGCTTTCATTTTAGCTTTAATTGAAAGCTAAACAATTAAATTTTCTCATTCTAGAAAGCAAAATACTGTGGTGTATTTCTAATAGAAATTACGCTGCTTTTTTTCCAGAAAAACCAAACGAAATTTTTGACATTTGTAAACAAAAGTGAATTCACGGTTTTAAAAATCTTGCAAAAAATATATGTATTTCTGAATCGTTATTTGCGGGAAATTAGCAAAGTTAAAGTTAAATTAATCTGTTTTGAAACAAAAAAATACTTATAGCATAAAATAACCGGTTTAATCTCTAAATTAATTCTGACAATATTAGAAATCCTACCAGGATTCATTATTGGCGGCCACAATCTTAACAAGAGAATATATGCATATGACACTGTGTTGATAGCAGACACGGAAAGGAAAAAATCAGAAGGTTGTAAAAAAAAGCAAGAACGTCAATTGTAAAAAGATAGAATGTACGATTAGAACAGACCAAGATGCAAATTACAAATTGAAGATGCCAAAATCAAGGAAGTACAAAAATTGAAATATCCAGGAAGTGTTTTTACGGTGGGGGGGGACTTCCTGCAGCGACATCCGAAGGCGTATTAGGATAGCGAAAAAAAAAGAAGCTAAGCAAAGTAAACATAAAATCTCGTTAGAAACAAAGAAAAGAATACTGAACTGTTATGTGATGTCAGTAAATGAAGGCGATGAAGAAGAGAGTTGGGGCCACAGAAATGGAGTTCTACAGAAGGATGCTGAGAATACCTTGGACGGAACATTCGACCAAAGACAAAGTTTTAGAGAAAATGGAAACAAAAAGGATATTTAGCATCAGAAAGAGAGAGTTGAAATTTCAAGCTTGCATAATGAAAAAAGAGGGCTTGGAAAATCTGACACTCACAGGACAGATTGAAGGTCAGAGGAGAGCAGCGTATAACCCCTGCTTAACGAGCTTGTGTAAATGGTCGGAAGAAGCAGGAATTAGAAAAGAGAGCGAAAAGAAAAAAAATGCCAAGGGACAAGAAATTGTGGAGAGCCATGATCGCTCATGTCCTGAAGGGACACGCACAATGAAGAAGAAGAAGAAGAAGAAGAAGAAGAAGAAGAAGAAGAAGAAGAAGAAGGACGCTAAATAAAATAAAAGAAAAAACAAGAAAATTACTAAATAATCCTCAACGTATTTTCCATGTAAATTAGCACCTCCTGACGGGCCATGTGCTTGGTGTTTATTACCTAGATAAATCTGCTCGTAAATTATTAATTCCCCACGTGATCTGATGTAAATGGTTGCAGATGGCTGTGTCTAAGGTTGTCAAGTGAAAGAAATCATTGCAGAAAACGAGTTGGAAAAGAAGGGGAGATTTTGTAGAAGAATTACGAATAAACGGCCCCTAATGACCAATGTCGCTATCAAAAGTTTACAATGGGCACTCCGATTTTGAAACCTTACACCAGATTAAACTAGCACACCAATCCTGGTTTTTCTATGTGCCGAGTCCCTTCATTACGTGAACGATCACGGCTCTCCACAACTTCCTAACCTTTGAAACTCTAAGCAATGTTTACAGAGCAAAAGAAATAGACTATCAATAAATGTAAAAATACTTCTTTCATGTCCCGTATCCCTTCAGCATTTCAGCATTCACGGCTCTCCACAGCTTCCTATCTTTTGGAACTCTAAGCAAAGTTTGCAGAACAAAGGTCATAGACCATCACTGAATGTAGAAAAGACTTTATTTGATGTACAGAATCCCTTCAGTCTGTCTTTTCTACAAATATTTTCATGGCAACGTTTTCTGATGAGCTTATATCTTGGTGCTTCAAATACATAAATTTAAACGTAATACTAGATTGGCAATTAGGTCCCACCGTTTTACTGTTGAACAAGTCAGATGCTACCGTCAATTCTATTCTAATAGCTTCTTTACTAGCACATCTCTTCTGGAACGCTCTTCCCTCTCACACACAATCTTCAAAGGTGTCAATGAAACGTCAATCGCCATCCTCTATTTTCCTGAACACCGTTCTTTTATTGTTCTTTCCCCTCACCAAGGTTTTCTCATTCTTTTTCATGCCCAGTAATACCTTGCGTCTTAGTGACTTTATTGCCTTGCTTCAGGGAAATGATTAAGAAAATGATATGGTGTCAGGTGTTGGTCTAATATAAACTCATTTCGAAAGGACAAAATTTTTATAGAATTACTAATTCTGATATTATGTCATCTGCAAAAAGAGGGGGAAATTTTAGAACGTCAAAGTTAATGGTTATTTTAATATAAGTACTGAAAAAGTACCCTGAAAAGTACTCAGAACGTAAAAAGTACCCTGTACGTAATCATGTAAAAAACGCAATATGAATTAGGAATTTCTTTTCAACTTAATGTTTTTATAAATGTGGTTTTTGTTGTTGTTGTCTTGTTTAAGTAATTCTTAAATTCTGTTCCTTATGGCATCGGTCATTTCCTATCTTCGAAAACATTTTGCTATTGTTACCATAAAGTACTAATTCTGGGTATGACGATAAACTACATCCGGCAGCAAAGCCTCCAATTGGGAGATTGAAAGTTTTCAGGAGCGTAGAACCACCTCTTAATTGCTTTTGTTGTCAGGTTCACCCAACCCTAGGTAGTAGCATCAGTTAGGGTCCCAGCTATGGGCAAATAGTAAACACCCAAAACAAAAACAAAACACTATGAAAGTATAAAATTACCAGCAATTCATTTTTATATAAAGAAAATTACCAACAATACTTATCGCAAAATGACTAACAATAAACTTTCTCTGTAGTTGAAGCCATAAATTTGTGTTAAAAATATTCATATTTTGCCATTAAATAACTCATAGAGGTTGATATGCCGCTAAACAAAGACACCCAACTAAAGCAATGAAAATATTTAGATTTCGGCATTAAATAACCCATATAGGTGTTGATATGTCGCTAAGCAAAGACAACCAATGAACGAAACAATCAACTATAAAATCCTATCCAGCTAGAATCGACTGTAAAAGGGCCTAACATCGCAGACAAACAAATATACAAATACACTTTTAATATAGCTAGCTTTTCTACACATTTCTTAGCGCATCGAAGTTAATATCTTTCGTATTATGAAAGATGGATTTAGGTTTAAACTACAGAAGTCTCGCTCCTTAATTAATACCAAAAGATTGAAACTTTTTTTATATTTCTAATAATATTTATTTGTAGTTTTAAAACTGAAATTCCTCTTCTGAATGCAATAAATAACGTTGACTATTAATGTTATGTGTATAAATATTTATTGACCCTTTTCTCTAAGGTTGAAAAAAAAACATGCCTCCAGCTGGCGTGCATCACCATGATAATAATTAGTTGTTTCCGGTTTCAGCCATCCGCTTCCGGTTTTTGCCCCATTTATGCCACGTGCCTTGATCTTTCTAATGTTATCATATGTCGCTCATCAGTTATTTTTAGACCATTTTTTTTCTCGTTTTTTTTTCCCCTATCTGAAAATTTTCTTGCCTTTTTAAAATTATTATTATTATTATTCTGAATCTGAGACCAGTCATTTCTAACACCTTTTATCGTTCGGATAAAGAAGAACATCAACATTCTCTGCCAAGTGTTTAAAAAATTAGGACTCAAACTTTTACCAAAACAGGAATTCTGGTCTTTAATTGGAATGAAAGCAGTGATGGCGCCTGACTTGAAGCGATCATAAAAATTCCAAATGTG
Source organism: Acanthosepion pharaonis (assembly GCA_903632075.3). Lineage (NCBI taxonomy): Eukaryota > Metazoa > Mollusca > Cephalopoda > Sepiida > Sepiidae > Acanthosepion > Acanthosepion pharaonis. The sequence continues at coordinate 2,909,230 of CAHIKZ030003660.1, forward strand.
AAATAAATAAATACTAAATACTTTAGATTGGATCAATCGCTTGGTCTGTTGCCAGGAAAGATAGTTTACTCAGTCGTGTCTGTTTATATCTCTGAGATGAGGTATTATGATTACTTACATTATTTACATTATTTGGACTGTTATCCTCATCTTCATTGCCCTATTCACATTTCGGCCGTTGCACGCTCCGGCTGTTTCCAAGTGGTTGGAATTTCGATCGAACCCTTTATTTTGTCCACCGGTGTAGATTGTTCTATTTCCACGTGCCATATCTCAGTTATTTCCCTTTAACTTAACTCTTCAACTATTTTGGTTCCCCATTGCTGTAGGCTGGTATTGAACTCACAACTGTTTCGGTTAATCCACTGGGCCACGCGACATCACCTACTGGACATTTTTTCAGAACATTTTTTTCTAATTGGAAGATTTTACAAATTCCAGCCTAAGAGTGGATCTGGCTTCTCGTTCAATGAAAACTGAATGTTTCCTTATAAGGAAACGACTAATATTTTTTATTTTGAATAAAAAATAACCCGTGCAAAACTGTTGATATCAATACATCTGATACCCTTTTTATTTTAATTCAATATAAATATTCCTTATTAACGACAGTTTCCCGATATCCTGTTCCCATGAAAACTGGAAGGATACATCGAACAACACGGTCTTGTGGGTGATGAATAATTTCCTACACTTTAGTCACTTTTACACAGACGAAATGATACAAATCTGTCATTACTCTTTCGGTATTTTCCTGATAAAATATTCCACAAGTTCAGACCTTCAAAGCTACCCCCCACCATGCCACTTACACAAGACCAACTCATTTTCATTCCCTTCGTATTCCATTAGTAAAGAAGAAGTTCCACTTAGCCTCTTCCCGTAGAACAGACTTATAAAGCGATGCTTCCCCGATCACTACGAATCTAATATCTTCAAGTCTAGGATTAATCTATCCTTCATATCCCCATAATATATACTTCTTACTCTCTGAAGTTAAACAATGTTGAACCAGGCCAGTACCTAGATGGGTGACTGCACGAGAATACAAGGTGCTGTACCAAAATGTGGATGTGCGGATGTAATAGATAATGGCTGGGAATTGGAAATCGGAGATCCGAGTTCGAATTCCAGTCGAATTTGTTATATTCATTTCCGTGCAAATATCCTTGGGAAATACACCTCTTTTACTCCCAGCTATGGGTTAAACAGTATGAATTGTTCCAGGAAATCATTACGTCCTCAAAAACATTCTTACAATCCGAAAATATGTTTCGGCCTTAAATAACCTTAAAAAGGACGATAAGCCGTAAAAAAACAATCGATCTTTTCGTATTTCCAATAACCTTATTCAATAACACTTTACTTTGACTGGCTCTTTTATTGAATGAACCATAGTATTTTAAAAAAATCACCTGTTCGCATAAACTCATTGGATAAGGCGATCACTGCCTTACCCTACCCACCCCTTTGCCTTCACGCGTGCGGAGAGGGCATATTGAAGACATGAAAGATAGGGGAAAGCAGCAAGACAGTGTTACATGATGAGTTTGTATGAATCGATATCTGCTAAGTGCCATGCGAGATAGGAAAGCCATTTTTGCCGATGTCCTCAAGAGATTCAGCACATAAACAGAAGCATAACGAGGAGGTGCTGACTGACAGTTGGATCACTGGCACAAAATACCATTTCTACACATTTTGATTATTCCATATTATATATATATATATATATATATATATATATATATATAATAAGAAAGAACAGTAAGATATATAATCCGGTGTTCTTATAGATATTTTTATTTTTACAAAATAGTGCTCAATGTAAATTTACAGAGCATTAATATTATAAATTAATTGATTTAAAATATGTTTTTTCCGCTACACAGTTCCTACCATGTTTCAAAAATGGAAGCTAAAAGCTACGAATTTAATTTTGTAATTAAATTAAAGATATTATTTCCATTTCATCCTCAAGCGAATTTTGGAGTACCATTTTTGAAACATGATTAGAACTGTGTAGCGAAAAAACATATTTTAAATAAATCAATTTTATATATATATATATATATATATATATATATATATGTGTGTGTGTGTGTGTGTGTGTGTGTGTGTGTGTGTGTGTGAACATTGGAAGTCAACACTCAGTGCCTCTGAGTGTTGACTTCAGTGTTCAGTTTTATATTTACATAGGCTCAATCTCTGATATTGAATACTTTATCCCATAAATATAGCACACCTTAAAACTATATTTCTTCATTCATATATATATATATATATATATATATATAAAAAAAAGCTCAAACACTAATATTCCATGGTTAATAATTTATTACATTGGAATCGTAATCACGATCCAATTCATCAGACCTACAGTTTGAATTTGTAGGTCTGATAAATTGGATCGAAATTACGATTTCAATGTTAAAAATTATTATCCATGGAATATTAGTGTTTAAGCTTTTTTATTATATTATTACTCTATCGTGGACATTGAGTTCTACCTCGATTCTATCCTCTTGAAATTAATTATATAGATTATATATATATATATATATATATATATATATATATATATATATATATATATATATATATATAATATACCATATATATTATATATATATATATATATATATATATATATATATATATTGTTATTCAGCTAGAAAGAGAACAGGTTAGAATCTTTTTGTGTCAGTCCCACTTGTCTTCTCAACTGAGCAATGGTGAGAGGAAAAATATCATTCAGGCCTTCAGTACCAATATTCATACATATTGGTTTCCATTTTCAAAGTCCATTCAATAACCATCAAGAGAATGGTGAACAAGTTTAAAAAAGAGGGAACAGTTTAGAGGAAAACTGGATCACAACCGGAAGAGGGATCTTCATTTCAACTTAGAGTTAAAAGAAATCAATTAGAAAAGATCCAACTCAGACCATAAGAAGTTTGGTACGCGAGAGAGAAGTTTCAACTATGACAGTCCAAAGGGCAGTGAAAAAAAAAAAATGAAGATGAAATTGTACGTGAATCATGTGAGTCACCTTGTTGGTTCCCTGTCGCGTCAGAATTCATCTTGTAACTCCATGACAGAAAGAGAGTAAGAGAGGACGAAGATCATTTTAAATAAGTTAGAAAATGATCCTGGGAATTATATATATATATATATATATATATATATATATATATATATATATATATATACATATATATATATATATATATAATTCCCAGGATCCTTATTTAAAAATTGATTTAAAATATGGTTTTACACAGTTCTACCCATGTTTCAAAAATGGAAGCTAAAAGCCCCGAATTTAATTTTGTGATTAAATTAAAGACATTAGTTCCATTTCATCCTCAGGCGAATTTTTGGAGTAACTTTTTAAAATTATTGGGTTTTAAATCCACAGCTAAAACAAAATTCATGTTTCCAAGGTTACAGATAAATCTATTTTACTAGACTGGGTTTTCAATATGTCTATAATTTAATGTATCAGTTATTGCTACGTTTGGGTCGTGGGAAGGGAAGCATTTTTCAATGAAATCTAACTTCCGTTAAAAGCCTGTCGTCTAGATTTTTTTTAAAAATTATATTGTTAACGGCTAAAATTCTTACAGCATTTTTTTTTTCTTTCGTATATTTAAATTTTCTTTTTTTTTTTGGCGGGGGGTGTTTAGGTAAGAATACATTTTATTTAAGTACGATTTGAAATATTTTTACTTTTAATTTTTAATATACGAAATTTCTTTTAAGAACAATTAAATGTAATTAGAATCCCTTACAGTTTGTAGAATAATTATCACATCAAATATATTACGATTTTTTTAAAATTTTATATTTAAATATTACTAAAGTAAAATTTTTATTTCTCAGATTTAGTAGACTTTATTTATTTAATGAAAATTTAAAAGAAGTTAGCAAAAAACGTATCAAAAAAACTTCAATCCTTCATGAACTTCTGATTCTTAGCTATGATTAATTAATGGTGAACATGTAATTTTCTTTTATAATTGATTTTATCACGACTCTTCTGCTAAGATTGGAGAGTAATTATACATTCTTATTGCTTAAAGTAGTGTCCAACAGTGTTATAAAAACCTCAGAGAATTACAGTAAGATATCTTTAATCATTTCTAAGATACATCTGTTCAAAGCTTAGTCTAACAAATGAAGAATGTTGCTTTTATATGATTTGGACAATTTTGCTGTTACACCCGGTATATATATATATATATATATATATATATATATATATATATATATATAGTTAGTTAATCTCTATTATTAGTAATGAAATATTACAATTTTATAATCTCCATTTTTAGTAATGAAATATTCCAATTTTATTGTAAAACGAGTTAATACTCAAAGCCAAAATCTGAATATCTAATTAGCAAATAAGTGTAGCAAGTTGGTAATACATTGTTAACGTTTTTAAATTTCTTTTGTTTCATGAATATTTTTTATTCTTCTGAGTTGAAAAGCTGATTTTTTTTCTTATATGTAACAATACAGTGACAATGTATAGATTTTAAAAAAAATCTTTTCCCACCAAGAAAGGCGTTAATGTCACTAGGCTACAGAAGCTTTCAGGGTATGAAAGAGAATGAGAAAACTTTAGTTGGCAAAAATAAACGAACGAGATTCAAGAATCAGAAAATGTCAATTGGCGTTGCATTTATATTTTTGAAGATTGTCAGTGGCTTGAAAGCAAGAACGCGGAAAAGAGTTCTACAACGCGAGAAAAGAAATTATTAAATAGAACATACGGTTCATTCCAGGTAACCCGACAGTAAAACAGTGAGACATGGTTGCCAAGCTAGCAGCAGATTTAAATTCGTGCAGTTGAAGAATTAAGGGTGAAAATTCATCAAAACAGTTGCCATGAAAATATTTGAAGAAAAGACAAGGGAAAGACCCTCACGTTAGGGAGAAAGTGACTAAAGTCGAGATGCCAGGTCAGGGTTGATTACATCACAGACCTTTCTTTGGAGTTTGTCAAGAATCTCGTGATATATGTAGCAATGACACCAGACCAGATATGGCAGCCATATTCAATGGACGGACGAATGATAGACATATAAATGTACAAGATGAATTCTGACACGATAGTGAACCAACTTTCCTAGCAGAAGACCTAGCAATTGATTGAATGTCATCACTCCAATTTGTTTTATTGAAAAACGTGAGCCTAGGAAAGTGAAAAGTGTTCCTCTCTTGGAGGTTAGCTTCAGCCATACTGACAGCAGACACAAAAGATTCTCGGAGATGATTAAATGAAACCAGCTTTGTTTTGGAGACTCTAAAATTTACATGCCATTCCTTTACCCCCTTAAGCATTGACTGGAGGTCATTTTCGAGGTGAGCTACCAGTTTTACTTCGTCTGACTTAAGCCAGGTGTAAATAGTTGTGTCATCAGCGTAAATGCCTAATTGGAAACTAATGACATCGGGAATGACGTTGATGAAGATAAGAAACAACGTAAGTCCGAAGAGAGAGCACACGGGAACCCCAACATTTATATGAAATGAATGGGAAGCGTACTCGTTCAGCACGAAATTTATTACACGATTTGTTAGGGTAGATTGGAATGAGCCATATATTCGTCCAAAGAAACCGTAGGCCTTGAGCTTGATAAAATCTGAGCTGAACTCATGCAGAAAATATTAGCAATTATTTGTACAGTATCTGTAAATTATTATTTAGATGAACAGACACATAGATGTGAGAGATAAAAATGAAAATGGTATAAGATGAAAAGAAATAGATAGATAGATAGATAGATAGATAGATAGATAGATAGATAGATAGATAGATGGGAATAGACTGAGATAGATAGAGAGATAGCAATAAATAGAGATAGATAGATATATACATACATAATAGACTGAGATAGATAGATAGATAGATAGATAGATAGATAGATAGATAGATAGATACGAAAAGGACCGGGATAGATAGATAGATAGATAGATAGATAGATAAGAATAGACTGAGATAGATAGATATAGGAATAGACTTAGATAAGAACAGAGTGAGATAGGAATAGACTGAGATAGATTGATAGATAGATAGATATGAATAGACTGAGATAGATAGATAGATAGATAGATAGATAGATAGATAGATAGATAGATAGATAGATAGATTATAAGAGAGAGAGACAGACATACCGTCAGACATGTACACTTACACCTACTCACTGAGCGGCTTTGTTAAATGCGCTCCGAGAATTCGTTTAAGTAAATATTCGTTATTTGTGCGCATGCGGCTTTGAATGAAACTCACAAAACCGTCGTCAGTTAAAACTGGACGGTTTATGGACGGCCGAGTGTCTTGTGCACTCATACAATGAAAATGCAAGAAAAAAAAGAAAAAGAAAAGTCTTCCACTGCATGCTGGGATACATGCCGCCATCAACGTAGGCCTGGTGAAAACTTCTTGGCCCAACGCATTCCTCAAAATCTGAACGCTTTGTTTTCTCATTTTTTTAAGGACTTCTTGCTTGGCTCTTATACTTTTCAGCGCCCCACCGAGGCTGCTTAGGCCAACGATTTAACAAGCGAAATAATGAAATGGCTATGGGGGAGGATGTGGTAACGTGCAGAAATAATGACGTCAATGAAAGCCGTCGATATAACATCGCTGCAGATACGAGCGAATATTCAAGTGATAATTAACGCTAAAAACAAACATACCTATCCGCCTGCAAGGTGGCCTAGATACGTCACTGGGAATATTTGGCGCAGCATGATCTGCCTTTTCCCGCGCGCTATTCTCAATCTGAGTTGGATTAAAACCACGCACGAATGAGATTGTACTTGCTCTGACCCTCATTAACCTTTCATGTTTTTGCCCCTTACACCGTATCAAGTTAACTCCAGTAAATACTGTCTATATTTCTGAGATGAGGTATTATGTACATTATTTACATTATTCGGACTATTGTCCTCATCTTTGTTGCCATATTTATCACAACGTTTCGGCCGTTGTACGCTCCGGCCTTCTTCAGGTGGTTGGAATGTCGAAATGAAGCCTTTATTTTCGCTCACCGGGGTAGACTGTCCTCAAGGACACATGGCACAGTGGATAATGGTGTTGGTTAGATCCAGTGATAGGACCCAAAGAGTGTGAGTTCAATACCCGGTTAAGGCAGTAGAGAACTTTCAGAGGGAAATTAGCAGGAGATAACTGATAACTGACATCCATCAAACATGGCACGTGGAACTAGAACAGTCTACTCCAGCAAGCGAAATAAAGGGTTCAGTTTGACATTCCAACCACCTGAAGAAGGCCGGAGCGTACAACGGCCGAAACGTTGTGATAAATATGGCGACAAAGATGAGGACAATAGTCCGAATAATGTAAATAATGTCCAGTAAATACATGGGTAATTCAGATAATAACTTTTTTTTATTCGCCCTCTAGATCCACAACCTTTCTTCTTCATGTGCTTTGTTCCCTCGGGATATAGGCGATCATGGCTATCCACAATTTTCATGTCCTTTATATAAATTTTGTGTCTTTGTTATTTCTCACAAACCTTGTTCCGCCATCTGTTTACTCAAGCTCACTAAATGCTATGCGTTGTTTTTCTCTGTCCCTCTTGCCTTCAATCTGTCCTTTGAGTATCAGATTTTCCAAGCCTTCTTTCCTCATTATGTACCATAGAAATTTCAACTATCGCTTCCTGATGTCGAGTATAAGTTTCCTTTTTGTTTCCATTTTTTATAGAACTTCGCGGTTACTAACATATTCAATCCACGGTATCCTCAGCATCCTTCTGTAGAACCACATTTCTGTTGCTTCAAGTCTCTTTTTCATCTTTGCTGAGATTGTCCATCATTCACTGCTATATATGCGGTCAGATATTGCCTAGCATTTCGGCGCTGTTCTCTTTGTTTCTAACGAAATTTCCCTATGGCTTAATACTCTGCTTAACTTTTGGAAAACATCTTTGGCTATCACAATGCGCATTCGAATTTCAGCATCGCACTTTCCATCCTCTGTTAAAACACAATTGCGAGCTCCATAATCTTTACAATGGCTTTATAAAATTACGGCCATATCACGTTGAAACATCGGTTCCCGTGCGATCACCGAAGTTAAGCAAAGAAGAGTGACCGCTTTGTATTACCAGGTACTGCAAGCTTGGATGTGCAGGTGGTGTAATGGATAATGACTCAGGATTGTTAATCGGAGAGCCGAGTTTCAATTCTAGTTCGCTTCATTATATTCACTTGCGCGTAAATACCCTTGGGGAAGCTATGAATCTAGCTCTTCCCCCCATCTATGGGTTAATTATAAAACTCATCTCACTAATACCATTATTATCTAAAATATATATCATAAAATTGAGTACAAACTATTTAGAATTCGGCTTTAAATAACCCATGGAGGTGTTCATATGCCGATAAACAAAAAGAATTAAACAATGTAACTGATGCAAAATATAGCGTATGGTTATTTTTACAGCAATATTCCGAACAAAAAATAATAAGACGAAGACATCAAGGCTTATTCTGTATACTATAATTCACCCAATGCAAGGCTGAAGAGCCACTCAAGGTAGCGAGTTATTTTTAAAATGGTTATAATGAAAGATGTTTGTAATATGAATGCGGTGTTAGGGATTTAAAGAGGATAAGGAGAATATATAACGATTAACCCTTAACTTCAGGAGGTTAACATTGTTGCGTTGATGCAATCATCCACGAGAAAGATGTTCCACAAATAAGCAATTCTTGAGAAAAAGGAAAGTGGATGGAAATAAGTGGTCATCGGTGCCAAGTTATTCGCCATGGTTAAGTGTCAATACTGGACTCTTCTACAGCCTAAAAATATTACTTCCTGTAGTTCGTATCTGGATTCACGATCGTTGAAATAGAATCTATTTCTGGGCTCATAACCTGTCCTTCTCTTAATACAATTTGTCTTTGTGTTGTGCCCCCTAAACCTTGTTCCGCTATCCACTTACTCAAGCTGATTAAGTAGATTATGCATTGTTTTCCTCTGTGCCTCTTGCCTTCAATCTACGCTGTGAGTATCCAATTCTCCAAGCCTTCTTTCCTCATTAGGTACCCTAGAAATTTCAGGTGTCTCTTCCTGATGTTATGTATGTTTCCTTTTTGTTTCCCTTTTCTCTAACTTCTTCTTTATGTGCTATGCCTCTTTAAGACATAGGCGATCGTGGCTCTCCACCACTTCCTGTCCTTTGTAGATCTTAATAAGTTTCTCTTTTTGTTATTTCTCCTAAACCCTGTTCTGCTATCCATTTACTCAAGCTCACTAAGTATGTTATGCATTGTTTTCCTCTTTCTTTCAATCTGTCCTGTGAGTATCAGATTTTCCAAGCCCACTTTCCTCACTATGTACCCTATAAATTTCAACTGCTGCTTCCTGATGTTAAGTATAAGATCACTTGAGTTACAGTGAGAAGTACGCAAATAGAACAGGACATCTTCTTCTTCCTCCTCCTCCTCCTCCTCTTCTTCCTCCTCCTCCTCTTCTTCTTCTTCTTCCTCCTCCTCCTCTTCTTCCTCCTCCTCCCCCTCTTCTTCTTCTTCATCTTCTTCCTCCTCCTCTTCTTCTTCTTCATCCTCCTCCTCCTCTTCTTCTTCCTCCTCCTCCTCTTCTTCTTCCTCCTCCTCAACTTCTTCTTCCTCCTCCTCTTATTCTTCTTCTTCTTCCTCCTCCTCCTCTTCTTCTTCTTCCTCCTCCTCTTCTTCTTCCTCCTTCTCCTCCTCTTCTTCTTCCTCTTCTTCTTCTTCTTCCTCCTCCTCCTCTTCCTTTTCTTCTTCATCCTCCTCTTCTTCTTCTTCTTCTCTTCTTCTTCATCCTCCTCCTCTTCTTCTTCTTCCTCCTCCTCCTTTTCTTCCTCCTCCTCTTCTTCTTCCTCCTCCTCCTCCTCCTTTTCCTCCTCTTCTTCCTCCTCCTCCTCCTCATCATCATCTTCTTCTTCCTCCTCCTCTTCTTCCTCTTCTTCTTCTTCAACATCTACATCTCTGTTCGGCCTTTCTTCTATCATGTTAGTCTTTTCTCTGTTGGGCCTTTTTTCCTGTTTATCTTTCTTTCTTTCTTTTTTCTTCTTCTCCATAATTTTGATATTTTCATCTCTCTTTTTTATTTTTCCGCAGGCTTTATTTTCTGTCCATTTTTTGTCTTTTCCTTGTTATTCTATTCATCTTCCATTCTTATTTTTCTTTCTCTTCTCCTCATCTCTTCTCTTCTTTGCCTTTTTCTTATTTTTCTTTCTTTCTCTTCGCTTCATCGTCTCCTCAGCCCTTTTTATATTTTCATCTCTCTGACGTTTTCTTCTTCTTCTTCTTCTTCTAATCCATATAAATTGATGTTGATCTGATGGTTTGCAGAAATGAGCATCATCTGTTTGTTAATTAATTGTTAGATACTTTCAACTGAAGACAGTTTTCACTGTTTTTTGATTAGGACGTCGCTAGCCTTCCAATAAAATAGTGTTTTTGACTTTGTATCAAAAACATCTCGGTTTGATGGCCGTAGGTAAAATGGCGAAGACTCTATAGAGAAATACACCTTCTTTTTTAAAGAGTACCGACTGAAATTGCTTGTTGTCGCTTAAGTGAAACAACACCAGAAAAATAAAATCTGTGCTTTCGGAGTGCATTCTAGAAACGCCTGGCAGTTGCTTATTCTGGAACTGATTAAATTTCAAGAAACGTCGAATCAACCAAAAAACAAATTTCAAATAATTCAAATCTCTTTCCTCCAGTAAAAGACCCAAGAACTTCTCATGGGGAAGGGTTATCGAGGGAGGTGGTTTTATGGATAAGAAAGGAGGTTGTAAATGCTTTTTAGGAGGATATGTAATGTAGAATTGATAACGATTGATGGTAAACTTGAAGATTTTAGATTGGGAGTCTTTTCCTCGATGTTATAGTTCTCTGGAAGAAGCTGTCTGAGTGGAACTTCCTCTTCACTAAGGAAATATGAAGTGAATGAGGATGTCATCTCTGGTCTGGAGGGTACTAGCTATGAAGAAAACTAAGCACTTCCACCTTAACAATGGAAAATAAAAGGAATAAGAACGATTCGACGCTGTGTACGTGACATGGCAGATCCTAGCTGTAAAGGCCTGAACTAGTAGAATTAAACCACATAGCGTTGCAGCTCAGACCAGACACCTGTTCCGGTCTCACAGTGCAGTTTCTTCCAGTTAAACACGTGTGGCTTAAAATAACTCTTTGGCATGATTGACACCCATGAAATAAAATCATGAGAGTATTTGTAGCATTAGGCAAATTTTATTTTGGTTCTTATATTTTGGCTATAGACAAGCAAAGCAGAGATAAAGTGATGTGAGGGAGAAGTGAATTGTCTAACGGATGTTAATTCCCTTTTGCGTTGCTGCAAGACTTTCTCCCGTCACTCTCGGTTGGTCTTTTGTTTTCGGCTGGTAGTGGCCACTGTCTTATAGAGAACATTGTTCTTTGTCTTGTCATCTTTGTCTAAAACGTAATTTATCTTCATTCAGTAACCTTCTTTGTCCGAGCCACTTGCCATAGTCCCTGTGAGGGCGACTTCACTTGGCTGATACTCATCAGGGCAAATAAATACCTGAAACAATTTTTGGACAGCTTTTCCATATAAAAAGACATTGGCGGATATTGATATCATTATAAAAGCATGGATCCTTGTTGAGCATGGAAAGCTTAGCATCCGATCGGTGATGATAAAATGTTACTAGTACGCTTCAAGAGGTATTAAATGTTACAAGCTCTTTTTACCTCATTGAACTGTTAGAGCTAAGTCAACGGAGAGATCATTATCTCCCTCACCTATACACACAAATAGCCTCCTAACGTAATCATTTACCTTGAGAATCCCTCGGGCTTTGTAAATGGTGACTCTCACTGTAAAAAATAAAGGACACATTTTGTCAAAATCTCTCGTTTATTAATCTACAGTAGAATCTGAAAGCCATAGTTAAAAAAGAGATATGGAGAGAATATGATTGCCTATTTATAGTCTTAAAGAGCGCCTCCTAGCATGCGTTTTGGCAAAGCCAAGTGAGATAACCCACAGATTTTAAATGTCGTTTAACCCACTCACCGACTGAAACAAAGAATTACAAGAAATATGTTGTACAATAATATTCGAAGGAAAATGCGAATGTTGAATATTAGAGAATACAAAAAGACGAATATTTGTGTTTCCAGGCCGCCGACCGCTTTTTAAGAAAAGTTTTGGCAATCATGGATTTTCGTGAGCACCAAAAAAAGGGAGTATCAAATGGACGGTTTTTCTTGTGACACGGCTTTTATATTAACTCCCTTCACTCTTCGGCAATATTTATTATTTTAAAACGCAATGATTAGACTTGTAATAAAACTTAAACATAGGTCAACGGAGACATCACCTGTAAGACTCTGAACATCTTCATTTTTGGAGGTGTTGCCATAAATTGTGGTATCATCAGCGTATATATTTACTAATAATTTGAGAATGTTTCTACATATATCATTAATAAAAAGCAGAAAGAGGGTAGGACCTACAGGAACCGCAGTATTGATCTCTTGAACTTCAAAAGACTGGCCATTTACAAAGATCTTCATGGACTTAACCGAGAGAAAAGACTTGATAACAGTGCAGACTCATCTAAAAATGCCGTAACTTGAGGGTTTGTGTAGAAAGCCTCAGTACCAATTTTGTCAAAAGACTTTAGAAATCTACGGCGATGGCTCTCGTCATAAATCTACCATTGTATTCTTCACTGATTCTGTACGTAATGATAGTTAAAACATCAGCAGTGAACCCAGAGAAGCGAAATCTATACTGTTTGTCGATCAGGACATTGTTTCTGGAAAGGTGAGCAACTACCTCCTTACTGGCATTATTTACATTATTCAGGCTGTTATCCTCATCTTCATTGCCACATTCCAGATGTCTCAGTTATCCAAGCTTGCGGTTCACCACTGCTGAGGCCTGGTATTGAGCTCACAACTCTTTGGGTCTAGTCACTGGATCTAACCAAAGTCTTTATCCGAAAGAGGCATGGCACGTGGAACTAGAACAATCTACTCCAGTGGTTGAAATAAAGTGTTGAGTTCGAAATTCCAGTCACCTGAAGAAGACCGGAGCGTACAATGAGCCAAAACGTTGTGAATATGGCAATGAAGATGAGGATAACAGCCCGAATAATGTAAATAATGTAAGTAATCATAAAACCTCATCTCAGAGATATAGACAGATGTACCTCCTTTTTTATAATAAACTGAAAGAGTTTTCTAAGAAAGAAGGCCGATAGACCTCTTCCATAGATTTGGGAAACATTTTTCAATGGCGGCATTTATGAGCACAAAAGAGACCTCACAAAAAACAACTTAGCTAATGCACTAGTCATACATAGAAATAAATACAACCATAATTTTGATTTTAAAAATGCTACACTCATAAAAAAAGAAAATAACTCACTCAGAATGAAAATTCTGGAGAGTGCCGCCATAGAAAATTACCCAAATATTAATTTACGCCCAGGCTTTTTCCCTATTTCACCTTTCTTAACAAATTAATGCTCTTACAAACAAATATGCACAACAGATTCATAAAATCGAAAGAAAATGGTTGAATCCATCAACACAGATATAATGACAATATTCTCCACACGTGACAATCTCTGACGTTATTTTTCAGTTAAAAAAATATGAAAATAGCGTTTCTCTACATTCCAGTTGCTAGGTACATTCTGTTTTTGTTTTTATTAGTTACTTTGTTCATTTAATTTCATTTTCGTATTTTGCTTTGATAAAGTCCACATTGGACGAAACGCGTCAGCAATTACCAGTTTTCCTATTGTCATTTTTATTCATAAATATATATATATATATATATATATATATATATATATATATATATATATATATATATCTTACAATGAGTTCAATACACGGCCATAGCAGAGGTGAACAAAATCTTGTAGTGTTGAGTTACTAAAGGAAATTAACTGAAAAGGAGATATCCAAAAAAAGCATGTCATATGGAACTAGAACAAGCTACCCCAGGGACTAAATAAATGGTTCGGTTCGGACGGCCAGGTATGTGTATATATATATATATATATATATATATATATATATATATATATATATATATAGAGAGAGAGAGAGAGAGAGAGATAGATAGATAGATAGATAGATAGATAGAATAGAAATTTGGGGAGATTTGAATAAATTCACATAAGAAAAGCAAGAATTCTAAACAAAAAGCATTTCGTCCTTACGACTAGGCCAGCGGGCCTCGGTGACACAGGAGAAACTAACTAGACTCAATATACTTAATTGCCGTGGTTATGTATGCAGAACCCAGCCCAACCGGCCCCAAGAGCAACGTCTTCTTTCACCCAGCCGCTACACCCGGAGCATTAAAACTGGATCAAGCAGAGGTTTATTGTAATAGAAGTTTTTGGAGGTTTGAATAATTTCGTATAATAATTCAACGAGTCTAGAACATGGAACCTCACCAGAAGGAATAGTTGTGCTATATTCGGCTTCCTTTCGTCATTGAATCCCGCTGGTCTAGTGGTATGACGCTTCTGTTATATTATAGCGGTCCGGTTTCGGTTCTTGGTCGGTGTCACGCTCTGCTGATTACTCCTGAAAAAAGGACAAAACGGCCGTCCTGTATTTTTTTTTTGCATTCTGTTGAGGATTCTTGTTCTAGACACGGTGAAATATTTCTATAATTCTACTTTTTACCTATTTAGCACATATGTTACGTCCTACCAATCACATAGAAATAATTGACTGATTTGATCGCCAAATAAAACGGAAGACATATTAGAGACAAGACGCTGTTTGGATTCAGTGAGAAAAAGAATGAAGCAAAGAATGCAAATATAGAAGAGGTGATAATGCTCTTATGCGTTTAATGTCTGCTTCAGTGAAATAGAAAAACTTACCTCTTTTAAAATATTTTAATTTGCACCATCTTACTTCCTTAAATAATGTCATGCATGCGTATTTTACTTGTTTTTCTAGTTCATTATTATTATTAGTAGTAGTAATAGTTATTATTATTCGTAGCAGTTATTATTATCATCATTATTAGTAGTATTAGTAAAGTAAGTAGTAATAGTAGAAGGAGGCGGAGGATTAAGTAGTAGTTGATTATGAGGAAATCTATATGACGAAAAAAGGCAAATAGTAGTAAACGATGTAGTAGTAGTAGTAGTAGTAGTAGTGGAGACAGCGGAGGTAGGAGGAAAGAGTAGTAGTATTATTAGTAGAGAAGAAGAAGAAGAAGAAGAAGAAGAAGAAATAGTAGAGAAGAAGGAAATAGAAGAAGATAAAATTAGGAAAAAAAACCCAAAAAAACCCCCAAAAAACAGTTATCATTATCGTATTATAATTCGGCTTGTTTGTTTATTGAAATTACGTTTAGTTAGATAAACACATTACGTTGTCCCACCATTATGAAAAGATAAACAATGAGCCAGTTTTTCTGTTTAGTTTGTAACGGTCTTATGTGTTTTTTTTTAAATAATGACCTGCATTCGTATTTTTTTTTTGTTATTGTAATATTTTGTTAAAGTCGTTAAGCTCAAATAATTTAACAATGCAACGGGGAAATTCCGCGTGTAATTTTGTAGTTGCGGATCTTGCAAGTGGCTTTTTCAAACATTAACTTAAGAATTATGATTCATCAGACAATTTGAATAGAAAAACCGTGAAAATTTCACGGTTTTTCTAGTTATTATTATTTTTATTAGTTATTATTATTAGTAGTAGTAGTAGTTATAATTATTATTATTATTAGTAGTAGTAGTAGTAAATTTTCACGGTTACTACTGGTATATATAATTCCAGAACCGACTTATTGGGTTGGTGCATAATTATCAGGCGTTTTTAAACAATATTTTTTATGAAAAAAAGAAATATAACAATTCAACAATAACATTTTTAAATGATTATTTCGGAGCGTAGTCAACATTTACTTCATTTTTATAACCTGAAAATAAAATAATATTTTCATTTAAAAAAGTAAACAAAACAACAATGTTTATTAAGAAATAACTCGCTTACAAAAACGCCTGATAATTATGCACCAGCCAAGTATTAATCTTTCTCAAATCAGTCATCTCTCTTTTTTTTTATTGCCATGTCTTTTTAAAATATAGATGATCTTGGTTCTCCACAGCTTCCTATCTCTACAACGAAAACATTACACCTTAAAAATGCACTTAATAACCATTGCAATATTTGGCAAACTGCTTCACGAGGTAGCGTGAGTTTGTTCTTCGTTATGTGCTAAATATATGTGGTCATAGATAATTCCTTTGACGAACTCATTAGATTTCTGTGGAAGCTCGAGCTTCTAATGTCTAATTAAAACGACATAAGCTTCTTTGTCGTAAAACGTCCTTATTTTTCTGACCTACTTTGTTGGGGTGAATCACTGAGAATGAAAATGCCCCTCCATTATGAAAACCATCAAGATCTGTATAGAGTAGAGTTATTTAAAAGAATAAGAGCGTGTAATTTATTTGGAGATAAGAATTTATTTGCTCATTTTACGTACCACGCCACGCTTGTAGACACATCAAAGCAGATAACCGCTATGAAGTCTAAATCGGGAGAAACACTGGCCAAAAAATTAAAAAAAAAACTGATTACAAGTTTATAGGGCACAAGTTAAAGAAACTGGTCGACTTATAAAAAGTAGGGAATCGTTTTTTCGGGTAATAATTTTTTGCAGATTACAATATATTAAGGCTTCCTCAAGCCAAAATATTTATCAGAATTTGTATCCGTAGATCTGGCCAGTTGAACGAGAGCATTCGATGTAATCCTGATGGCGGCCGGAGAGCAGAACGGCTGAAACGTTGTAATAACAACAATAAAGCTGAGGACAATAATCTGAATATAAATAGTGTAAATACTATATATATATATATATATATATATATATATATATATATATATATATATATATACACACACACACATATATATATATATATATATAGTTGTGTATTTGTAGTGCAGTTTTTCTTTGGTATTTAAGTTTTATTATTTTTGTCTTGTGTGCGAATTATTCTAAGGTTTAAGATTCTAATGTTCTTTTCAACATTTAAAATAGAACTAAACATTTTTGTGTGTGTATGTGTGGGTTTGTGCATGTGTTTGTGTGTATATGTGCGTTCGTAAGGTGTGTGTGTGTGTTCTGTTTATATGTGTTTGTGTATACATCATTATTTATGTGTGTGTATGTGTTTGTATGTTTGTGTGTGTATGTGCGCTTGATTTTGTGTGGGGTTGTATGTCTTTATGCGTCTTTATGTGTGTTTTCTGTGTGTTTGTGTGTGTGTTTGATTCTATGTTTATGCGTGTTTGTGTCTGTGTGTTTTTGATTCTGTGTGTATGTATGTTTGTGTGTATGTGTGCGTTTATGTATACGTCTTTATATGTCTGTTTGTTTTTGTGTATTTGTTTCTGAGTGCGTGTTTGTTTCTATGTGTATGAGTGTGTTTTTGAATGCATCCTTATTCATGTGCGTTTGTGTGTGCGTCTGTATGTGCGTGTCTGTTTCTTTCTGTGTGTATGAGTGTTTGTGTGCATGTGTGTGCTTGAATGTGGGTGTTTGTGTATACTTCTTTATTTATGTGTGTATTTGTGTGTGTATGTTCGTATGTTTGTTTCTATGAGTATGTGTGTTTTTCTTTGTATGTGTGCGTTTGTATGTGTGTGTACGTGTGCTTGTGTGTATATGTGTGTTTGTATGTGTGTGTTTGTGCATGCGTCTTTATTTATGTGTGTGTGCATTTGTTTCTTAGTGTGTGTGCCTGTTTGTATGCGTGTGTGTGTGTCTGTGTGTGTGTCCTCCCTCCAAATAACTATACTAATTGCATCCATCTGCTGCACTCTTAATAAGCGGAAGTTGTGAAGGGCTGCAGTGTTATGGATAACGTTCGAATTCAAGTTGGGTTCGTTACATTTACTTATGCGCAAATATATTTGCGAAAAATTGTTATGAATGCCTCGCTTCTCTCCCAGCTATGGGTTAAATAGCATAACAGATTGTGTCCTCTAGCCTTGGTTGTCAACCAGTCTACCACAGAACAAAATGGTAACCTACTGCGGGAAATCTCCTGCTAATTTAGTCATGAATCAAAAGAGACTTAATCGCCCGAACGTGTACCACGTATGGTATTTTTTGATAAGAAGTAGGAATTTTTGATTCATTGGGTACCTTGTAAGAAAAGATGATTCTAATATAAAAACAATAAAAAATGAAAACCAGCAATATTTCTGCTTTCATTAAGCAACAACAGCAAAAAAATAAGTAAATAAATAAATAAATAAAAAATCTTTGTGTCGTATCCCTTCAGGATATGGGCGATCATAGCTCTTCACAACTTCCTATCCTTTGTACCTCTGAGCAATGTTTTCTTTTTGGTATGGCTCCAACTTTCTGATCTGCTATCCATTTATCCAAGCTTGTTAAATAATTCACGAGATGTTTACCTCTGTCCTTTTTCTTTCAATATGCCTTGTGAGTGTCTAATTCTCCAAGTCCTCTTTGTTCGTTTTGTGTCCCAGAAATTTCAACTGTCTCTTTCTGAGTTCATGTAGAAGCGACCTTTTCGTTACCATTTTCCTTATAACTAGAAAAGTTTAAAATTATTCGGAAAGTCATTTAGTCTGTTGAACAACGAATAACCAAGCAAGTATAAATATAAAATTAAACCATCTGTAATGGAAAAAAAGAAATAAATGAATGAATGTCTGCATTGTATATCTTGCAGATAATTTTGCTTGTATGCTGTTGTTTGTAAGTGTAAACAAGGGAGAGAGAAGTGAGAAGTAGATTTTACGAGCGAGTGTGCGTAGAGGTTAAATTGTTTTCTTTGTGTGGTATCAATGGTCGATAGATTGACAAACTTAAAAACACTAAAATGTCTTGCATTACAGACGAAGTAACTATTTCATACATACTTATACCAGATACGTCAGCAAATACGTTATTTTAAACATCGCCGGAAGTTCAGCACGACCATCTTGTTTTGTCGGCAACTGGCGGGAACACCAGAAAATGAATGAATCAGCCGAGAAGTGAAGACATGGCTTGTACCAAATATGGGTTGATGAGTATCTTTACTGATAAGAATAAATAAATAGCATTTACGACAGAAAGATGGCAGTGAGCAAAAGAAGAAAAGAAAGAGAGAGAGAAAAGGCGTAATACATGGTTACTTGATACGTTAAAAACATGGCGGATGTTCTGAAAAGGGTAACTGGTATTTCTTTAGTAAATTCAGCGATACCTGATGTAAGTGTAATATTAAACCTAATGAATGGTTAATTGAAATATCTAGCAATACATCGTCAGTGAAAGTTGCTTTCTAAATGTTAAGCAATGTCTTAAGAAACAGGAAAACTTCATACGAAACAAATAAAAGAGTTCTGAACTGTTATGCAATATCGGTCTTTCTATATGGCAGTAAATGATGGATAATCTCGTCACAGATGTAGCAGTGAGAAATGTGGTTCTACAGAAGGACGCTGAGAATACAGTGGACTGAACATGTGAGCAACGAGGACGTTTTAGAGAAAATGGGAAAAAAGGTCATTTTATAGGTAAGATCAGAAAGAGAGAATAGAAATATCTAGAGCGCATAATGAGGAGAGAGGGCTTGTAAAGTTTAACACCCACAGGGTATATTTAAGATAAGAGGGACAAAGGAAAGCCATGCATAGCCTACCTAACGAGCAATTGATTGTAAGAACAAGGATTGGGAGAGATAGCAACAAGGTAAACTTAACTTTACTGAAGGGACACAGCACTCAGAAGAAGTGATTCATCTGCCCGTATATATATATATATATATATTTATATATATATATATATATATATGTGTGTGTGTAAAATATACAGCTATATATATATATATATAGCTGTATATTTTTACACAGACGGTTTTTGTCGACATCATCAAATTCATGGTTTGAATAATTAGCTAAAAACCAGCATACAATATAATAGCCCAAATAAATAGTTTAAATACCCTACAAAAAATATAACCCTTTATGAAGTCGTCAAAAAACAAATGTTACGGCAGTTTTTTTTATGCACAAATCCCTTTCATAAAGAAATAAAATAAAAAAATAAAAAAATCTCCATAGACACGTAAACCAGACTAGGCTAAACATCTTCCATTTCAAATTTAGACACCCCCACCTTACCCTGACTTGACATCTATTAAAGTAACTCTATACTGATACTTATTATTAACACCCAACACACGCCTACCCAATTTAAACAATTCGCCCTAGCTGTTACCATAGAAATTTTGATTTCAATTATTAAAACACGTAAATTTCAGAAATACGTTATTCAAAAATAAATTTCGCTTGAAGATGGAACAGAGCTTACTTTAACTCAATTTAATTCAAATAATTATATTGAAGTTTTCGGCTCTTGTTTTGAAACATGAGATCCCTTATGTCGCGAGATGGAATCATATTTTAAAATAAATAATTATATATATATATATATATATATATATATATATATATATATATATATGTATGTATATGGTGTATCAAAAAATGCTTTTACAAATGTTGGGAGCGGGTTCCTGACACCAGTAAAATGTCCATATAAACATATCTCCAAAAGCCAATCGTTGTACCTCAGAACAGCAACTCATAAAATATGCTCAAAATGTACTCCGCTTGCTTCTACACACGCATGCCCCCGTCAGATCATTGACTGGCGTATCCTTTCATATACACCCACACGGTGTCGAATGGTTTCTCTGCATTATTAATGTCTGCCACATAAAGCAATTGCTTCAGGAGAAACCAGATAAACATTCGAAGGATTAAAGTGCAGGCCATGGAATCAGTTCTCCCATACCTATCCATCTATCATGGTAGATGTCAGTCACTGCATCACGAACTATGAGACTAAAATGTGCAGTTGTTCCATCATGCATAAACCACATGCGTCTTCGTATTAGCAGGGGTACATCCTCTAGCAGGTCTGGAAATGTGTTCGAAATAGTTTCTGTAGATATCTCCTGAAAGACATACTGGGAGAACTGTTATAGTGGAACACACCTATTCTATAGTTAATAGACTCTCCCACCTATAATACGTAGGAGTAGTAAGAGTAACAAGTGAGTTGCTCAGTGGGTTTGGTCAGTCAGTCGATGCCGGACGACCGTTAGTCGGATACTAAAGTATCAGCGACCACAACAAAATTTCTCTGCGTCATTATCTATTATATCAAGTTCCTAACGTTTTGTACGTCGAACCTATTTTAGGACCGACTTAGTACAAATACAAGCCTCCACTGTGAAACCACTCCATAGCAAGAACATATGGACCTACCAAACTGTCACTTACAATTCCAGCCCACACAGTAATTGTAAACTGATGGTGGTGTCTAGCTTGTATTGAATCATGGGGATTCCGATCTGCCAGCAAATGTTGGTAATGTTGGTTGTGTAAATTTGTTATTCCATCTCTTCCAAATATTGCATCATCCGTAAACAAGACTGAAATGACAAACAACGGATCGGCAGTTTATGCAATAAACCATAGGCAAAAGTTCTCTCGTCGTGAGTGATCAGAAGGCGAAAGACCCTGGACGCGTTGCAAACGGATACAGCAGCTGCACTTGAAGTACCGTACATGCGTTATTATGAGATGTACGATATGCTAGGACCACTTGAACTGTGTTCCTATATCTGGATCGACTTCGACGGCCAGTAGAATATGTTATTCGTGATCAGGTGTACGAGCGGCTCTCGGGCTGGCTAGATCCATAGTTTGTGCTGCCACGGATATTGTCTCAGCAACGCGAGGATAAACAGCAGCAAAGCTTGGAAAATTTGGCTGCCTTCTGGAAACACACTGATATAGCCGTACAACCGCGTGTCCATGACCATTTGCGCGGACCTATGTAAAAATGATATCTGCTTGCTGACGTTATGAATATTCTGCCATTCTCATTTCAATCACCTACCACACATATTAAACGTTGGAAACCCACGAGATACAAATGTACGCGAACGACAAATGTAAGGTTGTCCACATGGCAACACAATGTCATCTACCGTAAACATTCTTTAAATTTAATAACTCAAAAACGAAAGATTTGCTGACATATGTTAATATGAACTTTTATCCTTGTTTTAGTGTGAGGAGGAAATAAAAACCAGGAAATGAAATAAAAATGCATTGAAATTAAATGTAAACATTTATTTATTAGGAAAATGCATTGCAAAATTTTTATTAGGAAAATGTTTATTATGATTTTTATTAGGAAAAATGCATTGCAAATGATTTTTATTATGAAAAATGAAATGATTTTTATTAGGCAAAATGATTTTTATTAGGAAAAATGGGAATTTTTTTAGGAAAATGCATTTGATTTTTATTATTAAAATGTATTGGAAATGATATTTATTATGGAAATGCATTGGAAATAATTTTTATTAGGAAAATGCATTGGAAATGATTTTTATTAGGAAAATGCATTGGAAAATATTTTTATTATGAAAATGCATTGGAAATGATTTTTATTACGAAAATGCATTGGAAATGATTTTTATTAGGAAAATGCATTGGAAATGATTTTTATTAGGAAAATTCCTTGGAAATGATTTTTATTAGGAAAATGCATTGCAAATGATTTTTATTAGGAAAATGCATTGCAAATGATTTTTATTATGAAAATGCACTGGAAATGATTTTATTAGGAAAATGCATTGGAAAATATTTTTATTATGAAAATGCATTGAAATGATATTTATTATGGAAATGATTTTTTTAGGAAAATGCATTTAAATGAAAATGTATTGGAAATGATTTTTATTATTGGAAATGATTTTTTATTGGAAAAATTGAAATGATTTTTATTAGGAAAATTTGATTTTTATTAGGAAAATGCATTGCAAAAATAGGAAAATGCATTTTTATTGCAGGAAAAAATGCATTGGAAAAAATATTTTTATTATGGAAAATGCATTGGAAATCATTTTATTAGGAAAATGCATTGGAAATGATTTTTATTAGGAAAATGCATTGGAAAATGATTTTTATTATGAAAATGCATTGGAAATGATTTTATTGAAAAATGATTTTTATTAGGAAAATGCATTGGAAAAATTAGGAAAATTTTGAAATGATTTTTATTAGGAAAAATTGCAAATGATTTTTATTAGGAAAATGCATTGCAAATGATTTTTATTATGAAAATGCACTGGAAATGATTTTATTAGGAAAATGCATTGGAAAATATTTTTATTATGAAAATGCATTGGAAATGATATTTATTATGGAAATGCACTGCAAATGATTTTTATTAGGAAAATGCGTTGCAAATGATTTTTACTATTAGAATCCATCAAACATGATTTGTCTGATTGTCCCCACCTTCCTGTTGATTTCATATTTTTTTTATATTGATGTTCATCCTGTACAAATCTCAGCAGCCAATCGATGTAGAATTACAAAGCAAGACGCACATTTCAGGCGGATATGTGGGGATAATAACAGTTAATCCTTAACTTGAATAGATTCAGCTTGTAGTAGTGACGAAAACATCATCTTCAGAATCGGTTCCACAGAGCACTGGAACTTATTCCTTACGAATGGTATACAAAGGTTATGAAGGTGGTTCACTACAATGTCCGATGGAAGCAGGCGGGAGGCTTTTGTGACGTCTCTTCTCTGACAAGTGCTCTGTAGAATGGAATATCATTTACGTTGAAAATATTTAGACTTCTGCATTAAATAACTCGTAGACGTGTTGATATGCCGCTAAACAAAATCAACCAACATGAACGATGTCTTTCCAAACATTAATCCATATACCAAATTTAAATCAAACCCTATCCTAAAATATAACTTCAGTAAAATTATAACATAAGACGCACGCATCAGCACCTCTATTAATTATGTCCACACAAACATACATATGCAGAAAGGCTGAGTATCATCTACCATGTATTCAATTGTGAAAGTAGAATAATACATATCGCACTTTTATTACTTTAAAGCTCCCCACCCCAAATTAAATTTCGGCATTAAATGACCCATAAAGAGTTAATATGTCGTTAAATATATCAATCATTATCTCCAAATTATTTTCTGGCTTTATATCTTCTGGCTTTAAATAACCTGCAAAAGGTTGGTAAGTTGTAAAAAAACGAATCAATCAATCAATTGGACTTTGTATAATGAGACAAAGAAAATAAATGTCTTGTTGAAAACATTGCACATACAGAAATAGCGGAGCAATAAGAGATCTATGACAATTTTTCTGTTTGCAGAACGGGTCTTCGGCTATTATTAAGACAAATGCATGACAAATAAACTGAAACCTCAAGAATGATTGCTTTTGTACACATACCCAACATTTCTTGATCAGCTGCTTACCGAGAGCCTAATACACCAATCTATATTTACTGTAAGCAAATCTTCCTCACTGTTAGACGGGCTCAGCTATAAGCGGACCTGGCGAATAACCGCCTCCCAAAATACAGCGAATCACATCCTTTTTTTAGAATAAGAGTTTGTTTCTAGGGGGGGGGGTTGAAAATGAGTCGACCCTAGTCGGGATAATCTCCTAGTTCTGGGTATGAATATAAACTACATCTGACAGCAAGTCCTCTAATTGAGAAATTGCAAGTTTGAGGGAAGGTGGAATCACCTCTTCTGCTATTGTTATCAGGTCTACCCTGATCTGGAGTGTGGTAACGCTAGTTAGGATCACAGCTATCGACAAATAGTGAAACCCCCAAACAAAAATCAACAGGACATTTTCATAATAAAATGACCAAAAATATATTTTAGAAAAATGACAATAAATACAACATTAAAAAAATATAAAAAAATACTTTTTATGATCAATATATATATATATATATATATATATATATATATATATATATATATATATATATATATATATTATAAAAGATTATTTACAGGTACAAAATTTTATTATAGCAAGGAATAAGCGGAATGTAAAGGACATAATTATGAAAATTAAGAACTAAAACAAACAACCGGTTTCGTCCCAGTACTCCTCAAGTTTGATACACTGGGATTATTTAATCATAACCTTAAAAACAAAAAACCATTCAATGAGGGGGAAAGGGAAAAAAAGGGGAAAAAAACAAAATCAACCAAACAACTATACGATCTTAATGCTATGTTTCCCAAATGTTCCGTATTTTCTTTCAATTACATCTCTTCTATAATTCTCAGTGCGTTAATAATAAGAGTGTGTTGGAGTATGCTTAAGATAGGACCTGTTACAATTCTATGGGACTACACAATACACACTGACAGAACAATCAAAGCCAACCGGCCAGATATTGTTATTAAAGACCACAAACAAAAACGGTTCCTCCTTATTGATATGGCAGTCCCTGCTGACTGCAATGTATCTTTGAAGATATTCAAAAAGTTGTCAAAATACAAGGACTTTGAAATAGAAATCTCGAAAATGTGGCATATGAGAACATCAACAATCCCTGTTGTAGTTGGAGCCCTAGGACTGGTTGGAAAAGATTGCAGTAGACTAATTGAACGGATTCCTGGAAGTTCATGCCTCAAGGAAATACAAAAAATTGTTCTGACAAGTGCAGCCCACACTTTACGAAGGGCTTTATCTATGTAATTTTTTTTTTTTTTGTCAGTGGAAAGTGTCATGATGCCATTTCTAACCTTAGGCCCCTGGGTGGGACCCGGAAAGAAATGAGTAAACGCCAGAAATCAAATAATAATAATAATAATAATAATAATCCCGTTCAGTAAAGAGAAGTATCTGTTAGATATCTGCAGATAAACTCCCTGGACATGCTTCCACCGTGCAACTTTGTCCATTTACGGGAACAATGGTGGCGTATCATGGATGAGTGTCGAGATTTTTATTTTTATTTTGAAGGATGATGAAGCCAAGGCAACGTAGGGGTTATATCTAAATACATTTTTTCTAAATTATTTCGTCCCAAGCAAGGCTATAAAGCCACTAAGACGCAAGGGTTTTCTGAGAGTGAAAGAACCTGAGAAAACGTTATTGAGGAAAAAGAACAATAAATGAATTTGTTTTTTGTTTTTTTAAAAAAAAAAACAGAATTTAACGATTGTCGTTACTTTTAAGTTTTTGAAGCTCAAAGTTGACAAGAGAGCAAGAAGTCAGAGGAGAGTTTCACAGGTGAGAAGTGCGATAGAAAAAATGTTAACATAGAACATACGGTTGCATCTAGCCATTTTAACTGTTAAATGATAAGATCATGCCGCCACCTAGTACTGTACTTAAATTCATAAAGTCTAGGTACTATAGAGGAAAGGTCATCAGAGCAATTACCATGAAAGTATTTATAGAAAAGGCACAGGGATGCTACGTTACGGCGGTGAGAAAATGGCTGAAGCCGAGATGCCAGGTCAAGACCGAAAATATTCCAGAATTTTATTGTATTTTTCTAGAATCTTTAAATGCATAGCTGAAGCGCCAAACCAGTTGAAACAGCCATATTCAATGGTAGACTTATAGATATGCAAAGGTATAGGGTGGTACGGTGGAGTAATGGATAGCGGCTCAGATTAAGGAATCGGAGAGACGATTTCGAATTCCAGTCGAATCCATTACATTCACTTACATGAATACCTTTGGGAAAGGTATGAATTCTCTTCTATGGGTAAATAGAAGACAGGCCGGATTCTATAGCCTTGGATGGCAACTGGTCTACTGCACCTACTACGGGAAATAATCAAAAGATACTTGATCACCTAAGCGTGTATCACGCATGGCATATAACTGACTGACTGACTGACTGACTGACTGATGATGATGATAATGATGATGATGATGAGGAAATACATTCGGCAGCTCCTCTGACTTGCTGTTGTTCCCAATAGTATCTATTAGGGTCCCAGCTATGGGCAAATACTGAACCCCCAAAATGGAATCTGCACATGAAAATATGAAAATACATTACAAAAACAACCAACAATACATTTCTGAAAAAACAAATTACCAAAGCTCACGAGGGAATAAAATTTCGGCATTAAATTTGATCCACAAGGAGTTGGCATACCTTTAAACAAACAAACCAAGCCAAACCAAATACAATACCATTACACATATATGCAAATTAATTGAACTTAGTTCCCTTTCTTTCACTATACTGTTCTTTTTTAGACCCACTGGAATAATTGTAATCGATTTCTATTTTTTCTCAGATTCGGTCATTTGTAATGCCGTGCAGCAATATGAATCTATTTTCGGATTGTATGATGAAATTTGTTTGGCCTTTTATAACGCCCAGACATTATTGTCTCAACTGTCGATTAGTTGTCCTATGGCTATTATCTACGATGGACGTTACTCCAAGAAAGCGTACGAAAATTGTAATGCTGCACAAACACACTGGCAAGCCTTATTAGTGAGCAATTCAAAGTACTATAGACTGGCTCGGAAACTTTCCTGATTTAAATCCAATCGAGAATCTGTGCTCAATCTGCAAGGAACGACTTTGTGGAATAAACGTCCAAGCACTAACATGTGTACCAGGTCATGCTTCAGTGAAAAAATACGGAAAAAAGTAAATAATAAGGGAATTATTTGTTTTGTTTCAATTAATTTGCACAAGGGTGTGTCTGTCGAAAAAAATTGTGAACCAAATTTTCTAACAGCGGACCTAGCAATTGATTCAATATAATGTTTCCTCTTAATTTCAGCGGATCACTCTCCGGCAAGTTAGCATCAACCATCCTGATGGAAGGCAAAGATGGCTCTCTCAGGCAATTAAAATATAGAAGTTTCTTTTTGGATGCGTTAAAATTAAGAAGCCATTTCTTGCCCCAGTTAACAACAGTTTTTAAGTCATTTTTTTTAGCTTAGCTGCCAATTTGGCCACATAGGACCGAACATACAAACGTACATTCTTACAAGTAATGTTTAGTCTTTTCTCCCTGCTTTACTGCTTGATTCAGGAAAGTGGAAAGTTCGATTAAAGAAACTGTTAGAGTAGATGTTTTGGTTGCATTTAACTATTGCAACAGTAAAAGGGTGGGACCTAGATGCCAATCTAGTCACACTCTCGTTTAAATTCATGCTTTTAGTACGTCAGGGTAGCTGCCACGAAAATATTTGTAGAAAAGGCAGAGGGAAGCCACGTCAGATCGGTGAGAACATCACTGAGGTTATGATGTCTGGTCAGGTGCGATTACATTACAAACTATTTTTTTGGATTATGTCATAAATCTCGAGATGTATAGCAGGAACACAAGACCAGATATATTAATCAATCTTTTTTATCAAATCGGGAAATCAAAGTTGTCTTGAATGGCCACTCTTCTAGATCTTTTTGCATTAGTGCAGGTATTTTCCAGCGCTTTATCCTTAGATCTACGTTGTTCCAAATTTTGGTGAACTAAATTCTTGATGGAATCAGTTCTGAACTTGGTATCTATGTTGGTGGCACATTTATTTATTCCTGCCATAAAAAAATTCTATAATCGGTTTGATAAGGCAACCTATCTCAAAAGTGATCTGCAATCATTTGTTAAACAGGGAATTTTTTTAAAAATTTTAACGCCTTTGTAGTCTGCTATTTTTGGACACCCTGTGGCGGTGTAATGGTTAGCAAGCTCGTTCCATTAGCGCAATTACGAATGAGCAGTGAGTTCGAACCTCACTGGGTGCCCCATACTTTCGGCCTTATGCCACATCTAAGTTATGCTTGAAAAATGTCTTCTCTGTTATTTTCTTTTCACTAAAGTTTTCTGTTTCTTTCATTATCTTCAGTCTTAGTGACTTTATTGCCCTGCTTGGGAGGGTGGGGTGAAATAATCCGGCTAGAGTTTCTGGTTCTCTCAGGATTGTCTCACTGACTAATGTATGGTACGAACCCACATTCAATATTAATTCTATAAACATTCCGCCTTTATTTTTATATATGCCGTCAGTAGGGGGCCATTTTATTGTATCTGTAAATTGCATTCATGATAGCGTGGACACTTATAAGGTGACGACTTACGTCATTAGTTATTTCAAGAAGATTGTATATTTATTTTCACTTGCGGACTCTCATTCATGATTGTGAGTGAAGAGGCGTGACAATTGCTTTCCCAGGATTCCTTGCGTTACATTGTTTATCTAGCTTCAGAATTTTTTTGGGTGGGGAGAGGGGTGTGATTTTTCTTTCATTTTTGTTGTTTATTTTTCCTTTTCTTTCATTTTTTCTTTTCTTTTTTCTTTCTTTTAATTTTATTTATTTTTCGTTCCTTTTTCGTCTTTTTTTTTTACATTTTTTATATTTTACCTTTTATTACCTTTATCTATGTCTTTCCTTTTTAATCTTTACTTTTCATTTTGATTCTTTTTCGATCTTTCTTTTTGTTTTTTCCTAGAAACATTCTTTACCTTTCGTTTTCGTTATTTTTTCGTCTTTCTTTTTCTTTAATTTTTTTCTTTTATTTTTATTTCTTTCTTTTTCGTTATTTTTCTTTCTTTTCTCTTTCATTTTTTCTTTCATTTTTTTCTATACCAAACATTTTTGTTCTTTTCCACTTTTTCTTTTGCTTTTATTCTTTACTTTTCATTCTTTTTCATTCTTTTTTCGTCCTAGATTTATTTTGTCTATATTTTTTCGTTTCTTTTTTCTTCCAATTCTTTTCTTTTTCTTATTTATTTATCTTTTTAATCCTTCGTTTTTCTTTGCCTTCGTCTCACTTATCTTTATTTTTTCTTTCTTTGAGTTTTTTGTTTCTTTTTGTTTCTTTTTTTATCTTTTGCTTTCTTTTTCTGTAAAATCCATTACAGTTTTGCATGTTAGTGTTTTTTTTCTCTTTTTCTTTCATTTCTCGTAATATTTTATTCTTTCAATGTTTCTCTTCCTGTATTTTTTTATCTTTCTTTCTATTAATTTTTATCTGATTCTCTTTCTTCCTCTTTCTTTTTCTTTCGTTTTATTTTTCTTCTTTATCTTCTTTCTTTCTTTCTTCTTTCTCTTCTTCCTTTCTTTCCTTCCCCTCTTCGTTCTTCTTTCTTTTCTCTCTTTCTTTCTTTCTTTCTTTTTCTTTTTCCTTTCTTTCTTTCTTTCTTTCTTTTTTTCTTTCCCTTTTCGTTCTTATTTCTCTTCTTCCTTTCTTTCTTTCTCTCGTTCTTCTTTCTCTTCTTTTCTTTCTTTCCCTCATTCGTTCTTCTTTCTTTCTTTTTCGTTCTGTTTCTTTCATTCTTTACTTTCTATCTTCTGCATCTTTATTCTTTACTAGCAGTAGAGCCCGGCGTTGCCCGGGGATGTAACAGTAAGAGATAGATCAAGTATCGACCATCATAAAGACTGAAAAATAAAATTGACAAAGATTATTGTTTAAGGTTGACGGACACGCATGTCTTAATTTTTTTTTTTTTTTACGAATTGGTCAAACCCAAATTCAAACAAAAACATTGTTTACAATCGTTATGAGTCTATCGATTGGTGAATAGAATTTTATTATAAACAATTGTTTTGTAAATGGAATTTTTAAAGCATTCTGAATGTAAATAAAGAAAAAAGTGTGCAAGACAATAAGAAATACTACCTGCCGAAAAAAAAAGTGGATGTTTGTTTTATCGGCTGAAAAATCTAAGAAATCCGATCCCATATATAAAGGAACACACACACACACACACATAAACAACCTGGGATTTTTAACCTAAGTCACTCCACGGAATCGCTAAAACATAGAGCATATGAAAAAGACGCCAAAGTTTATGAAAACAAAATTTTATCGTCAAAATGCTTATGTTTTTATGAAGAGGATAGACTACATTTTTTTTTAATTATTTTAAAAAAAATTTTCCATCTTTTTAAAATATTCTAAATTTTGATTTAAAAAACCTTGTTTCTCTTTGTCGCAACAAGAGGTAGTAAATAACATAGATAATGTTTAGCGCTTTTTTTGTATTTACACACATTAATTTGGAAAATCTTGCAAAATAAAAATAATTGTCAGATGTTAATGCAACTTTCAGAAACTATTCACAGATGATCGAAATTATTATAAATATGTTTTTTTTAGATTAAAGTCATGGCAGAAATATTTTTTTTTATATTTATTAACACCCCCATAACTAATTTTATGAAAACTCTAGAAATTGAGACCATCGGTTTTAGTGATTACAATAGTTAAAAGCACAAGGCTTTGAAGAATACAAATCATGTTTTTTTTTTTTTTTTTTTTTTTTTTTGGCCAACGTACCTGAAAATCAGCTGTGAATTGTAACATACAAAACTCAATAAAACAAATATATTATTTAGTTTCAAATGCTTTTTTATTTGTTTTAATTTGTTTTTTATGAATATGGACAATATTTTCTGAAAGCAAAAAAATTTTTTCAATGAAAATTGAATTTTTAATACAATTATTCTTATTTCTTTAATTTTAAAAAGATTTTAAAAAATGTTTAAATTGAATTTTAAAAAATATTTTAACATTAGTTAAAAGCAACATCAACCTTTCAAAATGTCCGTGTGAGATTGTCATTGTCTAGCGCTTTGAAAATTGTATAATTTGGACCAATCAGATTAGCCATGGTAATTAAGAAATGTAATTTTTGTGTTTATAGTCGGGCAGTAATTATCAAGTAAGGAAAACCAACCAGAATACAATTTAGTTGCATTATTTGAGTTCAGCATTGTTCTCCGCTGTTAAGCCCTTTACTTTTGCGAAACACGTATGGAGAAGTTAATTTGAGTTTTTCAATTTCAACTGAGAAGAGTACCTACAAGTAACTAACAGTATCATCTTATGAAATTTAACTACTGCTAAACTTTAATTTATATGATGTTATTTTTATATTAATCTCAGTTATGATATTTTTCCATAAATGAAATATCAAAATTAATAAAATGAATGGAAATACAAATAACACAGTAAAATGTAATAAATGTACATAAAATTATAGTATTTTATGTATACTTCTGATAAAATTTCATAAGAAAGGTGCCTAAATTAATTAGATACCTTTATGGAATTAACACATTAATTCCATCTTATTTTACACGCGCGCGAGTTTCTCCTCCCTTCCTTTCACACTCGCGCGTGTGTGCACGCG
The DNA here is from genome assembly GCA_903632075.3 of Acanthosepion pharaonis. Lineage (NCBI taxonomy): Eukaryota > Metazoa > Mollusca > Cephalopoda > Sepiida > Sepiidae > Acanthosepion > Acanthosepion pharaonis. Next base: position 2,941,340 of record CAHIKZ030003660.1, read on the forward strand.
TTTGCCCCCCCCCATTCCTTTCTCTTTCAGTCAGACATAGCAGTAAGCCATTTTCTGTTGCTGATTGCAAACGACCAGCTGCTCCTGATGTTTATGCAAATTAGATTTTGAATCTTTCCCCGCGCGTTTCGCGGCGTCTCAAACGGCCAGCGTTTGCAAACCAGTTGTTTCCCGGTCCTCAACCTGAGTAGACGGGCAACTCATTTATTCCGTGCCCTTAACCCATATGCGGGCCGGTATATCTTATCTCAACAATGTCGACCTCACACTTTACCAAGACTTCTTCTCGTCTTGAAGCTGCCCGCAGGTCAGACTTTCTCCGTCTTCGACCAGAAGACGTTCGAGACACACGACACAGTCGTGAGCAAAACTTCGTATTCAACAAGTGGCTTATTTTTATCCCTCGTCAGTCAAACTTTAAATACAGACAGGGATATCTTATTGACGAACAAACTTGCTACCCGCAGGTCAGACCTTTCTCCATTTTCGACCAGAAGACGTTCGAGACACACGACACAGTCGTGAGCAAAACTTCGTATTCAACAAGTGGCTTATTTCTATCCCTCGTCACTACGTCAGTCAATCTTAAATACAGACAGGGATATCTTACTGACGAACAGACATTCTTCGTCCTTTCTGGACTCGCCATAATTAACTTCTCATAGACGATGCAACCAACCGCAAATAACTCTTCGTCCTTTTGGCTAGACGTCCACAGCATTCCGTTAAAATTTTCAACAATTAATTCAAGACCTGACCGAACTCTGAGACCCTACTTTGAACCTGAACATAAAAAAGAAAGAACACAAAATCACATACACTCTCAACGCCAAAAAAATCCACAGTGAGTACTCCTTTCTATCTGTGCGCACATACGCCTCGTGTTTAACGAGTTCCTTTTTCCAGAACCTTATAAAACCCTTTTCCCGCCTTGTTCATCTTGCATTTCTATTTAGGCGCGGAACTTTTCCTTGATCTCGTACCACGAGATAATCTACTTGTTTCCATCTAATAAAAGTTACACATGTTTTACAAACAGACGTCTTTGTCATTTTATTCCGGCTATCTCTTTGATATTTATTAATTTATGCACTTGTTGATTGACCCCTTTCCTCTCACTGTTCATTCACGCATTTTTATTTTTTTATACATTTCTTGTGGACTCGGTAGTTAAGTGTGGTGTCTGGCACAAGGTCACTTTGTAATAAACCAGCACTGCACCCTACCGGGTCTGCAACACCTTTTTCTTATGAAATTTAATCTCACTATTAACAGTCTTATTTTTTAATTTCTTTATATTTTCCATAAAGCATCGTAAACTTAAAAATGAAAGCTAAGTACAAAAAAAAAAATAAAATAAATAAATAAAAATTAGAGCGCTGAAAGTTTTCCTTAAAAGTAACAATGTAAATAATTTGTTCACTTAAATAATTTCACTTCCTTCCATCCGTAGAAAGAATTCTCCTCCCGTAAGTTATCTAAACGTCATGAATGTGCCTTTCGTCAATCGTCAAGCGACGCGAAAGGTTATGACCTGCTTTGTTTTATTTTCAAATTACAATTTTTCGGCGCAGAAGCAAAGTTAAGCTTGGTTCAAAATATTTTAAATAAACAGTATAATTTCTGTTTTTATTAAAATCAGTTTTGAAAAAATGATAATTGATTTTTAAAAGAATATCAAAGTAAGATTTTAATCTTTTTTATCAAATCGAAAAAAATGATTGAAAATGATTATCTGTCCTTTTTTTTTACCAAAACTTTTAACGAAAATTTCAGACGTGCTAGGAACGATTAAAAAATGTAAAAAAATACCCCCAAAATACTTTGATCTTTCCTCTTTAATAATAATATGAACATTAGACGATAAAATTTTGTTTTCGTCAAGTTCGGCGTCTTTATCCTCATGCTATGCTCATTTGTTTACATTTTCGTGGGTGAGTTGTCCCCCTTCCATTCTCACGATGTGTCTTAATCGCGTTTTCAAATTGATTTTATTAAAAAAACAACTGTGTTTTTCCCATTTTCGGCCCCGTTAGAACCACCACAAAGTAATTTTATGTAGTCCTGTGAAGTTTTGTTGAAATCGGCTAAAAAATGTAGGAAATTCGATCCAACATATAAACGTTACAGACACACACACACACACACACAACCTGCGTTTTATAATAAGTAAGATTTCTCTAACATCTTCACCCAATATTCTTTCCTTTTTAGCCATTATTGAAGACTTTCTGCTTTTCAATAGCTGATGATAAGCGAAATTACTCAGACATTTGACAATTTATATTTAAATCCAAAAATTGATCCGAAATGTAAACAAATAAGTATAAATAAATAATTATAAAATTACAACAAAGAACTTTCGATTTTATTTAACAAAAAATGTATAAACGAAAAATTGTTGCCCAAATCCATGCAATTTAGATTGCTGGATTATCCTTTAGGCTACTATAAGCTGCAACCTAAGGCCAAGGGTCGAATTATCCTTTAGGTTAGTTCATACTGCAGCCTAGAGACCAAAACCGGATTATCTTTTATGTTATTATAGGCTACAGTCTATGGCCAGATTATCTTTAAGGCTAGTATAGGCAGCAGCCTAAGGGACAGAACCGAATAATCCTTTAGGATAGTCTAAGATGCAGTCTAAGGTCCTGATCTGGATAATTCTTTAAACTAGGATAGGCCGCAGCCTAGGGCCCAGACCAGGATTATCTTTTCGACTAGTATAGGCTGAAGACTAGGGACCAGTGCCGGATTATCCGTTAGGCTGCTACAGGATGCAACCAATGGCCCCTCAAGCTTTTATAAAAAATGATTTTGAATTTTCTAGATGTTATAACTTTTAAATAGTTTCATAAGCTAAAATGATATCTACATGACGAACTCATATTTATTTGACTTTGCAGGAAGTAAAGCAAAGAAAATAATGCTTTACTTTGTCCTATTGCGGTTCAAGAAGATAACATGTTTGGTTTTAGTTCAGAAGGTTTAAATCTTAGAAATTTTTTATAAAGCAGTGATTTTAATTTTCTAAACGTTTCATAAATAGATAAGGCTTTAAAAAAACACATTAAATGCATTAGTTGCTTCCCGTAACTGAACTGACAACAATTTTGATATAAAAAATACTACTCAAATTAAAACAGAAAACAATTTACTAAGATGAAAATGTTTAGAAAAGATTTAATCACTACATCAACCATAGTAAATTTGTTTTCCAGGTTTTTAGAACGTTTTGCCTTTCTTGGTAGATCGTCTATTACCAAATGTGATGGAAATATAGACAAAAAGAAAAAGAATCAAAATGAAATTGGCTGGATAAAAAATATCTTTAAATTTAAAATCCAGTGAGTCTTTTTCTGTGTAGTCGCATCAACCTAAAAATAAATTTCTTTTTACATTCAAGCGGATATATATATATATATATATATATATATATATATATATATATATATAATAAATTAATTGATTTAAAATATTTTTTCCGCTACACAGTTCTAACAATGTTTCAAATATAATATTAATGCTCTGTAAATTTACATTGAGCACTATTTTGTAAAAATAAAAATATCTATAAGAACACCGGATTATATATCTTATTGTTCTTTCTTTATATATATTATATATATATATATATATATATATATATATATATATATATATATCCGAATTATAAATTCTAACGTTCACAACATCAATTCAAAAGAGGGCTCAATACCGATAGTAGAGCAATAATTTTTTATTGTAATTTTTTCATATAGACAAAAACAATTTACACACTACAAAGACGTAACTTCGTTTCAGTGCATTTAGTTGCACTTCGACTGGTGAGAACCATGCAACTTCATTTCTTTTTCTTTTTTTCCAAACAAATAGAAAAATAGAAGTGATGTTCCCCATGGCAGCCTCCTTACAAACAAAATTGTTCAGAACCATTTTGGTTCTCACCAGTCAAGGTGCAACTAAATGCATCGATTCGAAGTTGTATTTTTGTCGTGATTAAATTGTTTTGAAAAAAATATATATATATATATATATATATATATATATATATATATATATATATATATATATATATATATGCATGTTTCATTAAAAACGACAGACAAGGTACTACGGTTAAGCTTCTTATTTAATTTTTCTTGTGTCCGAACAAGAGCTTTCTTTTTCTGGACAAAGGGTGTGTAAGAACTGTCCAAATGTTTTATAGTTCCGAGCGCTTTCGGCTATACCTTTATAAAAACGAACATTATCTATGAGTTCAAATGACCCTTAAGGAACTGTGTTCCTGATCAAACCGGACTCATAAATAATCACATCGGTTACACAACCACATTTTTATCCAGACGTCTTACGTTACACCTATCTGATCACAGCTCTATTAGAACCCATTTAAACACACACACACACAAATTTAACAGACTCCATTAGAATCATACTAGTAGAAAACACAAATATATTAACTGCATCCACCTGCAAAAAAAGACTAAAAATAATGGAAGCTTTAATAATAAAAAAGAAAAAGCCAACTCTTAACAATATTAACTACGAATAAAGCCACAATGTACTAACCGTATTTGGAAATTAAAAACATCCCTACCACACACTAAGACATACACAGAACGCACACGCTCAAGTAAGCTGAAAAATCGAAGCATCCTTGATAATGGCTAAAGGTATAGCCGAAAGCGCGTGGAAATATAAAACATTTGGACAGTTCTTACACACCCTTTGTCCAGAAAAGAAAACTCTTGTTCGAACACAGGAAAAATTAAATAAAAAGCTTAACTGTAGTACCTTGTCTGTCTTTTTTAATGAAACATGCATAAAGGAAGGATTGCTGCCTAAATAACAATATATATATATATATATATATATATATATATATATATATATATATATATTATATAATATTTTCACTCTTCATCTCTTTTGTTCTTCTTCCCCTCTTTCTTCTGTTCTTTCCTTTCGTTTTCTTTATCGCTGTCCCTCTCTCTCCCTCTCCTCGTCTGGAGGTGTCTATGTCAGCCTGGAAAAGTCTCGTGATTGGTTAGATTGAAACAATAATTTATTTTTATTTAAAAACCTGAACTGTCATCAAATCATCAACTGTCACACATCGCTTTTCCTGGCAATTTCATCCCATCTGCTTCCATTCTTGGAGCTAATCGTTTTAATCAATTCACTTTTGACATTCACCCAATATTTATTCACCCAACCTTCTTTGCGTGCATTTCGGGCGTGTCTCATTAAATCCGAATGACAGCGACCGTCGCTGATTATCCTCGTCTATCACGTGGCGGGGGGGGGGACGTGCGGGGGCCGCGTGGAGCCGCGCAGAGGATGGAGTCGAAGTCGCAAAAATCATTATTCAAATTTATGGGAAATTATGATAGAAAGATTGATCTGCGCCAGATTTTTCCAATATTTTTTTTTCTCAGATCAAATATTTACCACGGACGAAACGTATGAAACTACCACAGATCTAAAATATTTTAGGGTTCGTGAAAAAAATCCCCAGCGCAAACTTATGCTTTAAAATTTTGCAGGCCATCATAAAAGAACGATTCCGATTTTGATAAATTTATTCTGCAAGAATCTGGAATATACCACATGTTGCAAAATGTACCACATGTTCTCCAATAAATCCACATGCTGGAAATGTGCTACATGTTGTACTATATGCTACATGTTGGGAATGCTCCACATGTAGAATATGTCACATGGAAAAGGTGCCAGATGTTTGTAGAGTATACGACACGTTGAAAAATCTACATGTTGTAGAATATGCCACATGTTGGAAGATGAGTCACATGTTTGTAGAATATGCTATATGTTACAGTATATGCCATATGTTTAGAATGCACGCGTCACATGTAGAATATGCGACGTGTTTGAAGATGTGCTACATGTTAGAGAATGTCATGTTTTAAAATGTGTCACATGTTACAGAATGTGTCATATGTTGCGCGTAGATAGAATAAGCGACACAACTTATGCAGATACATGTGGAAGATAACAGTTAACTTTAGGCTTGAACAGGTTAAGATTGTAGTGATTGTGAAAGCATCCTCTTGGGAGTCGGTTCCACAAAGCAATGGCTCGTGTGAAGAAGCTACTTGAGTAGAACTTACATCTCACCAAAGAAATACGAATGAGGGTGGTTCGCTACAATGGGCGTGGCATGGTGGGTCTTATCCGTGAGGGTTAGAATTGGTGGACTTTTTCCATGTAAATAGCAAAAGAGCAGCAAGAGGCTCGCGGAGTTTCGACTGTGGGGAAAGGGATTGTAGAGTGGGAAATGTCTCGTCTCCCACAAGGACGCAGAAACGCTTTTGAACTCTATCGCGAGTGACAAGCCCCTGCCCTTATATAACAACAGTACTTCTGATCTATCTCCATTAATATTTGGGGATAGCGGTGGTGGGGAGTCAGGTACTTGCTGGATCGGTACAAGAATCCAATCATTTTCCAACTTCTTTAGCGATAATTTGGATATAAGAGTTCTACCACTGACAAGAAGATTCAGCAAGCCCGAGAAATGGTTGTAGTAAACTGTCGAGTTATCAACGAGACAGTCTGCTCCTGTTCCAGCATTTACAGACAGCAAACAAACATATAAATCCACAGTGTATAGAATTAAACCATATAATAATTATAAATGTTTATTTGTTTCTATATTTACCGTGTTTTTATATATTTTCTGTCCCATTTGTAGTGGTAAGGGAGGTAAATCGACTTAAGTTTTTATGATTTTAAAATTTATGAATGATTGAATGATTTATGACTGGTATTTTCCTTGGTCGATATAATAATCTATACAAATAAAATATTTATCTACATTCAGGCAAAATGAGCAAAATGAATCGTTTAATTCATCAGATCCTTTAATTATATGGTTCTTTGATTGCAGTCATATTTGTTCAAGCCATTTATGTGAGACACTCAGATATCTTTGTCTATTAAGTGATCGACTTGATTCAAGTTGGTCTTGAAATAGCCATTGCCGTTGCCGTTTTTGTTGTTCTGTAGATAGTCTTTTTCTCCCGAGAAACATTTCCCTTTCACTGTTGTTTTAAACACAATTCTTTTAACATGAAAAGATATTGAGCAAAAAGCGATTTGTATTCAATGAATCATAGATACCATTGAGCATCTAAAATGTATTAAGGGAACGGATTTATTGACCTCTATTTTAATTGAGAATTCTTTATTTCCCCCTGATTGGAACTTAATACATTGTTTTAAGACTTTTGTCCCATTGCATCTCATTATTAAACTTTCTAAATCCATAGTTTGGCGATAAGCTACATCCAGCAGCAATGTTTCGCATTGGGAGATTGGAGGTTTTAAAGCGTGTCGAACAACCTCTTAATTGCTATTGTTCCCAGGTCCATCCTGACTCGGGGTGGTAGCACCTGTTAGGGTCCCAGCTATGGGCAAATAGTGAACTCCAAAACAAAAACAAAATACTACGAAAGTTTCAAAATACATATTCATAGTAAAAGTACCAGCAATGCATTTTTATATTCAAAATATTACCAACGATACATATTTATAGTAAAATGATTAACAATACATTTTATCTGTAGTTGAACATATACAACGGCGTTTAAAATAAATTTAGTTGAATCCATGAAATTATGTTCAAAATGTTTAGATTTCGGCATTAAATAACCCACAGAGGTGTTGATGTGCCATTGATAAAATCAACCAACAATTAAAACTTTCTAACAATTGCCGTCATTTTTGACGACTTGGGTACATTAGTATTAAAATAAACGAGAGAATATATATGTACATTTTTATAAATCATAATTGAAAATGGGGGAAAAAAACTATATAATGCGTTTCATCTATTAAAAGATTTTCAAACTGAAATAATTTTCGCCTCCAAAATGTATACATACCTCAGGAAAGGAAAACATTGCATAGATATAATATAAAATTTATTAAGACATCATGAGATTAATACAAGTTACCTTTGGATTCTACAATCACAAGAGATGCTCAAAATGGTGGCCTTTAGTTTCCAGACATTTATTAGTACGGCGAACGTTGGCCAAAGTGCCCAGTGGTTTTGCTTCACATGCATTTTCAATTTCTTGTCTTGTCTGTAATGCTATGTGTCGAAAAAAATATCGTACTCCAGTAAACAGTGTTATCGTAATTACCGACCGGAAACTTTCATAAGCAGTAATTTGAGATTTGCTAAACCGGAAGCCCTCTGTAGCTAAATGACAGTTTCCGCATGGTATACATGTTCGATTCCCCTCGGAGGACGCATATTTTTGGCAAAATTTCTCGAATATTCAGGCCAGTAAATGAAATTAATATTTTTAAAAAAAATTAAAAACAGAGTATTTACGTAAGTTGTATCCATAAAAATATGAATAAATAGAAATTATATATGTAATAAGAAAATATATTAAAAATGTTTGTCTGATTTAATCCATTACACAATATATATATATATATATATATATATATATATATATATATATATATATATATTTATATTGAATACGACAGACAATGTGCTTTTTATGTAGTTCTTTATACAATTTCTCATGTGATTTAATTTTTTTTCTTATCAGATGACAAATTATATAAAAATGTTCTTTTTATCCGAGCGCTTTCGGATATATATTTAGCCATTTTCAAGGATTGAATATTTTAACTGTTAAACAAGAAATAGTTTGTGGCATGTCTGTTTTAAAAGACCATTCGGACAGTTTTTAAATAATTTATCATCTGAAAAGAAAAGAATTATTAGATTGCATGAGAAATTGTATAAAAAAACTAAATAAAAGTACCTTGTCTATCGTATTCAATGATATGTGCATGAAAGACAGATTTTCCTAAATACACAAATATATAATATATATATATATATATATATATATATATATATATATATATATATATATATAAAGTGAATATTGAAGTCAACACTTTGAGGCGATAGTCTGTTTTATGCTAGAAACAGACTGTCGCCTCTAAGTGTTGACTTCATATATATATATATATATATATATATATATATATATATATATATATATATATATATATAAACAGACTGTCGTCTCTTAATGTTGACTTATATATATATATATATATATATATATATATATATAAGGTGTATCAAAAAATAGTTTTAGAAGCTTTGGGGACGGGTTCCTCAAACCAAAACAAGGACAAAAGTCCATATAAGCATATGTCTTCAAATTCTTTCTTTTTGAGTTATTAAGTTTAAGGAAAGTTTACGATAGTTTACGCTGTGTTACCATGTAGACTAGGTTACATTTGTCATTTGTGTACATTTGTGGCGTTGAACGTATGTAGTAGTGAGTTACCTGAGAAATGTTCCGTCTGACAATATAAGATATATATTTTTTTACATACGGCCGCGCAAATGGTAATGGACGCGGGTCTGCACGGCTGTATCAGACTGCGTTTGCAGACCGAACGTAGCCGAGTCAACCAACCTTTGTTGCTGGTTAATGTCATGTTGCCGAGACAGGATCCGTGGCACCCGATATCGAGATCCGCTCTCGAGATACGCCTGACCACGAAGAACATACTTTATATGATATGGTTTATTGCCAAAACTGCCGATCTTTTATTTGTCTCTTCAGTCTTGTTTCCGGATGAGGTAACATTTGGAAGAGATGGAATAACAAATTTTCACAACCAACATTTGTGGGAGGATCGGAATCTCCATGGGGCAGTACAGGCTAGACACCAGCTCAGTTTACGATATATGTATGGGCTGGAATTGTATGTGACTGTCTGGTAAGTCCATATGTTCTTCCAGTACGTCTTACAGGGACGTTATTTCGAACACACTTGCAGACCTGCTAGAGGATGTACTCCTGCTAATACGAAGATGCGTGTGATTCATGCATGATGGGCCCCAGCAGATTTTAGTCATATCGTTCGCAATGTACTGGCTGAAATCTACCATGAAAGATGGATAGGTAGGGGATGACTGGTTCAATGGCCTGCATGTTCTCTCAATCTTTTGGATTTATATCTGTGGGGCTACCTAAAACAATTGGTTTATGCACCAGACATTAATAATGAAGAGACACTTTATCAAAGTGTCATGGGGGCATGCGAAACCACTCGACATCGTGTGGGAGTATTTGAAAGGGTCCGCCAGTCAATGATCCGACGGGTGCATTCCTGTGTAGAAGCAAGCGGAGAACATTTTGAACATTTTGAGGTATAACAATGGCCTTTTGGACATATGTTTCTATAGATATTTTATCTTTCTTTGGTGTCAGGATCCCACTCTCAAAGTTTATAAAAGTATTTTTGATATACTATATATATATATATATATATATATATATATATATATAAATTTCAAAACTAGTTATTCCAAATTCGCTTGAAGATGAAATAGAGCTGGTTTTTAGCTTCTGTTTTTGAAACATGAGAACTCTTATGTAGCGATGTCATTATTATACATAACAATAATAATAATCGACTCTCCCGTCGAGATTCGACGTATGAGGGTCAAGCAGATCAGTTTCCAGGAAACCGACAGCCCGACACCGGCACATGAGATTTGATTATAGTGGTGAAGGCTTCGTGCAGGATCATCCACATTTTTGAAGGGCCGAATACAGAGACCTGGTGCACCAAATGCCACAAGGTTCCCAAACAACCCTCCGCAGGTTTTGAATTATTATATATATATATATATATATATATATATATATATATATATATATATATATATATATATTCATATAAAGTAATTCATCGAGTCAAGAAGAAATCTCAACAGAATGTAGAAAGCACTGGTGGGCCGTCTCGTTCTATATTTGAGACTCATCCGCAGTGCGCATCCACTACCGAGAATTGAAACCCGGAAAGGTCCATTAAGCAGCTCAGTTCCTAGGAACCGATAGAGTTGGATGTAGTTTATTGTCATACCCAGGACGTAAATGTGTACGTAATAATTGAGAAAATGAAGATTTTCAATAATTTATGCACATGTTTTCGAATGCACCTTTTGAGTCGGACAATCTTAGAATTCGGGGATGACATCCTGACTTATGGCAAAAAAGAGACATTTAGTCAACTGGGTTGATAACCATTACTCTGTGGCCGTGCTAAGAGAGCTTATAACCTTACAAGTTTGTTTTTTTTTATTATCGGTGGGTACAATTTTAATTATATAAGATACGCAGATGACATTGTGTTGATGGTAGTTACGAAAGCAAAACTACAGGATCTCTTAGACAAGGAAAGCGAGGAGAAAGGACAAACCTTGATTGAATATTTGGTTGTCAACAAGAGAAGCCGATGATACAAGCTACGAGTCAAAGATATCTATAGGAATGTTTGCAGCAATTAAATTGTATTTAAGTTTAACCTTGAAGCCTAACCTAGGACGGCCTATATTACGCTTACCATGAAAAGTTGGCTATACATGAGGATTTTCGATATCCGATCATGACTCATTCTGATGAGATGGCCAGCCCATTTTAACTATGATTGCATCAGAAAGGATTCAATACCACCGGCGCCATATTTAATGAAAAGATCAGGGTTAGAGATTTTGTCCTGCCGTGAATAACCGCATATTGAACGAAGACAGCGTTTATGAAAAGCAATAAGTTGATATATATATATATATATATATATATATATATATATATATATATATATATATATATATATAATGGGCTCTCTCGTCGTATTCAACGTATGAGGTTCATGCAACTCAGTTCCTAGGAACCGATAGCCCAGACACTAGCACATATGAGTTGATTATAGTGGTGAAGGCCTTGTGCAGAACCAAATACAAAGACCTGGTGCACTACGTGCCACAAGGTCCCGAAACGACCCCACCACAGGTTTTGAATTCAGAGTTGTCCTTTTTCTAAACCAGTTGCTATCCAAGGCTATAGAATCCAGTTTGTCCTGCTATTTACCCATAACTGGAGAGGGAAGAAGAGGATTAATACCATTCCCAATGGCATGAGCACGTAAGTGAATGTAATGGATTCCTCCATCCGATGCCTTTTATATATTATATATATATATATATATATATATATATATATATATATACCGGGTGTTTAAAAAAATTTGATGTCCTTTGAGATGTAAATATCACAGAAAGTACATGATTAAGGCAAATGAAATTAAAAAGTATTAATGTTGAAGATCATAAGATTTATTCTTCCAAATCTGAATGAGAAATTCAAAAGCATGTGGATTATGTGAACGATTTCACAAATGTGAAGTTTGTGGTCGTCCGGATCCTTTTGCTCTGCACAGACAGCCTTCCTCTTTGAACTTTTTATGCCATCTCCAAATCTGCATTCCTGTTGGTGACTTTCTAGAGAACTCTCTCATAAATGCACGCTGCACAGTTTGACTGTGTTCTAGCAAACTCCAACACACAAAACGGATTTTCTCTTCTAGTAAATAGCATTTTTATACCTGTAAAGAAAAAGATTAAAGATTAAAGAACATAAAAATACAAATAAGAAAAACACAAAAACATAAAGACATAAAAACATAAAACAAACATTAAACATAAAGATGCTATTAAAATTTGAAGTCATTTGAAGGAGATCTAACAAAGTTATTAGATTGCGAAATGATATCAATTTTTTTGAAACACCCTGTATATATATATATATATATATATATTTAAATTATAAAAAATTAGGAGATCAGCCGGTCATGCTATCTTCGGGCGATTCGGGCAAAATAATTTCCTGGCGCTCTATGATTAAAAAATAAACGCACAAGACGAAATCTAATATAAGGATAAGAGAAAAGCAAAGGTCTTGAAATTTTATCAAAGCGGGGTTATATGAAATGAAATATCAAGTCAAGTTCGCTACCTCCTCGTCAGCGAGGCCATTAGTACAGTTGCTATGACGTTTGGGTTGATAACCACTACTCTGTGGCCGTGCTAAGAGAGCTTATAACCCTACAAGGTTTTTTTTTTATTATCGGTGGGTACAATTTTAATTATATAAGATACGCAGATGACATTTTGTTGATGGTAGTTACGAAAGCAAAACTACCGGATCTCTTAGACAAGGTTCTGAGAAACGTGGAACCACCTTTTAATTGCTGATGTTCTCAGGCCCACACTGGCGCGGGGTGGTAGCACCTGTTAGGGTCCTAACTATGGGCAAATAGTTAGCCCCTATATGGTGTCAAAAGTATAAAAATAAGTTTTAATGCCAGCAATACATTTTGGAAAAATATTACCAGCAATAAAAATCTTGTCAGCATTAAATAACCCATTGATGTTGATATGCCGTAAAACAAACCAAACCAAACGTATTAACTTACATGGATTATTTTGGCAGGAGCTGCCCAGCTCCTCACTTTCCAGTCTCGACAGAGTCCAAAGGCGTCTCCGCGTCCTTTTGGGTGATGAATTATTTTCACCTTGCAACCCCTCTCCCACAGACTGGATGTGGCAAGCCACTTGCTGCTCTGTTGCTATTCTCAATGAAAGTGCTCAGTGTTTCACTTCCTCTCTAATAATAATAATATTTTGTACTGGCGGAAAGAAAACCCAGCATGACCTCTCAGTTGCGGGGAACTATGCACATTGTGGGTTGAGTCGACCAATGTGTGGCCCCAATCACAAACGTGAAATCCTGCAATTCCTCCTTAGAAAGAGAACCCCTGCTGTAGAAATTGAATGCTTAATTATGAAGGCTAAATTTATCGATTTAAAATTCAAGAAAATCTAAACGACTAAAAAGTCAAAATTACTGTAGTAGAGGATACTTGTAAAATCAACAATGGCCCCACAGCCTAATCATTTCTGTAGCATCAAAGTAGAATACACATTAGTCAGTTTCCCACCGCCATAACCTTAGCTTCCCTGTGCCTTTTCTATAAATATCTTCACATTGGTAATTGTTCTGGTGAGTTTTCCTCTAAGGTACGTCAATTTTAGGAATTTAAACTCAGTACCAGATTGGCGATAATGTCTCATTATTATACATTTGAAATTATTAAATGTTCTCTTCCATTTCTTAACTTCCCAGTCAACTTCGCTCTTCAAAAAGGACAATCATTATCTTCTGTCTTCTTAATTCCTATTATTTTATTGTTCTCTCTCCTTAATAGTATTTTTCCTTTTCTTATATTCTTAATAATATTTTTCTCATATTCTATAACCCTTGCGTCTGAGTGGCTTTAATGCCTTGTTTGGCGTGAAATGAAGAAAAAAGACCCTATTTTGAATCTTGATAAGTGCTATAGAAGAAACTGTTAGCATAGAAATTATGTTTACATCTAGTCATTTCAACTGTAATGTTATGAGACCTAACTGCCAATCTAGTACTGGGTTGGTACATTTATAACCATAAATTATTTGCTAAAAATTTGTTCTTATGGAATTCATTTCCGGCTTCTTATTTCCAGTCAAATTTATTCTTCAAAAATTTAAATACAGTATCAATAGTTATCAAAAATCTTCCTAAATCTTGTTCTTTTATTGTCCTCTCTCCTTAATAGTAGTTTTTTCTCATATTCTCTAACACTCAGTAACCCCTTGCGTCTTAGTGGATTCTTAATTCTGTCTTCTTAATTCTTCTTCTTTTATTATCCCATCTCCTTAATAGTAGTTTTTCTCATATTCCCACTAAGCCCTTGCGTCCTAGTGGCTTTATCGCCTTTAATCTTCAAAAATGTAAATGCAATGTCAATCATTATCTTCTATTTTATTTCCTATTCTTTTATTGTTCTCTTTCCTTATTAGTGTTTTTATTTTTATCATATCATTTCATACTTAGTATCCCCCTACATCTTAGTGGCTTTATAGCCTTGCTTGGGGGTGAAATGATTAAAAAAAAAGTGTTGCCCCGACACACACGCACGCCCAAAATTCGTGGGCATGCGTTCCCAACAGTTTTTATGTCTCACCTGTCAATACGCATGCGTCATATTTGCGTGGTTTTCTATCAACATCAAATGGCTACTTACACATCTATTTATACGGTTCCCATGACAACTGATATGTGCAGCACCCATCAACATATTCAACATCCCTATGTCTTGTGGGACACGAGTAAGGTATACGAGAAAGCCTGGTTTTTTTATGTGGTGAATATCACGTGTCTATTTGAGATTTTGACTTGTAAGACTGGCGCGAAATTATTGTATTTTGCCACTCATCGAATGTCGTCTGTTAGCAGTTTAGTAGTTTTTTCTTTTTTCTTTCCCTTAAGTTTAATTTTTCTTTCTTTCTTTTCTCTCTTTTTTCTTTCCGCCTTTCTTTATTTTTCTTCATTTTTCTTTCTTTAATTCTATCTTGATATTTCCTTTTTTTCTTGCAATTTTTTCTTTCTTTGTTTTTCTTTTCTCTTTTTTCTTTCTGTTAGTTTCAATTTCCCTCTATTTCTTTTCTTTCTTTCATTCTTTCTTCTTTTCTCTTTGTTTTCTTCTTTTTCCTTTTAGATTTCGATCATTTCTTTCTTTCTTTTTCATTCTTTCTTTTCTTTCTTTTTCTTTCATTTAATTTTGCCTTTTTCTTTCTTTCTCATTCTTTCCTTCTTTTTCTTTAATTTCCCCTATTCTTTCTTTCTTTCTTTTTGTTTTCTTCTTTTCCTTTTAAATTTCTAGCCTTTCTTTCTTTTTTCTTTCTTTCTTTTTCTTTGATTCGTTCTTTTATTTAATTTTGCCTTTTTCTTTCTTTCTCTTTCTTTACTTCTTTTTCTTTAATTCCCCTATTCTTTCTTTCTTTCTTTCTTCTTTCTTTCTTTCTTTCTTTCTTTCTTTCTTTCTTTCATCTTTCTTTCTTTGCTTTTTCCTTTTTTTCTTTTTTCTCTCTGTTAATTTTTCCACTTTTCTTCTTCCTTTTTCTTCTTTTTTTTTAGTTTTTGTTCCTTTCTTTTTTCGTTGTTTCTTTTCTCTTCTTTTCTTTCATTCCCTCCATTTCTTTCTCTTTCTTTTTCATTCTTTCCTTTCTTTAGTCTTTTATTTTATTTTCCTTTTCTTCGATTTTTTTATCTTTCCTTCTACATTTTTCATTCATTCTTTCAGCTGACGGCCATATTAGGCTTAAACACCGTTTTTCGTACAATCTCAAAGTTAAGCAACCTTGAGTTTGATCAGTACCTTGATGAGTAACCGCTCGCGAATACCACGAGTTGTAAGCTTGAGTGTGCGGGTGGTGCAATTTACAACATTTCAAAATTAGAAACACAGGGAAACGAGTTCCAATCCCAGCCAAATACACGCAAACAGCTTTGAGAAAGGTATAAACCCACTTTTTCTAACCGCCAGGTATGGGTTAATTACTATGACTTCTATCAGTAAATTATTATATCCAAAAATTCTTAGTCTTTAAAATATTCTCTGACTTTAAATAATAAGCAAAAGGTTGTTAAACCGTAAAAAATAGATCAATCATTATTTCTTTCATTTTACTGCATTTTCTTACTATTCGTTCTTTAGTTTTCTTTTTTTCTTTTTCTTTTTCGTTCCTTTTTGTTTTTTCTTTCGTCTTCTTCCATCTTTCTTTCTACCCTTTCCTCATTTTTTTTTATTCTTGCTTTCATTCGTCCGTTTTCTTCGCTTCTTTCTTTCTCTTTCTGTTTATCTCCTTTTTTTCTTTCTTTTTGTTTCCTTCTTTTTTTCCTTTAGTTTTTCTTCATTTCATTTTCTTTCTTACCATCGAGAAACTGGGGGTAAAGTGTTAAAAATATTTTTTCACACTGAGTAAATTTCAGCTCTCGGTAGTTTGAGGGAAGGGATGAAGGTAATAAAATAATTTACTGAAACCTCAACCTTGCCACCCTGCGCCCAAAGCTCCTTGACCAAATAAAAGAAGGGAGGTCAATTGAAAGGGAAATAAAACAGTCGTTCGGCTAGAAAAACTACAATAAAGTGTTTGATAAACGTGATTTTTTAACCAATGGCTACTCAAGCCGGCTTAAATCTGAAATCCTTGTGTTGACCGGCAAAGAATTTGCGGGGAAATTTGTTGTGACCAAGTATGTGGTTAAGAACTAACAAAAGAAGACGTTGCAGATAAATAATGTATTGAACAGTAAATACAACAGAAGTGTGTTACACGACTTGGGAGTGTGTGTCGGTTGACCAGCGTTCAGTCTATATCACTGTTAATATTTAACCCCCCGATCATGAGGGATGTATGTGGCACAAGGCCGAGTTTACCGTAGGTTCTCCGAGCCCATTGGCTCGGCCAAAAATATTCCCTTAGAAGCCGCATAAACGGGTTCAGGGACTGTCTGCCTTCCCGGACGAATCTTTGCCCTGCGGCAAAGCCTCGTCCGGATTCCTCTCAGAGAGTTCGACAGATGAACAGTCAGCCACTGTTCCCCCAAAGGCTTACTTTTCCTACTACTTTATAGTAAGTGGAAGAGACTACAATAGCCTTATTAGAGGGAAGACACCACAACAAAATTGGAGCCGACCTTTGGCTATAGAAATCACTGCATACAACCATCAACAGCAGTGGAAGACCCCATGCCGGAAAATGATACACGCGGCAGGTACCAGTAGTAGGCGACGCGACGCCGAGGAGTGGATGACGCGACGCTGAGGAGTAGGCGACGCGACGCCAAGGAGTAGGCGACGCGACGCCGAGGAGTAGAAGACGCGACGCCGAGGAGTAGGTGACGCAACGCCGAGGAGTGGATGACGCGACGCCGAGCAGTAGGCGATGCGACGCCGAGGAGTAGAAGACGCGACGCCGAGGAGTGGGTGACGCAAAGCCTTCTAAAATATCTAAAAACCTGACCGAGCGTCGACTCAAAGAAACCCACGAAGTCTTGACAACCAAATTTGGCGTTTTCATGACAGAATTAAGTTTTATTTTCACCCCGACTATTGTAACAAAATAGTCGTTTCCACCACAGAGAACAAGTACTGTTCTTAAAACAACACTTTACGTTGAAACCTTGGAACTCTGAAGGCACGAAATGGTTCTGTTATGAACTTCAACAACTCACATGAAATCAAAAGACCTTTAAGAACATTTCCATTTTATACCTTCAACGTAAATATACCCTTTTAATTGAGTTTGACCTCAGTGAAACCCTTTTATTGTTCCTTCTACCTTGCAATTTACACTGTTTTGTATACGCAGGTATTTTTCTTGTGATATCTTATGTTATTTGATTAATTTGATTATAAAATAAATCTTTTCTCCATTGAGCTTTATTTTTAGAAAAAATAAGTTACTTGACCAGAAAATTATAACCGCCTTTTGCGGAGACACAAACAACCAAATTTGTACATCCCTAATATTAAGTAAAATTTTATTATTTTTTTAATAAAATTATTTTAGCTTTATATCTCATCTTTTTTTATGGAGCCCCTTGCTGCCGGTTGATCTACATTCTCCCGAATCACTCTTAACCGAACCCACATACATTAAATAGTTTTCCCTCCTTAAGTGACCTTGACCTTGAGATTGTTCGGGAAGAAGTTGGGTGATGTTTACATGGCCGAGAGGCATGGCGTGAATTTCACGTGCCGCTTAAGTATCTTAATCGAATCAGCACAGAGACACATACCAGTCCTGCTATTCATCTGGCAGATTTCCAGAATCTCGCTTTCTCTTGAGTCGTTCGGCTAGAACTATGAACATGGCTTACGTTTAGATATCCTCTCTCATACTGGAAGCTGACTGTTAAATTTTGACGCATGCCGCGTTACATTAGGTTAAGTCGTTTTCCATTTATCACGCTGAAATACGTGGCATATATATATATATATATATATATATATAAGCGTCGACTAAGATAAGTTTTCTTTTTGTTTTATTCATATTGTTCTTTTACAGATATATAATAGTTATATCTATTTTTACACACACACACACACACACACACATACACACACACACATATATATATAGATATATAAGTGAACATTGAAGTTAACAGTCAGAGGTGATACGCTGTTTCATGCTAGACGCAATTGTCAGGCCGGGCCGATTGGGTCTAGTATGAAACAGTCTGTCGCCTCTGACTGTTGACTTCTATGTTCACTTTTATATTTACATATGCTCTATCCCTGATATTGAGCACTTTACCCTATAAATATAGCACACCTTAAAACTATATTTCTTCATATATATATATATATACAGCAAGATATATAATCCGGTGTTCTTATAGATATTTTTATTTTTACAAAATAGTGCTCAATGTAAATTTACAGAGCATTAATATTATAAATTAATTGATTTAAAATATGTTTTTTTCGCTACACAGCTTTTTTAGCTTCCATTTTTGAAACATGGTTAGAACTGTGTAGCGAAAAAACATATTTTAAATCAATTAATTTATAATATATATATATGGTCAGAGCTGAATTAGTCCAGGAAACAGTAGGATTTAAAAATGCTCGATACACATATAAAAAAACTTAACATGTAGAGCTTTTAAGTATAAAGAATTAGGAGATCAGCTGATTCCGCCATCTTGCTTTCAACCTTTCGCTGCTTCAGGCGATTTCGCTCAATGGATTCTCTAACGATTTATTTTTATTAAATAAAAAATTATGAGAGCGAAATGTCTTTAAAATAAATAAATAAAGGTGAAGTGTGTTAGAAGAGGAGGAGGAGGAGGAGGAGAAGGAGAAAATCAAGTGTATTGGAAATATATCGGGGATGAATTAAATGAAATGTACATACTTTCTTTTCATCCCACTTCATATGAACTCAAAAAGGAACTTTTTAGCATGTATACAACGGGTCATAATTTCCGATCTCTGATTCTAAATGTTCTTTTTGGTTTGAAAATGTTATTATAGCTAATTTTTCTTGTTGACAAAGGTTGCAGATATTGCTATGATGTAAAATTTTGCTTTTTTTTTCTTTTCGCCTGAAGATACCGAAAGTTTGAAACCGATGTAGCGGAATCGGCTGATCTCTTAATTTTCTTTTATACATACATACATATATATATATATATATATATATATATATATATATATATATATATATGCAATGTAATGGATTAAGTCTGACAATTATTTAATATATTTTATACGTTATTTTTATAGATACAATTTATTTAAGTAAATGTTCTGTTTTTAATTAAACAGTATTAATTGCATTTACCCGTCTGAATGGTCGAGAATTTTTGCAGAAAAAAATGAGTTCTCCGACAGGATTCGAACCTGTATTCCTATATGGAAACTGCCATTTGATATGACGTGCTATACCATTTAGCTACAGAGAAGCGTCTGGTTAGCAAAAAGTAGTAATTTGGACTTTAACAAAAACAATCGTAAAAAACGTTCTCATACATCCCATAATAATTTTATACTTTTATTTTTTTCTTATGTCTTGTTTCGTTTCTATTATTGTCATTAAAGTAATAATAAGTCAAAGGGGTACATTTCATAACGAACTGTTCATTCTGAAACCCTTGTGTAAAATATATGTGGTCGTTCCTTGTCGTGGTAGAAGGCATTCTGGACTTCCAAATCGTGTAGGGCCACAGAGGGTAGTAATTTCGGAGATCAACTCCGGAGGACTCCAACGGTGGAATAGACAAAGATCTACACGACCTCAACGGCAGCAGAAGGGCTGCGCCAATCGGACGGGCCTAACTGTTGTGGTAGGATCCACCTAATTTGCATAGTGGAGTACCGACCATATAAATATGGTTGGCACCGGGAAGAGAGGGAGGAATCAAGAGATTCAACCAGAGACTCTGCCCGACTGCGACTCAGTCAACACATTCTCCAGGAACGGTCTTACCAGGAATATACAAAAGACTATATGTAAATATTGTGTACACTTTCTTGTTTCAATACATTTTGTTCTAAGTACATTTTGTGTTGCATTATTATTCCATGCATTAGTCAAGTTTCAACACTAGCCAAGTTGGAACTTGACAGACCAAGCATCCGATATCCTGATGCAACGAGGTTTGCCAAATTTCGCCCGTTTCGATTCGCTTTGAGCTGCGAGAGGGGCGCTTCTGGCTAAGTTTGTGGGCTTCTTTATCGCACGGAGTGGTCCATCAAATTCAAATTCACGTGAATGGTCTTGTAAAAATATTTTTGATTGGGAGCCAACCCCGCGATTTCTTGTACCAGGGGAGAGAAATAGGATAAGGTTAATATACCCAAAACATTATTTTTTTAAAATAATTTTAATTTAAATTTTCATCGTCCCTTCTCATAAAAATTGGTCTTGTTTCATGGCTAAATGTTCATTTTATGCAACAACTTCTGCTTTAAAGGAATCAACGTACAATATAGAAATGGTAAAGTTGGCCTACTTTACACATGGACCAAGATGCACTGCGTGTAATCAATAAAGCCGGCATTGATCAGTCGTCAATGTCGGTCTATTGATTCGTTACAAGCGTATCATTAAGACTATCTTTATTGTTGTTCAATTGTTGTCAAGGGAAAAAGAGCAATTTTGATGGAATTCATAAGACAAAAAAGCCGGAAATTTTGTCTGTCAAGTCTTTCATTTTTTTTCTTTGTTCCTGTCAATTTTAGCACTTCAATCGTATGTCCGTCACCTACTCTGAGACTTTAAGTTCATTCGACCTGCCCCCCTTTATCACCCTGCACACTCATATCTATCTATCTATCTATCTATATATATATATATATATATATATATATATATATATATAGTGTACACAGACAGATTCGCAGTTTATCAGTCAGGATCGAAACTCGACCAATTTGACATCAGTCAGAGACTCTTATCCCTAGGCTATCGGTGCACGACAGAGAAAGGTAATTTTTAACGCATTATATACGTGATATATAAACGCCATACCGGTCGCCATAGCGCTAAATTCTTATATGTATTTCAAGTAGCAGCAGCACCCGTTAAAAACTCCCTTTTCCCTATAGTGCTCAATTGACGAACGAGAGCATATATATATATATATATATATATATATATATATATATATATATATATATATATATATATAATTATGAATTTACTCTCTAGGTGAAAATGATATTCACCAAAACAACGGCTAAATTAAAAAAGACTTCGATAGAGTTTCCATAGAACAAAATGCAGATCAAATACAAAACCGAAAATGCAGATTGTAAAAATGAAAATACAAATCTTGCAACCATGGTTCTTTGAGACTAAACAATAACTAGTTACCTGACGAAGCCATCTCAGCAGAAACCGTGGTTCCAAGAATATCAGTCTTTTATATATATATATATATATATATATATATATATTAGTTAATATATATATATATATATATATATATTAGTAAATAAAATAAATATAGTGTTTTAGATATGTAGCAATAAAAATATAAATATAAAAATATATGTTCATCATATCTGAATACCACTTTAAGAAAATCTCCATAACTAAATAAATGCCAAATATATTATAACGTAAATCTATATATGATAAAAGAAACCAGACAGTAATAACTTGACAGCTTGAAAAGAAATCTGTGTAGCCAGGCACAAATCTTAAACCCCCACCCAAACTTAACCGACTTAAAATTTGCCACACAAAAATATATTTGCTTTCTTCATTCATACAAAAAAAAAAAATGGGAATTCTCTTAACACCATCAAATTGAGTAAATCCAATTTTTTCTTAAGTTATTCTTAGCTTCGCTTGAGAATGGAACTGAGCTCCAAATTTTAATTTAAATTTTAAAATTGAATTATAAGATTTTAGTCTCGGTTTTGAAACATTTCTGTATCGCGATGGGAAAAAAATAATTATAAGACTATGTTCTACTATGTATCGAGCAGTGTTATTTCTAATTAAAAATAAATGCTAAAGAACTCTGGATTATAAACCTGACTGTTCTTTCCTATTATTTGAATAAACACACACACACACACACACACACACACACACACACACACACACACACACACATATATATATATATATATATATATATATATATAATTATTAAAAAAAATATATGATTCCTTCGCTACATAAGAGTTCTCATGTTTCAAAAACGAGAGCCGAAAACCTCAATATAATTATTAAAATTAAATTGAGTTAAAGTATCAAGTTTAAAATGTTAAAAAATCGAAAGGAAAATGGCTAAATCCATTACCTCATGTTTTTGAACATGTCCTGCACATATGTCCATCCAAAACCATAACAATCCAATCACAACTTATACAATATTCATTTATATATATATATATATATATATATATATATATATATATATATATATATAAGAAATGACAAGAGGAAAAAATCTTAGATTTTTGCCGACGCGTTTCGTCTTCCGAGTTTATTCTGGGAAAATTTAACTATATTATCGACATGAAAAGCAAAAAACAAACTCTTAATAAAAAGGAAGTTACCAATATCCAGAAAGAGGCTCACGCAGGAGAGTCTATTTTAAATTTTGGATTTGTAGCAACTATGACAACAAAACAAAAAATGTGGGACATTCTCCTGGCTACCGAACAGGCAGCCAGGAGCTGGTCGGTAGCGTTCTGATGTCTAAGACGGCGCGACTTCAGACCGAGTATATGGGCGCACGAAGGACGAAGATCACCGTGCCTAGGGTACCCGTAGACGTCACGAAAGACAGGATGGGGGCGTTTTTTGCCAAATACGACCAAGTAGAAAAAGTGGATACTGTAATTAGAAAATCCGGCATCGACAGTGAGGACTTTGTTCTTCATGTAACAATGAGCCGCCAGATCAAAATCCCTAATGTACAGAGGAAAAAGGATTCTGGAAGTTGTGGAATGATGCCGACCCTTCTGCTGGTCGAGTAGTGCCTCGGAGAATATGTCGAAGGTGTTCCCCGGGAGTAATATGAAGAAGCAATCACAATCGACGCCAACAATAGCCGCACCAGTAGCAGCAACAACAACTGAGTGTCTGGAAGGATTTGAAAAGGACACGAAAAACCCCAACGATGTCTGGAAGGATTTGAAAAGGACACGAACAAACCCAACGCTGTCTTGAAGTCTTTGAAAAGGGGACGAAAGAATTCAACGATGTCTGGAAGGATTTGAAAAGGGGTCGAAAGACACCAACGATGTCTGGAAGGATTTGAAAAGTGGAGGAAAAACCGCCAACTGTGTCTGGAAGAATTTGAAAATGGGACGAAAGATCACAACGGTGGCTGGAAGGATTTGAAAGGGGCAAGAAAGACCACAACGATGTCTAGAAGGATTTGAAAAGGGGACGAAAGACACCAACGATGTCTGGAAGGATTTGAAAAGGACACGAAAATCCCCAACGATGTCTGGAAGGATTTGAAAAGGACACGAAAAACCCCAACGATGTCTAAAAGGTTTTGAAAAGGGGACGAAAGATCACAACGGTGTCTGGAAGGATTTGAAAAGGGGACGAAAGACGCCAACGATGTCTGGAAGGATTTGAAAAGGGGACTGAAGACCCAAACGATGTCTGGAAAAATTTGAAAAAAGGGACGAAAGATTCCAACGATGTATGGAAGGATTTGAAAATTGGACGAAAGAGCCCAACGATATCTGGAAAATTTGAAAAAGGGAGGAAAAACCGCTAACTGTGTCTGGAAGAATTTGAAAATGGGACGAAAGATCACAACGGTGTCTGGAAGGATTTGAAAAGGGGACGAAAGACCCCCAACGATGTCTGGAAGGATTTGAAAAGGGGACTGAAGATTCCAACGATGTCTGGAAGGATTTAAAAAGGGGACGAAAGACCCCAACGATGTCAGGATGGATTTGAAAAGGAGACAAAAGACACCAACGATGTCTGGAAGGATTTGAAAAGGAGACGAAAGACCCCAACGATGTCTGGAAGGATTTGGAAAGGGGACGAAAGTCTCCACCGATGTCTGGAAGGATATGAAAAGGGTACGAATGACCCCAACGATGTCTGGAAGGATTTGAAAAGGACACGAAAAACCCCAACGCTGTCTGGAAGTATTTGAAAAGGGGACGAAGGACTTCAACGATGTCTGGAAGGATTTGAAAAGGGGTCGAAAGACTTCAACGATGTCTGGAAGGATTTGAAAAGGGGAAGAAAAACAGCCAACTGTGTCTGGAAGGATTTGAAAATGGGACAAAAGATCACAACGGTGTCTGGAAGGATTTGAAAAGGGCACGAAAGGCCCCAACGATGTCTGGAAGGATTTGAAAAGGGGACAAAAGACACCAACGATGTCTGGAAGGATTTGAAAAGGACACGAAAAACACCAACGATGTCTGGAAGGATTTGAAAAGGGAAGGAAAAACCGCCAACTGTGTCTGGAAGGATTTGAAAATGGGATAAAAGATCACAACGGTGTCTGGAAGGATTTGAAAATGGGAGGAAAAACCGCCAACTGTGTCTGGAAGGATTTGAAAATGAGAAGAAAGATCACAACGGTGTCTGGAAGGATTTGAATAGGGGACGAAAGACCCCAACGATGTCTGAAAGGATTTGAAAAGGAGACGAAAGACACCAACAATGTCTGGAAGGATTTGAAAAGGACAGGAAAAACCCCAACCTTGTCTGGAAGGATTTGAAAAGGGGACGAAAGACTCCATCGATGTCTGGAAGGATTTGAAAAGGGTACGAAAGACCCCAACGATGTCTGGAAGGATTTGAAAAGGGGAGGAAAACCGCCAACTGTGTCTGGAAGGATTTGAAAATGGGGCGAAAGATCACGACGGTGTCTGGAAGGATTTGAAAAGGGCACGAAAGACGCCAACGATGTCTGGAAGGATTTGAAAAGTGGGCTAAAGACCCAACGATGTCTGAAAGGTTTTGAAATGGGGACGAAAGACCCCAACGATATCTGTAAGGATTTGAAAAGGGAATGAAAAACGTTTAAAACGATGTCTGGAAGGATTTGAAAAGGGGAAGAAAAACTGCCAACTTTGTCTGGAAGGATTTGAAAATTTGACGAAAGATCACAACGGTGTCTGGAAGAATTTGAAAAGGGCACGAAAGACCCCAACGATGTCTGGAAGGATTTGAAAAGGGGACTAAAGACCCAACGATGTCTGAAAGGTTTTGAAATGGGGACGAAAAGAACCCAACGATGTCTGGAAGGTTTTGAAAAGGGGACGAATGATGTCTGGACGATGTCTGGAAGGGGGATTCCCCACCGATGTCTGGAAGGATATGAAAAACCGAAAGACCCCAACGATGTCTGGAAGGATTTGAAAAGGAGGAAAAACGGCCAAAAACCCACAACGGTGTCTGGAAGGATTTGAAAAGGGACGAAGTCCCAAACGATATCTGGATGGATTTGAAAAGGGGACCAGACCCCAACGATGTCTGAAAGATTTTGAAAAGGGGACGAAATCCCCCAACGATGTCTGGAAGATTTGAAAGTGGAGGAAAAGACCCAACGAAAAGGATTTGAAAAGGACACGAAAAACCCCAACGATGTCTGGAACGATTTGAAAAGGGAAAAACGGCCAATTATTTGTCTGGAAGGATCACAACGGTGTCTGGAATGATTTGAAAATGGGAGGAAAAACCGCCAACGCTGTCTGGAAGTATTTGAAAAGGGACAAAAAGACTTCAACGATGTCTGGAAGGATTTCTAAGAAAAACTGCCAACTTTGTCTTGAAGGATTTGAAAGGGGACGAAAGATCACAACGGTGTCTGGAAGGATTTGAAAAGGGGACGAAAGTCCCCAACGATGTCTGGATGGATTTGAAAAGGGGATTTGAAAGGACACCCCAACGTTGTCTGAAGTCTTTGAAAAGGGGGGACGAAATCCCCCAACGATGTCTGGAAGGATTTGAAAAGGGTCGAAAGACTTCAAATGTCTGGAAGGATTTGAAAAGGGGAAGACCCCAACGATGTCTGGAAGGATTTGAAAAGGGACAAAAAACCCCAACGGTGTCTATTTGGAAGGGGACAAAAAGACACCAACGATGTCTGGAAGGATTTGAAAGGACACGAAAAACACCAACGATGTCTGGAAGGATTTGAAAGGAAAAACCCCAACGATGTCTGGAAGGATTTGAAAATGGGATAAAAGATCACAACGGTGTCTGGAAGGATTTGAAAATGGGAGGAAAAACCGCCAACTGTGTCTGGAAGGATTTGAAAAAACCGCCAACGGTGTCTGGAAGGATTTGAATAGGGGACGAAAAGACCCCAACGGACGACAAAAGGACACGAAAAAACACCAACGATGTCTGGAAGGATTTGAAAAGGGGACGAAAAAACGATGTCTGGAAGGATTTGAAATGGGGGAAAAACCGCCAACTGTGTCTGGAAGGATTTGAAAATGGGGCGAAAGATCACGACGGTGTCTGGAAGGATTTGAAAAGGGAAAAGACGCCAACGATGTCTGGAAGGATTTGAAAAGTGACGAAACAACGATGTCTGGAAGAATTTGAAATGGGGACGAAAGACCCCAACGACCCCAACGATGTCTGGAAGGATTTGAAAAGGGGACGAAAAACACCAACGATGTCTGGAAGGATTTGAAAAGGACACGAAAAAACACCAACGATGACTGGAAGGATTTGAAAAGGACACGAAAAACCCTAACGATGTCTGGAAGGATTTGAAAAGGACACGAACAAACCCAACGCTGTCTTGAAGTCTTTGAAAAGGGGACGAAAGACTTCAACGATGTCTGGAAGTATTTGAAAAGGGGTCGAAAGACTTCAACGATGTCTGGAAGGATTTGAAAAGGGGAAGAAAAACAGCCAACTGTGTCTGGAAGGATTTGAAAATGGGACAAAAGATCACAACGGTGTCTGGAAGGATTTGAAAAGGGCACGAAAGGCCCCAACGATGTCTGGAAGGATTTGAAAGGGGACAAAAGACACCAACGATGTCTGGAAGGATTTGAAAAGGACACGAAAACACCAACGATGTCTGGAAGGATTTGAAAAGGGAAGGAAAAACCGCCAACTGTGTCTGGAAGGATTTGAAAATGGGATAAAAGATCACAACGGTGTCTGGAAGGATTTGAAAATGGGAGGAAAAACCGCCAACTGTGTCTGGAAGGATTTGAAAATGAGAAGAAAGATCACAACGGTGTCTGGAAGGATTTGAATAGGGGACGAAAGAACCCAACGATGTCCGAAAGGATTTGAAAAGGAGACGAAAGACACCAACAATGTCTGGAAGGATTTGAAAAGGACAGGAAAAACCCCAACCTTGTCTGGAAGGATTTGAAAAGGGGACGAAAGACCCCAACGATGTCTGGAAGGATTTGAAAAGGGGAGGAAAACCGCCAACTGTGTCTGGAAGGATTTGAAAATGGGGCGAAAGATCACGACGGTGTCTGGAAGGATTTGAAAAGGGCACGAAAGACGCCAACGATGTCTGGAAGGATTTGAAAAGTGGGCTAAAGACCCAACGATGTCTGAAAGGTTTTGAAATGGGGACGAAAGACCCCAACGATATCTGGAAGGATTTGAAAAGGGAATGAAAGACCCCCAACGATGTCTGGAAGGATTGAAAAGGACACGAAAACCCCCAACGATGTCTGGAAGGATTTGGAAAGGGGACGAAAGTCTCCACCGATGTCTGGAAGGATATGACAAGGGTACGAAAACCCCAACGATGTCTGGAAGGATTTGAAAAGGGGAGGAAAAACCGCCAACTGTGTCTGGAAGGATTTGAAAATGGGACGAAAGATCACAACGGTGTCTGGAAGGATTTGAAAAGGGGACGAAAGTCCCAAACGATATCTGGATGGATTTGAAAAGGGGACTAAAGACCCCAACGATGTCTGAAAGATTTTGAAAAGGGGACGAAATCCCCCAACGATGTCTGGAAGATTTGAAAGTGGAGGAAAGACCCCAACGATGTCTGGAAGGATTTGAAAAGGACACGAAAAACCCCAACGATATCTGGAAGGATTTGAAAAGCGGACGAAAGACCCCAACGATGTCTGGAATTATTTGAAAAGGGGACGAAAGATCACAACGGTGTCTGGAATGATTTGAAAAGGGGAGGAAAAACCGCCAACGCTGTCTGGAAGTATTTGAAAAGGGGACAAAAGACTTCAACGATGTCTGGAAGGATTTGAAAAGTGTAAGAAAAACTGCCAACTTTGTCTTGAAGGATTTGAAAATTTGACGAAAGATCACAACGGTGTCTGGAAGAATTTGAAAAGCAACGGTCTGGGGAAAGACCCAACGATGTCTGGAAGGATTTGAAAAGACCCAACGATGTCTGAAAGGTTTTGAAATGGGGACCCCAACGATGTCTGGAAGGATTTGAAATGTCTGGGGACGAAAAACACCAACGATGTCTGGAAGGATTTGAAAAGGACATTTGAAAAAAAAAACACCAACGATGTCTGGAAGGATTTGAAAAGGGGACACAAACGAAAATTTGAAAAGGGACTAAGACCCCAACGATGTCTGAAGGATTTGAAAAGGACACTGGAAGATTTGAAAGTGGAAAAACCCTAACGATGTCTGGAAGGATTTGAAAAGGACACGAACAAACCCAACGTTGTCTTGAAGTCTTTGAAAAGGGGACGAAAGACTTCAACGATGTCTGGAAGTATTTGAAAAGGGGTCAAAAGACTCCAACGATGTCTGGAAGGATTTGAAAAGGGGAGGAAAAACCGCCAACTGTCTCTGGAAGGATTTGAAAATGGGACGAAAGTTCACAACGGTGGCTGGAAGGATTTGAAATGGGCACGAAAGACCCCAACGATGTCTAGAAGGATTTGAAAAGGGGACGAAAGACACCAACGATGTCTGGAAGAATTTGAAAAGGACACGACAATCCCCAACGATGTCTGGAAGTATTTGAAAAGGACACGAAAATCCTCAACGATGTCTGGAAGGAGTTGAAAAGGGGACGAAAGACTCCAACGATGTCTGGAAGGATTTGAAAATTAGACGAAAGACCACAACGATGCCTGGAAGGATTTGAAAACGGAAGGAAAAACCGCCAACTGTGTCTGGAAGGATTTGAAAATGGGACGAAAGATCACAACGGTGTCTGGAAGGATTTGAAAAGGGGACGAAAGACCCCAACGATGTCTGAAAGATTTTGAAAAGGGGACGAAAGACCCCAACGATGTCTGGAAGATTTGAAAAGGGGAGGAAAGACCCCAACGATGTCTGGAAGATTTGAAAAGGGGACGAAAGACCCCAACGATGTCTGGAATTATTTGAAATGTGGACGGAAAACCTCAACGATGTCTGGAAGGACTTGAAAAGGGGACGAAAGACCTCAACGATGTCTGGAAGATTTTGAAATAAGACGAAAGACTATAAACCCGCCTTCTGCCCAAACGCAGATCGTGTTACCAGAAAAAAACAACAACCACAACCACCTCAGGAATGGCTTGAGGAGGTGTAGCAGCAGCAGCAGCAGCAGCAAAAGAAACCTGAAGAGAAACAAAGCAGCAACAGAAGCAGCAGAATCAGCAGCAGCAAAAACAGCAGCAACAAAAATAGCAACAACAACCCAAAAAAGCACCAGCAGCGACCCGAATCTGAAATGCCTCCACCTCGCTCTTCATCTTTGAAGAGAACCAGGGATGAGGAAGAGAAACCTGTAGAGAAACCAACGGAAAACGTACTGGGTAATTGTAGGGCG
Source organism: Acanthosepion pharaonis (assembly GCA_903632075.3). Lineage (NCBI taxonomy): Eukaryota > Metazoa > Mollusca > Cephalopoda > Sepiida > Sepiidae > Acanthosepion > Acanthosepion pharaonis. The sequence continues at coordinate 2,971,837 of CAHIKZ030003660.1, forward strand.
GAGAGGAGTATGGACAAAGCCATGTCCCTATCCGTGTTTCGCCAAAAGAAATTTCAGAGGCTGTTGTCTTGCCCAAAGCAAGGAGCCTCTTCTGCCCGAGCTCCTTCTTTCTCTTCCTCCACCTCCTCCCTCAGTTCACTGCCTACTCCTCCTCACTCATCCACTTCTTCTTCAGCCCCATTCCGCCAGTTGAAAGAAAAAATATTTCCCCGCTTCTGATGCCATATGTAAAGTGGACAGAAAGAAACTAGAAAAGGACCTTTCCAACCACAAGAAAGTTCTTTTAGACCCTTTATTTTAAATGACCACGGTGGATGGAAAGGCGGTAGAAGACTCCTGCAAATTTCCCAAAGGCTCCAGGTTTTTTCACTTGCGTAAGGGACACATCTAGCCATTTCAACAGTGAAATTATGATACCAATCAAGTGGTACGATAAAATGCATTAAGTCAAGATACCAAAAGGAAAAGTTTTCTAAACGATTACTATGAAAATATTTATGGAAAAGGCAGAGGGAAGTTACATTACGGGGGTGGAAAAGTGATTAAAGCTGAGGTGTCAGGATTGATCAATATAGATAGCAGAAGCATCAGACAAGAGATGGCAGCAAGATTCAATGCATGGACAAATGGTAGACTTATAAATGGGCAAAATAGATTCTGAAATATTTTTTAGCATGACACAGTGAACCAACGTTCCTATAGACAAACTTAGAAGTTGATTCAATATAATCACTTCCAATAATGTCAGTGAAAAATGTTTGTTGGACCAACAAAGTGCAAAGTGTTACTCTCATAGAGGCTAGTAACATTGATGGAAAGCAAAAAAGTTTCTCGAAAATGATTAAACGAGAGCAGTTTAGTTTTGGAGACATTAAAATTAAGGAATCATTCCTTGCACCAGATTGAAGGTCATTTTCAAGATCAGTTGCCAATTTGACATTATCGAATCAATCAGACTTAACATTAAGAAAAGAATAAATAGTTATGCTATTGGCATAGATTGCGATTTGAGAACTGGTGGAATCATTGATGAGAATTAAGAAAACCATCGATCCAAAGAGGACACCGGCATTAATGCCAAAACTTCAAGAGTAACCATTTAAAGCCACTTCTATTTCACGATTTGAGAAGAAAAGTTATATATATATATATATATATATATATATATATATATATATATATATATATAAAGTCATCCCATAAGTTCTGTCCAAATTTTGAATAAAGAAAACAAGTGACCAAATGCTACATTTAATTACAGATTCAATCAACAATGTATTTTCCCTGATTATCTATGACTTTCTTCCATTTATTAACAAGCTTACTAATTCCATTACTGTCAAATTCTTTTGGCTTTGATTCGAAGAACTCACAAATGTCAGTTTTAATCTCTTCCTGTGTTACAAAAGCTGTTTCTTCCAAATGATTCTGGAAGCTACGAAACAAATGGTAGTCTGAAGGAGCAAGATCGGGAGAATGAGGTAGATGAGGAATTTTCTCCCAACCAAGTTCTTCGATCTTTTGTGACGTGATTCTTGCTGTGTGGGGTCGCGCATTGTCCTGATGAAACATCACCTCTTTTCGATTCCCTAGAGCAGGTTTTTTTTTCCTCAAAGCTTGGTTCAAACGCTCTAATTGTTGACAGTAAATTTAAGCTTTAATTGTTGCATTAGGTGGTAAGAATTCAAAGTGGATTATTCCTTGGCGATTCCACCAGATTGAAAGAAGAACATTTTGCCCATGAAGTTCCCTTCTCGGCTGTGGCTGGGGTTCTTCCCCTTTACCAAGCCACTGTCTACGATGCTTAACATTTCGATAAAAGATACATTTTTCGTCGCCAGTCACAAGTCTATCCAAAAAAGTTGAAACAAGTTGGCGAGAATGGAGAAAAAAGCAGATGTCAACTCGGGATTTGAGATTGTTTTCAGACAATTCATCAGGCAACCATTTTCCAAGTTTAGGAACTTTTCCAAGTTGTTGAAGATGACGATGAACAGTTGTATGGTTTGAACTGAGAACTACTGCCAATTCCTCAACTGATAAAGCAGGATTTTCTTCAAGGGCTACTTCAAGAAGCTTTTCAACAACCTCAACTGGACGTCTGGTTCGATCTTCATTTTGAAGGGTGAAATCTCCACCTCTGAATTTTTCAAACCATCTTCTGCAAGTTCTTTCATTCACACATTCCTCTCCATAAACTGAGTGAATGTTTCTAGCCGCTTCGGTTGCTGAGTTTCCTTTCTTGAACTCATAAAACATTATGTGCCTAAAATGATTCTTGGGTACTTCCATGTTAACAGGGTTTTAATAAAACAAAATTTAATTTTATTGTTCTCTGAAATAAAATTTGATCAGTTTAAATGCATCTAAATATAAAAATAATGTTCAGGTGCATTAGACATTATAAAATACTCTTTAAATTTCTTTCATTTTAACAAAAACTTAAAATTTGGACAGAACTTATGACTTGATATATATATATATATATATATATATATATATATATATATATATATATATATGATGAGTTAGAAGCAACTGGCAAAGTGCAAGATAAATAACACGATAAGAATTAATAAAGTTTGCAATGAAAATAAAAAATAAAAAAGATGAAACAATAAAAATCATGCAAGCAAGCAAACAAATTAGTTAAATCAAATCAAACAGGTAACAAGGCAAAAGAATTCACAAACTAGGAGTTGGTGTTTGTACACAAAAGCAAGGTCGACCAAGCGAATACAGTATGTCTGTCTATTAGATATGGCAGAGCTGGACGGAGTCATGTCAAAACGCAAGCCGTCTCATTTTATTGGCTAAGAAAAATATCCCATCATGCATTATTATTATAAGAGGGGTGAATCTTTTGCAATTGTTCCCACTTCCATAGGGAAATCAACAATATATATATATATATATATATATATTAAATAATTTAGATAAGTGTTATAAAATAAAATAAGACATATCTCGGCTGATTTACAGGCAAATACTCAAGAGCGAGAACCGGATGTGAACGGGACAAAGCCCCGTCACAAAATGACCATTATCTTCATTTACAAATGTTCCCGACACCCGAGTTCAGGTCGAATAATAAAATAATATTTAAAGTGTTCTGTTTTTTGTCCAATAAAAATGCTTCCCTCCTAATTATACTCGCTTCGTTTTTTGAGCCTGTTAAGCCATAAAACAACGCTATAAAAGGGGTCACACGGAAGTTCAACGGTCAGTCCACAGGTGCCCAGGACAGAGACCTGTCACGTTCAGCTGCTGACAGCAGGGGAGCGTCAACCACCGTCAACATGTGTGAACTACTATGAGAGATCGACCTAGATCCGAAGCCGGCTTATGAACAAGGTAGCTGTCCCAAACCCACACGTTCCTGTTGAAATAAACCACGTAAATCTATTTCTGCTGTTGTCGTATTTCTTTCTTGCAACCATACGCTTGTCTATAACATAAGTTTTATTATTTCTACTTATTTTTAATCGGATCCTCTCGTAATTATGGTCAAGTTTCTTAGATTCCTTATTAAAGGAAGAAAGAAAATTACAATGTTGATGCCTATTTATTTTATTCCGAGTACTTTCGACATTAGCACAATGTTTTCATCAGGATCTTGTTTTTTCTAAGAAAAAAATTATGTTCATCATTTTTCTAACACAAAATTGTTGTGTTTATCTGAAAATTAAATTTTTACGTGTGAAGGGGAAAATGCTAAGGTTATGTACTGTACAATTTTAAAATTTTATGATGTAGACAACATGCAAATGTTAAAATAGGTAACTCAATTAAATATTAAAAAAAAGAAAAATATTTAAAACTATTAGTTAAAACCTCGATATTTTAAACTATCTACAGCAAACATTTAAAAACCTTTGTGGAGTATTCATAATTAATTTTATTATGGGTTGGTTTTTATTTTTTAATATTGATAGCTTCAAGAATTTTTACTTTGTTTATTATTTTCATGTAAAAATATAAATGTATTTTCAAAAATTTTCCTAAATTGCAAATATGGACAAGGATGTTGTAAATGTTGAGAGATGTTAGATGCATCATTCAAATGAAAACTCAACCTTTGAGACCACATAGTAGTGGTATGGCCAACATATATAATCTCCCAAGAGACATTTACATTTATATACAATATTGGTTTTCTGCAACACATTAGTTGGTGGGGAGGAGTCATTACAAATGAAAAATTTGGATATATTGAATTTAGTATAGTATATTATTAATTATATTTTTTACGAGAGTATCCTATTAAAAATAAATTGGCAAAACTCATCTAAATTATTTAATCAGACACGTCTTAATGAAAAAATGCTGCCAAAATATACAATAATATATATATATATATATATATATATATATATATATATATATATATAATTTTTATTATAAAAGAATATATTAAAACATATTGAAATCGCTACACAAAAGCTTTCATGTTTCAATACTTTGATTGCACTTCTTCAGGCGATGTTAAATAAATGGTGATTAAATGACTTTAAGGAAATTTAAAAACAAATTGTTACCTCTTTTCCCAAAGTTAAAGGGGGGAATATCAGAATTAAAATTAGACATGTGGGTTTGATTAACCAATTAAATGTCAGATCTATGCTAATTAAAAAAGAGCGATTTCAATATTTTTAATCTCTTATAATAAATATATATAATAAATAATATTTTGCTCTACTTTGTATTGAGCACATTTTAAAAGCAAATACTACGAACAATGGAATTTTACTCCGTCTATTCTTTCTCTCATTTGTATATATATATATATATATATATATATAGGGATAGGTAGGGAAAAGTATATACAAGTACTTGCACATACGTAAGTATATTTATTCCTAAGGTGTTATAAATTGTTTAATTTCGAATCAAAATTCAAATAATTTTTTTACATTTTTTATCATTTTTAATTCTCAGACTTTCGAACGATATAAATTATTAATAGTTATTTCTATATTTTAAATAGACAAATTTGTTCACCCAAGTTTGAATCATCATCAAGATAACGCGACAGATAACATTGCATTAGTTGCATAAAACTCCGCGTAGTGTTATCGAGGTGACTATTACGTATATTCACTATATATATATATATATATATATATATATATATATATATATATATATATATATATTAATTCTAGAAAGAAAATTCGGATTACCAACACACAAACAGAGAATGTCTCATATCGAGAATATTTCACATTGAACATGAAGAAAAATTAATTATTTTTAATAATATGTAGAAATCTCCACTTTTACCTGAAGACGGTCCTGAGACCAGAAACACGTGTCGTAAAATTATGTAAAGCAAAGCATAATATTTTTTCTAAATAAATCCACATTACAACCAAAAACGTTTGCGGCACCTCTCTTCTTTTTAATATACATACTTTTCTCTCGTTGGAACCACTACAACATATTTCTTTTATATATATATATATATATATATATATATATATATATATATATATATATATATATATATATATATATATATTATGAAGGTAACAAATCCATTGGTATATAATCGAAGTGGACACTAGTAATATAAAATATTAAAAGTGATCCAAAATTTTTTAAACTTTCACAGTTAAATTTCTATTTCTGACACGGACACAGTCCACATCGGGGTTGATAAAACAGAAGGCCTATAATGTCGTATGCCGAAATAAGTTATTCACCGTATGAGGTTGTTTAGAATTTTTGATTGTTAATATATATATATATATATATATATATATATATATATATATATATATATATATAAAGCACTCTGGTGAAATAAATTATTATAATGGTACCTTAAAAAGTGGTCTGTTTTTCTTATTATATATATATATATATATATATATATATATATATATATATATATATATATATATATAATGAAATTCCAATTTAGTTTAGGTTATAGTTGCAATACTAAAAATAATAATTGAAAATAAATCATCGCTAGAAAATAAAGATTGTGCAGCACCAGCCAAGGTATGGCATTATTAATTTATTTTTGGTCTGAATTGGCTCATGTAAATAAAGCATCGTAGAAGAGGCCAGCTACTTTCTTGGACATCACAAGGAGCCGACGTTTTTCCAGCCTCTTTGGCAATGGATTGTTTATAGGAGTTCCACTTGAGGTGTGGCCTGAACTGGAGTCCCAATAGACGATAGCACCGATGGAGTCAAAACTGTTGTGGGAGCAATTAATGTATATATTTATATAAGTCATGTAAGTGTCATTTTTATATATATATATATATATATATATATATATATATATATATATATATATATATAGTTGTATATTTAGGCAGCAATCCTTCCTTTATGCATGTTTCATTAAAAACGACAGACAAGGTACTACGGTTGAGCTTTTTATTTAATTTTTCTTGTGTTCTGACAAGAGCTTTCTTTTCTGGACAATATATATATATATATATATATATATATATATATATATATATATATATATATATTTCTATTAAACGTTGACATCCAAACTTTGTTGAGATTTAACGCGGGAATGATTTTGTCAGTGCGTAAATCATTTTTCTTTCCTATTTTACAATATTTTCCCAAGTACAGCGTTAAAATGATTATGGCCAATTTGTAAGCTTTTGAGAAACCTGCTTTTGATCCTATAGCGAGATGTAAAAATACGAGTTATCGACCATTTTTGTTGGTTTATTTTCATTCCTTTTCTTTTTATCCTCAAATATCTCGAACTGTTAATTTCTTCCGTGCTACTCCAGGTCACTAGCCTTCTCGTCGGATTTTGTCAAGAAAAAAATTGACGTCATAGGTAACTGTCTTTTCCAGCGACTTGATTTTTTTAAAATTTTATATTTGATATTTTTCTTTTCATATATCGATCCATACCTTGAGGAACTGAACGGGAATTCTGATTTCCGCATTTTCAAGGCGAATGTGGAAATCGATTTTAGAAGAATTATTGAAGAATACGTTACATTATCAATAATTCTCAGAGTCTGTAATTTCTTTTGAAATCGATCGCCGTTTATACGACTCTGAAAAACTACGCAGCCTCACCCAAAGCATATATAAGTTTCGAAATATGTTGCAAGAAATATCTTCATATTAACTTGTGTTTAATACTATTTGGATATAATACGACCCCATGTTTCTGAATCTAGAACCAGAGAATAGCGAATGTTGGACGATTTCCTCAAAGATGAAGAAGAGACTCGAGACAACGGAGATGTGGTTCTACAGAAGGATGCTGAGGATATCATGGACCAAGCGTGTGAGCAATGATGAGGTTTTGGAGAGGATGCCAACAAGTAGAAAGTTTATACTTAATATCAGGAAGAGGTAGTTGAAATTTCTGAGACACGTAATGAGAAAGAACGGCTTGGAGAATCTGATACTCACAGGGTGAACAGAAGGAAAGAGAGACAACGGAGACCAACGCATGACATATCTAGAGGGCTTAAGCAAGTGGATGACAGAACGTGGTCTGGGGTAAATAGCAAAGGGACAAAACTTATTGAGAACTACAAGAGATAGGAGAAAGTGGAGAGCCATGATCACCTACGTCCTGAAGGGACACGGCACATAAACGAAGAAAGAAGACGTATAGCCATCCCTATGTAATTTTGTTTTTGAAAAGTTGTACTATTTTGTCTATTAAAATCTCAGTGTCGTACATGGATTTCACTAAAATATTTAATTTTTTAAGATAGCCTAGAATCCGTGACAACCGGACTAAGAAGTCCTTCCGGATTTGAGGAACTCGTTACAAAATCCGGATATGAGGGGTTATATTTAGATTAAAATAAAAGAACTGAACTCAGGTTTAACATTTATTTTCAATGTTTTATAGTAAACAAAATAAGCTAATGGTGAGTGAAATATAACGGAATTGATTTTAAGGAAAAAGAAATAAATTATAAGTATGCCACGTATGCAAAACAAATAATGCAACCAGAAATTTTTAATCGCTGTTGCATGATGATTCTTTCTCTTCTAATGTCATTCTCAAATTTTTCTGCATTTCGTTTTGCTTTTGTTCTTGAAATTTTTAAAATGAAAGACTATTTTAAACTCTACATGCGTTATTGCAATCGTCATAGCTGAATGCTGGCTTTCTTTCCATAAAACTGACAATCGTTTCAAAAGCTTT
>CAHIKZ030003660.1:2985000-3125000 GCA_903632075.3 Acanthosepion pharaonis
TTATATATATATATATATATATATATATATATATATATATATATATATATATATATATATTGTAGTTGGAGCTATGTAAGTGTATCTATGTGTTTTTCTATATGTGTATATATGTGTATATATACTTTTCTTTTTTTTTTATTGAATTTTTAAAATTATTTTTAATACCCCCACCCCCGTAAATAGAATGGACTGTTTCACTGTCATTATAGCCCGGACGGCATATATAGCAATATTTAAATTATGCAACGGTCAGTTATAAAGCAGCACCTGAGCATTGCGTTGAGCATGAAAATGAGATTTGTGCTATCAGTGAAAAAAGGAATGTATATTTTTATATATATATATATATATATATATATATATATATATATATATATAAAGAAAAGAACAGTAAGATATAAAATCCGGTGTTCTTATAGATATTTTTATTTTTACAAAATAGTGCTCACTGTAAATTTACAGAGCATTAATATTATAAATTAATTGATTTAAAATATGGTTTTATTTTTCGCTACACAGTTCCAACCATGTTTCAAAAAATAGAAGCTAAAAACCCTGAATTTAATTTTGCAATTAAATTAAAAGCATTAGTTCCATTTCATCTTCAAGCGAATTTTGGAGTAACTTTTAAAAATTACCGGGTTTTAAAGACACAGCTAAAATCACGTTTCCATGGTTACAGAATATTCTACTTAAATTGAACAAGGGATGTCTAGATTTCCCTTATGTCAGTATCATTGTATCAGTTATTAGCTACAATTTGGTAAGGGGTAGGGATGTATTTTACAATGAAACCTGACATCAGTTGAATGGATGTCGTCTGAATTTTTATAAAAAAAAAAAAATTGTTAACGGTAAAAAAATTTCAACGTCATTTTTTAAATTTAAAGATTTTCGGGTTTTTTTTTTTTTTCTAATACTTTTTTATTTAACTACGATTTGAAATATTCTCCTTTTTAATTTTTATTTTACTATATTCTTTTTAAGAACAGTTAAATGTATTAGAATCCATTATATTATGTAGGATTATTTTAACATCAAGTTTAAGTATTTTTAAATTTTAAAATTACCACTTTAAAATTTTAAAATTTAAAGTGGTAATTTTAAAATTGTAATTAAAATTGTAGTTAAATAAAATGAATTCTAACCTGTTCTTTGTACATACATATGAAACTTTATTACTTAGGTTACATATATTTAAAATAAATAAATTAATAAATAAAGTTTACTAAATCTGAGAAATGACTTAGCTAGTTTTGTAGTAAGTTCCATTAATATTACTTAAATAATATTTAAATATAAAAGTTTAAAAATTGTAATTTACATATACTTGGATATTGAAAAATAATTTTACTTACTATGAGTAATTTTCCTTCTGTTATAAAGTAATATAGTCTATTAAAACTAACAATGAAAATATTTTAAAAGTTTAAAGTTTGTAATTTTAAAATTGAAATTAAAATTATAGTTAAATTGAATGAATTCTAACCTAAATTTCTTTTAAATAATACTACACGCACTAAAAAGAATCCCCAAAAAACACCTATAGTAAAATAAAATTAATATGAAATGCCATAAGATGTAAGCTTTTGAATGACCCATGTCCTTTGTACTTACATGAGCAACATTATATTACTAGGTTTATGTATAAAGTAAAAGTTTACTAAATCAGTGAAATTAAGTTACCATTTTTGCTGTCATAGTCATCATAAATTTAATAATAATAAAAAAAAAATGTAACCTCATATACATACTTAAACTTGAATTAATATATAAAGTTTACTAAATCTGAGAAATGACTTAGATAGTTTTGTAGTCTGGGCCATTAATATTACTTAAATAATATCTAAATATAAAAGTTTAAAAATTGTAATTTACATATACTTTTATATGGAAAAATAATTTTACTTACTATGAGTAATTTTCCTTCTGTTATAAAGTAATATAGTCTATTAAAACTAAACAATGAAAATATTTTAAAAAATTTTAAAGTTGTAATTTTGAAATCGTAATTAAAATTGTAGTTAAATTGAATGAATTCTAACCTAAATTTCTTTTAAATAATACTACACGCACTAAAAAGAATCCCAAAAAAACACCTATAGTAAAATAAAATTAATATGAAATGCCATAAGATGTAAGCTTTTGAATGACCCATGTCCTTTGTACTTACATGAGAAATATTATAATACTAGGTTTATATATAAAATAAAAAGTTTACTGAATCAGTGAAATTAAGTAATCATTTTTGCCGTCATAGTCATAAAAAAAAAAAAAAAAAAAAAATAACCTCATATACATACTTAAACTTGATGTTAAAATAATCCTACATAATATAATGGATTCTAATACATTTAACTGTTCTTAAAAAAGAATATAGTAAAATAAAAATTAAAAAGGAGAATATTTCAAATCGTAGTTAAATAAAAAGTATTAGAAAAAAAAAAAAAAAAAAACTTGAAAATCTTTAAATTTAAAAAATGACGTTGAAATTTTTTTACCGTTAACAATTTTTTTTAAAAAAAAATTCAGACGACATCCATTCAACTGATGTCAGGTTTCATTGTAAAATACATCCCTACCCCTTACCAAATTGTAGCTAATAACTGATACAATGATACTGACATAAGGGAAATCTAGACATCCCTTGTTCAATTTAAGTAGAATATTCTGTAACCATGGAAACGTGATTTTAGCTGTGTCTTTTAAAACCCGGTAATTTTAAAAGTTACTCCAAAATTCGCTTGAAGATGAAATGGAACTAATGCTTTTAATTTAATTGCAAAATTAAATTCGGGGTTTTTAGCTTCTATTTTGAAACATGGTTGAACTGTGTAGCGAAAAAAAACATATTTTAAATCAATTAATTTATAATATATATATATATATATATATATATATATATATATATATATATATATATTAAAATCGCCCCAAGCAAGGCAGGAATGCCGGAATGCCACTAGCATGTAAGGGGTTAAAGAGAGTGAGAGTAAGAGTAAAGAGGAGTACTTGGGAAAAGGATAAAGTAATCAAGGTGAAGCCATCAGAAGATGTCGATTGACATTACATTTGAAGATTATAGCTAGTAAGCAAATGATAGGAAGGAGTCCCACTGACGAGAGGCGCGAGATAAGAAACTGTTGGAGTAGAAAAGATGGTTACATTTAACTGTTTCGACAGTGAAAAGGTGGGACCGAGATGCCAACCTAGTAGCATGCCTAAATTCATACAATTTGCGAACCAGTGAAAGTAGCTCGTCGGAGCAGTTGACGTGAAAGTACTTGTAGAAAAGGCAGAGGGAAGCCACAGTACGTCTGTGAGATAGCGACTGCAGACAAAGATGCCAGATCAGGACCAACCACGTCGCATATCCGTCTCTGAATTTTGTCGAGGACCTCGATATGGACAGCGGGAGCACCAGATCATATATGGCAGCAGTATTCCATACAAGGACGAATGGTTGATTTGTACATTTGAAAGATGGACTCCGATAAGAAGAACCTTCTTGCGCGACACAGAGAACTAATTTTCCTTGCGGTGGATGAAGCTATAGATTCAATGTAGTTGTTTCACTTCAGGTCACTTGGTCAGCTTGAGACCAAGCAGGCGCAGAGAGGCGCTCTCGTGGGGTTGGGCATCAGCCAGGGTGGGTTCCCTTTGTTGGGTAATTGAGAGCAATTTCGTTTTAGAGGCATTAAAGTTTACAAGCCATTTGGAGGTCCTTCTCGGAGCCTACTCGCAGGTTAGTTTTGTCAACGATGCCGGATTTTCTATTGAGGCAGGAGTAAATAGTAGTGTCGTCAGCGTAGATTGATGACATCAGGAAGATCAGAGACAGTGTAGGACCCAGGATAGAGCCTTGGGGGACACCCACGTTTGTGTGAAAGGAACTGGAGGAGAACCCATTTAAGGCGACCTTCATTTCACGGTTTGACAGGAATGATTTTATTAAGTCAAATAATCGTCCTGTTATGCAGTATCCCTGAAGCTTACGAAGAAGGCCAGCGAGCCAGACCCTATCAAACGCTTTAGAGATATCTAAAGCTACGGCTCGAGCTTCTCCGTTATTCTCAAGTGCTTGGTATATAAATACAGTTATGGTCGTGAGTACGTCAGCGGTGGACCAGGCAAAGCGGAAACCATATTGCTTGTTTGAGAGCAGATCATGGGATGTAAGGTGCTTGACCACTTCGGCGTTGATCTTTTTTCTCGTGTTCTTTCTTCTTTCTTTCTTTCTTTCTTTCTTTATTTATTTATTTCTTCTTCTTTCTTTCTTCTCCTTTCTTTCTTTCTTTCTTTCTTCTCCTTTCTTTCTTTCTTTCTTTCTTTTTTCTTTCTTTATTTCTTTCTTTATTTATTTCTTCTCCTTTCTTTCTCGCTTTCTTTCTTTCTTTCTTTCTTTCTTTATTTATTTATTCTCCTTTCTTTCTTTCTTTCTTTCTTTATTTATTTATTTATTTCTTCTTCTTTCTTTCTTTCTTTCTTTCTTTGCTTTATATTTTCTTTCTCTGTTGTTTTTAATGTTTTTATCTGTTTTCTTCTTTTATTCTTTCTTTTTCCTCTTTCTTCCTTGTTTTCTTTCTTTCTTTCCTTCTTTCTTTCCTTTGTATTTATTTTTCATGTAACGTTTTAATTATTTTTCTTTCTTCCTTTCTTAATCCTTTTGTTCTTTCTTCTCTTTTTTTTTGTTTTTTGTTTTGCTTCTTTCTTTCTTTGGTTTATATTCCTTTCTCTGTTGTTTTTAATATTCTTATTCATTTTCTTCTTTATTCTTTTTCCTCCTCGTTGTCCTTCTTTCTTTCTTTCTTTCTTTCTTTCGACATGGCGTAACACGGAAAATATGTCTATTAAATTTATTGATCATTTTTTTCCTAATATTCCAATTGTGGTATAGACCAGCAGGAGTTACCTTTCTTGACGACGATTGTCTCCCTTGAAAGAAGAACACTCTCTCACATAGATACTGTAAACAAGCTGTCTAGCTTTGCCTCCCCAGTCAAGCTCAATAAAGCTTTCTTAAGTCTTATCACGCCTTCAATCTGTTATTACTCTCACCCCCAAAAAAAATTGGCGGTTGTTGATATAAAATAGTTAAAATTCATGTTGGATCCAAATTTTCGACTCACATAAACCAACATCCGATTTGAAAACATAGAGAAATCAAATGTATTTTAAGAAGAGCATTGTTTTAAAAAAGTTTCTTTATTTTTGTTATATATATATATGACGTTATATATGTATATATATATATATATATATATATATATATATATATATATATATATATATATATATATATTACAAGTAATCGATCCGTTGGTATATAATCCGGGTGGATCCTAGTAATATTAATTATTAAAATTGATTCACTGGGAGCTCAGTGTTTTTATTTTAACAGAGCATATATATTTTTTACAGAAAAAAATACCTCAACATAGGTATAGTCTATTTTAAACTGTTCTTCACACGGCTATCCTCAGCCTCTAAGTGCTTGTCTCGGAGCAATGTTCTAAATTTATTTTCAAAATCAGTCCTCCTCTAGTAGGCCCCTTGTTAATGAGAGTGGGTTGTGTTAGCCACTGGTGAGGGCGTAAGGTATCTTATCCTAGGGGAAACGGTCTGGGTTTGGAGATTATTTATGGCCAGGATTTGTTGTTTGTAGTTTGATATCAGTTCCTTCTATGTGGTGTCTCTTATAACAGCCCCGGCGTGTGTTTTTCTGGAATTCACAATAAATATTTTATACTGTTAAGAGATGGGGGATTTAAATTTAAGCCCGTTAAGATTAATGCAAATTAGTTGAGTTATAGATTTCTGGATTATGGGTAATACCAGAGCACCCAGTATAATAACTCGTGCTGTCCAACATACTTATATGCGTCCATATCTTCATACATACATATATGTGTACATTTACATGATCATTCCACTATGCGCACACATACATCCTCACATATATGCACATGTGTTCTTATGTAATTGGAATTTATTTCTATGTCTACATTTCGGGATTAATTCTCTACGTGGATTTAATAGTTTGCATTGATCTTTATATTTTATTATCCTGATTTTTTTCTTCTAAACATAGTTTGCACCTATCCCTAAAACTGTTAGGGGGGTGTTCGCGAAACCTAGAAGTTTCCAATTTATTCAGACCCTTTACCTTCAGTTCCCAATTTTTTTTTTTTTCGAAAGGGCTGTTTTGTGTTTTAATTTTGGATTGTTGAATATATGTCTATGTTTATTGATTTTCTTTTTAAACTATCCTGCAGAAATGTCGATGTGAATATTATGGCTTTTATTTAGGGGGTAATGATAGAATAAGCATAATATCCAACGTCGTTGGATATTATGCATATTCACTAATATATATATATATATATATATATATATATATATATATTTGTGTGTGTGAGAGAGAGAGAGAGAGAGTGAGAGGGAGAGAGAGAGTGTGAGTGTGTGTAAAAAGATATCAGAATTAATTTGTAGAAAAAGACAATATGTATAACGGAATAAAGACAATAGGAAAAACAGTTCGTAGTGTTTGCCTTTAAAAAAAAGCCCGCAGTGGACGAAACGCGTCGGCTAAAACTACATACAGTTTTTCCTAATCTTTATATATATATATATATATATATATATATATATATATATATATATTGCTTTCCTTAGATTGTTGCTTCTTATCGTGGTAGGGCAACATGCCACCGTGACCACAAGAATGAAGCAATCTGGAGTTCCAGATCCTGAAGGGCAATCCATGGCGACAATTTCAAGGAGAGAGCAGACTGAACATGACCAACCCTGAAGACCCCCAACGAGGGCAACGCGGACCTTGATAGTCCAAGCATCTGACAGCCCGGTGCAACCAGGTTTGCCAGGGTTTCGCCTGTCTAAGTCCCCTTTTAGCTGCGTGAAAGGCGCTTCTGGTTTCGAACGGCGTCGTCAGACTCTTTGAAACACGCTTCAAATCTGCTATATCTATGGGATATATATATATATATATATATATATATATATAGAGAGAGAGAGAGAGAGAGAGAGGTTGTGTTGCTACAAACAGTTGAATATTCTCTTCTTTTCTTTCTCCTTTCATCGCTGCCCACTCCCTATATCCCATTTTCTCTCCTTCTTCGCATCGCTTTTGCCAAAGCTACAAGCAATACATATTTGCTATTATGTTCGAGGTTAATGAATCTTTCGGTCGTATTTGCCTCGAGCGGAAGCCTGCCTGCCACTCAACTCAACACGAAGACAAGATCAATAGATTTCCTATACAAGAGCATGCTGGCTGCCGTCATGTCGACAGACGAAAGGAAAAAGAAAGAAAGAAAAAAAGAAAATAAATAAAAACAACAAAGAAAGAAAGAAAGTAAGAAGGAAAACAGAAAGAAAGAAAAAAGAAAGAAAAAATAATAGGACGTAACATGAAAAAATAAATAAAAAAGAAAGAAAGAAAGAAAGAAAGAAAGAAAGAAAGAAAGAAAATAACTAAAACAACGTGGAAATATAAAAATAAATGAAGGGAAGAAATAAAAGAAGGAAGAAAAAAGAAAGAAAGGTGAAAGAAAGAAAAGGGAGATTAAAAGGGAATGAAATCAAAATGAACAAGAGAAAATAAAGAGAAAAAGAAAAGTAAAGAAAAAATTAATACAAACGAAAGTAAGACAAAAGAAATAAATAAAAAGGGAATTCAAAATAGAAAGAAAAATCAGAATAGTAAAAAAAAACTAGCGAAAAACATCGAAAAAGACCGAAAAAGACCGAAAAACACCGAAAAAGAAAGAGATACTATAGAAAAAAAAAAAGAATAAATGTAAGAAAGAATAAAAATTGATTTCATTTTTTTTTCTACTCCTTTACATTTTGCAACCCTTTTCTTTTTTCCGTTCTTTTTTATGAGCGCCATTTTATTCTCCCATTTTACTCTTTTGCTCGGGGTCTGCAAACATCTTACTTACCTCCATTGATTTACAGACTTTTTTATCTGTTTACACGACGACGCTAGCTTTGTCTCCTATATTTTCCCATCATTCTTTGCTCTTTCTTTGATATTTTTTCCTTTTATTGAACTATTTCCGATTTTTTAAATTATCGTTTCCATAGCAACGCAGTAAGGCAAGGGTTGCCTCGATGGTTAAAACCTTGAACTAAATATGGCGAGGTTTATATCACAGTATTCACCAGGAGAAATAAATCTCTATTCTTTCATTTCTTTTCTGTCTCTTTCTTTCTTTTTTCTTGTTTTGCACTCTGCCCCAATTCTCACCTGAAATATGTTAACCTACCTTGTTCCATTTATATCTATATATACTTACATAAATCTGTTCTATATCTGTTTGTATTGGTTATTTCAGTAATCCAGTGTCTTTTGGTAAGTCTTTTCTTTCTTGGTTTGTTTCTGTCCATATTCTGAAACAGCTCCATCAGATTGAGACGTTCATATCGATGCCACGCGTGTCAAACTCGTTCAGAAATAACCAAACTGTCATCTTTATAAAACTTTTTTTCTTAGATCAATAATCAATAATAACTTCCAGCAGGTTTGAGCAAGAACCATCTTTATTCGAACCACATGGGTTGGCGCTACAGAATCACAAAGAACTGTGTCAAACAAACTGTAAATAGCACATTAACTCGGAAAGAAAACATTGCTGTTAGTCAAGTTCTTAACATTACACAAATGCTTCGAACAAAATATTAGGATTTCTAGAAGGAGCGATAGCAATTACATTTAAAGAAATAGAAATATTTTAGATATTTTGACAGTAGCACTGGCTACTCGGTCACTGAATTCCAAATGTTTCCTTATAAGGAAACGATTAATATTACCATCACCATTCTTAGACTCTTCCTGGGCATGACGATAAACTACATCCGGTAGCAAGGCTCTGATCACGAGATTGGAGATTTTGACGAGCATGGAACTAATTCTTAATTGCTCTTGTTTCCAGGTTCAATGCTAGATTTTATCTGTAGTTGAAACCATAAAACTGTGTTCAAAATAATTTAATTTCGGATTTAGATAACCCATAAAAGGTGTTGATATGCCACTAAACAAAATCAATCAATCAACTCGATTCAATATATATATATATATATATATATATATATATATATATATATATATATATCAGAAATATGATTGAGAATTTCCTGGTAGTTTTCAGTAGTAGAAGTTTGTATGTGAGTGCATATATATATATATATATATATATATATATATATATATATATATATATATATAGTGGTACTCGCTTGAAAAAAACGTTAGGTATTTCGGTTTGTAGTTGAACAAACCAGTACCCAAGAAAAACTAAGGAATAAAAAAGCACTAAGAACATGAAATTGAGGCGAAAACAATCGTCCAGAATTTAAGCTCAGAGTCCAAAGAACCCCGCCAAAAAAAACGAGTAAAAGTAACTAAGTAAAGTGCTCAATACACTAAGTAGAGCAAACCTAATATATATATATATATATATATATATATATATATATATATATATATATATATATATATATCTCAGAAATATGATTAGGATTTCTTTCAGTAGTAGAAGTTTGTATGTGAGTGCATATATATATATATATATATATATATATATATAATCCTACCTAAGTTTCACCTAAACGGATCGTCAGCATCAAACTGGCCAAAGAGGTAAAAATGGAACAGAATATATAGCTTAAACCAAAAAACAACTATAGGTATCTATGTCTTTATTCTGTAAAGAGCCAGTTTAACCTGACGATCCGCGTATGTGAAACCTCGGTAGGTTTGTCTGCTCTTTAGGTGTGCTTATTTTGCTCTACTTAGCGTATTGAGCACTTTGCTTAGTTATTTTTTCTTTACGCGTGTCAGAGTTTTTTTTCTTTGGACTCTGAACTTAGATTCTAGACGATTATTTTCGCCGAAAGTACATGTTCTTAGTTCTTTCTTTTTTTACCCTTTTTTGTCCTTTGGGTATTGGTTTGTTCATTTGCAAGCTAAAACACTTAAAGTCTTGCCGGACGAGTATAGCTGCTTTTATTTTTAAGATTATTAGTATTATACTCGACTCTCCCGTCGAATTCGACGTATGAGGGTCAAGCAGTTCAGTTTCTAGGAAGACGACAGCCCGACAACAGCACATGAGATTTGATTATAATGGTGAAGGTTTCGTGCAGGACCATGCACACATTTTCGGAGTCTGCAAACATCTTACTTGATTTACAGACATTTTTTTATCTGTTTACACGATGACAGGGTCAAATTCTGGTGCACTACGTGTCACAAGGTCCCCAAACGACCCTCCGCAGTTTCAGAATTCAGAATGTCCTTCTCCTAGACCAGTTGCCATCCAAGGCTATATAGCTGTCCTGCTATTTACCCATAGCTGGAGGGAGAAAAATGGATTCACACCTTTCCCAAGGGTATTAGCACGTAAGTGAATGTAATGGATTTGACTGGAATTCGAAATCGGTTTTCTGATTCCTCAATATTATATATATATATATATATATATATATATATATATATATATATATAAAGCGAGAAAGAAAGAGAGAGATAGGCAAAGCGTGTGAGAGAAAGAGAGTGAGAGAGACAGAGCGAGGGAGAAATTATGTCTCTTCTTGTGCAAGGTTCATGTGCTCTGTAAGAATAGATTTTAATGAATCAATCTATAAATTACATCCAGCTGCAAGACTACTGATCGGGAGATTGGAGGTTTTGACGCGTGTGGAACCACATCTTAATTGCTGCTGTTCCTAGATCCACCCCGCCCCCGGTCGTAGTATCTGTTGGGGTCCCAGCTATAGGTGAGTCCGTCGCTCACTTTCTGAGCGACGGTTCGGTTCAACTCTCTGTCTAAGGACGGAGAGGAGCCCGAAGGAGGCTATGCCGAAGGGCGGAGTCTCCTTCGGGGAGGTAAAACCGGCCCTGAACCCGTTTATACGGGTTCAAATGAGCTATTTTTTGACCGGAAATGCCCACGTTAAAAAGGCCTTGTGCCATATGACGCCCTCGTGGGGGGGACGACTAAATATAGTCCCAGCTATAGGTAAATAGGGAACTCCCAAAGAAAATCAAAATATTATCTCTATCTATCTATAAAAGGCAGGATGTGTGTGTGTGTGTGTGTGTGTGTGTGTGTGTGTGTGTGTGTGTGTGTGTGTGTGCAACGAATGCACAGCCGCAATTTTCGACAGATTTGCACCAGAATTTACATGCTCCAAGTTTGCGGGAAGGCCAAGACCGACTTTGCATTTCCCAATTCCCATCAATAGTGGAAATAATCGACCTTTTCATGCTTCTACGGCAGTTTTCATGTAGTTTGCGGCCATTTTGTACTGGCCAGAGTGAGAGCAAATCGCTGGCTGCCACGAATAGGCAGGAAGATTCTATTGGCCAGCGTGAGAGCCAACAGCTGATTGACACGAATGTTAACTAGCCTGCTAGCATACAAAAAAATCGATAGATGCATTCGTCACAAGTGGGAAAAATTTAAATCTGCATGGCACTTTACTCCAATTGGCTCATTCGCTTGCTTCAATTCAGCGTTGATTCTGATTCTGCAGAACTGGGTTGGGTGTGAAAAAGTATTTGTTGTTAATATTCTTTTTTCATTCGGTTTTTTTCAGTTACGAGTCCTTTTTTTAAAGTTGATCGTTTTGTGTTCATTTTGGTTAGTACTTTTTTCGTAACAGATTTAATGTTTAGTATAGAGCTTAGAAAAAATTCGCAGTGTGAGATAGGCAAGAAGTAAGGCATGTAGCAACATCAGCACGACAAAAGGCACTCCTTTTAAAGCAAGAAAAATATTTTAAGTCAAGTGATAGCGATTGCTGTATGAGTCGTACGATTTTTGAATCAAGCACGGGCAACGCTGTGCCATGATGCTAGTTAAAGTATAAAAATATCTATTTATATTAAAAAAACCAGCAATACATTTTATCTATAATTGAAGGCATACATTACATGGGCACGTGGCTGAGTGGTTAGAACTTTCGCATTTTGTCCCGGGTTCGAATCTTACCATGTACGATTTGTTCAGGAAGGGGACTTCCTGATGTTATCCCATGAGGGGTTGATCCCAGCGTGTGGTACCTTTGGAAAGTGCCCGAAAACCATACCACGGGTTGACCCAAGTCTTGTGAGTGAAATTGGGTAGACAGAACCCTTGGGGGCCGACGATAGCTGTGCTAGCACGAAGTCACAAGTCATCGTGGCCGAGGGTTTGAGCGTGCTGGCTTTGATCAGACTGTTGATCACGCTAGATAACATGCTCTTTCCCAGAAACTGTAACTAAGGTCTGCTCAGCATAGTTGCAGTATAAACCCCAGGTGGACTCTGTGGCTATTGAATAAACCCAAATGCGCTTGAGCAAGCGTCTACAATAGGGATTAGCTAGCCGCCCTAATAGACGGGCATCCTCGAATACGGGTGGCCAGCTATACATACATATACATACATTTGCGTTCAAAATATTTACATATCGGTATTAAATAACCCATAGAGGTGTTGGTGTGCCGCTAAACAAAATCAACCTACCATTCTTAGTATTGTTGCTAGTTTGTATTAAGTTAGTTTCCATCACTTAGCGCTGAAGTTCTGAGAAAGGTGTGTATTTTGAAATATTTCAAGATGACAAATTTATTGATCTATTTAATAATAACAGCTGAAGAAGAATCCTCAGCATTAGATGGCTGGTCGATGTGAAGCCAGCGTGTCTCCGTAGAATCTCCGAGTGTCGATGTAAGGAGAACGCCGATAGGGGTTCATTGGCCACACGTTAAGGCAAAGCGCAAACAACGACTGCAAAATGGCCGCTGCTCTGAGCCCTCGAAGGAAAAAATGGAGAAAAGAAAGACCAAGAACGAAGGACTATTGGGGCGGGGGTGGGTAGTGAGAAGCAATTGTTTGGCAACTCTGGGTCGAGGTGTAAGCGGCAACGGTGAATAGGGAAAGAGATGGAAATGTTTTGTGTAGGTTGTATGTGCCACGAGGAAGCCGGCAGATAGATAGATAGATAAATAGATTGATATGAATACGAAGATGGATATGAATAGATAGATAATAGATAGATAGATAGATAGATAGATAGATAGATAGATAGATATAGACATAAATAGATATGAATACAGACATAGCTAGATATGAATATATATAGACATATATATATATATATATATATATATATATACACACACATATATATATATATATAGAGAGAGAGAGAGAGAGAGAGTGAGAGAGAGATAGATAGATATGAATAGTTTGAGATAGAGATGAAATGACTAGGATAGATAGATAGATAGATAGACAGATAGATGAATAGATAGATAATATAGACATAGATAGATAGATAGATAGATAGATAGATAATATGAACAGACTGAGATAGATAGATAGATAGATAGATAGATAGATAGATAGAATAGATAGATATAGACATAAATAGATATGAATACAGACATAGGTATATATATATATATATATATATATATATATACAGAGAGAGATATGAATAGTTTGAGATAGAGATGAAATGAATAGGATAGATAGATAGATAGATAGATAGATAGATAGATAGATAGGAATAAATTTTGGTTCATCTACTGTATACGGCTTCGCTTCAGGACGTTGGCGATCATGGCTCACCACCATTTCTAGTCCTTTGTAGACTTTTTTTGTAAATCGAACACTTAGAACCCTTCATACCGATTTCAGAAATTTGGACACCATGAAGATACGCCCAGCAGTTGGGCAGTATACGGCTGATGTGGACAGAGAAAGCCAAACCCAACCATAGATGAATGTAATCAACCCCGCAAATGTGTAATTTATCGGGAAGAACATCCTGATTATGCAAGCATATGTGAAGATAGAGAAAAAGAAAAAGAAAAAAAATGCAAGTCAAGTACAAACGAATCATCTACTTTCTTGAAGCACAAAAACGTGTAGAGGGATGATGAGAAAAAAGAAATCTCTTCGGTTCAGATCCGGTTCAAGAGCCACGTGTTCCCGCTTCGAATATATGATATGGAGACCCCTCTCTCCTAAATCTCAATTTTCATAAGATAGTATTCATATAAAATACAGATTTTTCTTACAAAACCTAAGAGAATTTTTTTCTCATCATCCCTCTACACGTTTTTGTGCTTCAAGAAAGTAGATGATTTGTTTCTACTTGACTTGCATTTTTTCTTTTTCTTTTTCTCTATCTTCACATATGCTTGCATAATCAGGATGTTCTTCCCGATAAATTACACATTTGCGGGGTTGATTACATTCATCTGGGGTTGGGTTTGGCTTTCTCTGTCCACATCAGCCGTATACTGCCCAACTGCTGGGCGTATCTTCATGGTGTCCAAATTTGAGATCGGTATGAAGGGTTCTAAGTGTTCGATTTACAAAAAAAGTCTACAAAGGACTAGAAATGGTGGTGAGCCATGATCGCCAACGTCCTGAAGCGAAGCCGTATACAGTAGATGAACCAAAATTTATTCCTATCTATCTATCTATCTATCTATCTATCTATCTATCTATCTATCCTAGTCATTTCATCTCTATCTCAAACTATTCATATCTATCTCTCTCTTTATATATATATATATATATATATATATATATATATATATATATTATATATATATATGTATATTCATATCTATCTATATCTGTATTCATATCTATCTATCTATCTATCTATCTATCTATCTATCTAATGATATAAAATAATGGATCATGTGCAATATAGGTGAACAATTCAACTAGAAAACTTGTAAATAAATACAATGTCTCTAAATATATATATATATATATATATATATATATATATATATATATATATAATAAAAGGCTTAAACACTAATATTCCAGGGTCATAATTTCTTCCATTGGAATCGTAAATACGATCCCAATTCAATTTTTGGGAATTTGTACGTCTGATGAATTGGATCGTATTTACGATTCCAATGGAATAAATTACGGGAATATTTGTGTTTAAGTCTTTTTATTATATCCTTACTCTGTCCTGGACATTGAGTTCTACCTGATTTCTATCCTCTTGGAATTATTTTTTCTACATATATATATATGTATGTGTATGTATCTATGTACATATATATATTTATATATTTTAGATATATGATTGCATATGTATTTGTATATTTACCTAATATTACAATCTAATATATATATATATATATATATATATATATATATATATATATATATATATATATATATATATATATATATATATCAGGGCCGGTGCAAGGGTCTTGTGTCCAGCCCCAAATCTATGATAAAAATTCATATAAAATACAAATAGATCTGAGGAAGAATTTTGAATATTTAGAAGCAGTAGATGTTGTGGAAATAATCAACCACCCAAAACCACCGTCAAAACTCCTCCCCCTCCAAATCATAGGGCAATTTGGTTCACCGTGTTTAACAGTGTTCACATAAATCTACCATTTGTCTGTGCATTGAATTCTCTTACAACATCTAGTCTGATGCTCTTGCTGCCCATCTCGAGATTTCTGACAAAATCCAAAGAAGCATTTGCAATGTAATCGTTCCTGATCTGGCATCTCGTCTTGAGTCACTCTCTAAACCGCCGTGACGTAGCTTCCCTCTGTCTTTTCTACAGTTTTCCTACGATTGCTCTGACGAGCTTTTTACCCTGTTGCCCCGACAACATAAATTTAAGCGCGCTACTAGATTGGCATTTAGGTCCCACCCTTTTAACTTTTGAAATAGCTTCAAGCAAAACCGCCACTTCTTTCTCCAACAGTTCCTTTTCTCGCACCTGTAGAATTCCTTCCTATTTCTTGCTTCCCTGAAAAAAAATTAAATGCAACGTCAATCGCCCTCTTCTGTTTCCTTGAACCCTGTTTCTTTTAGGTCCCCACCATTCTCAGTCTTCTCATTCACTTTCACTTTTACTTTCACTTTCACCCTGGGTAACAGATCCACCCGTGTCCTAGTGGCATTATTGCCTTGCTTGGGGTGAAATGATTAAGAGAGTTAACCTTAATGAAATAGTTCTATTCTTTACAACTTATTACCCAGAAATAATATGTCTAGAAAAAAAAACATCCGAATGAAAAGGATCGTAACAGTTTTTCTCGTCAGAATTTATCTTATATATTTATAGGTTTACCATTTGTCCTTACGTTGAATATTGCTGCTACATCTGGTCTGGTGTTCCTGTTATATATTTAGAGATTCTTGATAAATTCCAAAGAAAAATCTGCAATGTTATTGGTCCTGACCTGTCATCTCGGCTCCATTGACTTACCCACCGCCATAATGTAGCTTCCCTGTGTCTATTCTGTAAATACTTTCATAGAAATTGTTTGCTGAACTTTCTTCTATGATACCCAGGCTCTATGAATTTAAACGCAGGACTATATTGGCAACAACGTCTCATCAATTTGGAATTGAATTGGCTAGATGTAACCGTAAGTTCTATGCCAACAGTTTCTTTTATCGCTTGTGAAACTCTCTTCCGTCTCCATGACAACTTCAAAAATTTAAATAACAATATCATTTCTTAACTACTGTCTTCTTGATTCCTTTTATTCTTGTCGCTCCTTAATAATGTTTTTCTTTTTTCTTTTACACTCAGTAACCTCTTTACTGCTTTTCTCGGAGTGAAATGATTTTTTAAAAAATAAAAAAAACACTGCATAATCATATAATAAATAATAATCTTTAATAATAACAAGCCTCCGAGTAAAAGTAAACCTAAAAACAATTATGCAGGCGGCTGCAATATCTGCAATCTTACAGAAAAAAATTAACCATTTGTTTGCTATACATATCATCAAGGGAGATAATCAGTGAAACAGAGCTAAACAACTTGATCCAGTAATTACCGAACGCTTTTCATTGTAATGGGGACACCTACAATACCCATAACGAATTGTGGAACAGTAAGTGATCTAACAAAAAAATTCAGAATTACAGAGACACTGTTAAACCAAGGATAGTTGTGCTTATTTAATACAAAAGGTAAACGCGTATCTCCACCCAGGAACAGGCTGGATTAAACCATATGCATCCCCACAATGTACATGTGTTATGTCTTGAAGAATTGCGACGATACATACGTGACCATTTCCCCATCATATCAGAAAAGCATTAACCATAGACAATAAAATGCCCGGAAAGCTAACTGGAAAGAATTTTAAATGCATCTCAAAATTTATGTCTGGCGTGTCCTTGATGGTCTTGGCACCATCTGGAAGTCCTCCAGTCTTAAGAGGCACTTCTTTAAGACAACGGTAGAATCTGTCTTGCTCTACGGCTCAACAACATGGACACTGACGAAGCACCAAGAACCATCAGTTGAAAGAATGCACAAGAATGTTATGAGTTGCATTGGACATCAGCTGGAAGAAACACCCAACAAAGAAACGCCTGTATGGACACCTTCCTTCGATCTCAGTTTGGCTAAGAGAGAGAAGGCTTCGGTTAGTTGGTCACTCCTGGAGAAGTAAGTTCTGAATTTGTGAGTGTCGCCCTTCATATGGAACCCATTGCGCGGCAAAAGATCGATTGGAAAACTTCATCACATTTACATTAACCAACTTTGATAGTTGTATATTTAGGCAGCAATCCTTCCTTTATGCATGTTTCATTAAAAACGACAGACAAGGTACTACGGTTGAGCTTTTTATTTAATTTTTCTGACAAGAGCTTTCTTTTCTGGACAAAGGGTGTGTAAGAACTGTCCGAATGTTTTGTATTTCCGATCGCTTTCGGCTATACCTTTAGCCATTATCAAGGATGATTCGATTATCAGCTTATTAGAGTGTGTGCGTTCTGTGTATGTTCAGTGTGTTGTGACGTCGTCCCCCGGTCGCAGCGTCGACTGTGTCGTTCGATCCCGTTCGCGGCGCCAATTGTGACGTCACGTGCTCCCCAGGCTCTGATATCCTGGTCACGGACAGCACCAGTTGTGACGTCTTTTGTCGCGGCGTCAGCTGTTCGCTCCTCGCTGCTCCAAACATGACGTTCTAACCCTTTGGTTAGATTGATACCAGCCTCGTCGTTCCCAACCCGCTTCCAACGCCTGGTTACCAGGGTAACTGCACTGATCTCCGGTCTGCCTACCCACGTTGTGACTTGATCTTAGACAGACGAGATCAAACAGGGCTTGGGGCCGTAATGCAAGTTGAGTCTAACGGGGGTGATAACACACAATTATGTATAATAAAAAAAGAAATAAAATAACAACTCACAAGGTCCAACGTATCAAGAAAAAGGTAACAAACTTTTTATGTCTAATTGCTCGGTACATAGGACTATGTCTACTTCCCGACCCGTTCTGTGGATTGTGGCACGACGCTTTTACTAGGCAACTTTAAGGCTTCCAGTTGTCTGCTCTCTACGAAATTTGTGTTTCGGTGTGTCTTTTTGGACGAAAGTCGAAAAAAAATACTTGTTTCTGTGGTCTGATTTAAGTCGCTCTTCAAACGACTTGTTCTTGGTTGAAGAAGAGTCCAGAAGTGTGCGTGAATCTTGGTTAGCTATCTTGACGCGGTTTCAACACTGGGCGCTCATCTCTGCTTGTCGTTCACGGCTCAAACTGCAATCCGCTCGCCGTCCGCGGCTGATCTCTGCTTGTCGTTCACGGCTGATCTCTCTCGCCGTCCGCGGCGCAAACTCCTTTCTTCAGAGTCTGAATTATTGGTCACCATCTTCGCCGTCAGTGCGCGAATTAACTTCTTCTCTTCAGCTTGCGTTGACGAACTTCTCCGCTTAGGCCAAACGAACTGGCCTTTTCTTGCCCGCAAAAGGGGCGAATGAATCCGGCCCGCCGTCCGAGGTTGATCTCCCTCGCCGTCCGCGGCGCAAAACTCTGATTTTGTCGTTTGGGGTCCCGCTTTTATTGACGCAGTCAAAAACTGGGGTGGGTCTGTCGGCGCCAGGGTTTTTCCTTGATAATTCTAAATACGTATCCACCCTTCTTATTTCTGGTTAGGATTTTCCATTTTCGGTAATTCACTTTCACTCCTACTTCCTTATTGTGTCTCTGAGGGCGTATACCCACTTCCCCGCTTCCTCGTATCGGCCTCTCACACTTACACCTCTGACAAGGGCGTCGACCGATTCTCCTCGTGCGTCACGTGACCGCTCTCGGCCAATGAGGTCCTGGTCGGGTATCTTTCTCCTCCTTCGTGCGCCACGTGATCCCATCTAGCCAATGACGTCTTTAGTCGGGCGTGGACAATCCGTGGCTTTGTTCTGGGGGAAGAAACACCTTGCTTAAAAAAATAAAAATTCAAATTGACCCTACCATACGCGACCGAAATGACGCTCTCGGTTTTTTTTTAACACGCGGTATTTGTCAAGCAGTTTATCGCTAATTGGATACGATCTAAGAAAGGGATTTCTCAGTCTGGGTGGCGTTTTCGTGAACGAATAAAAATATTTCACTTTTTCTTTCGCTCGAAGCTTGATAACAAAAATCTTCATTATCTCAAAAAACATTTTCAGCCAACATCATCTTGTGTGGCTTTTTTTTCAATTCTGGAATTGCCTGTGTTTGCCTTCATATCCTTAGATAAACTTCCCACCTGTTACCTATCATATTTTTTCCATTGTCCCTAAACTTTGTTTCTTCAACCATTTGATAACAAACTTCCATTTTTCGTGGACACGGAAGTAGGTCAGGTGCTTGACCTGATATTTTTGACATCTGTTATATGCCAGTCGAGTGTGTGTGCTCGCTTACGACCTGGTTTCGTATTATTTATTTTCTCCTTTTTTTCTTCTGTCTTCTTTCTTTCTTCTAGATCGCTTGAACGTAAAGAAAGAATTATTCTCAAAACCCAAATATTTTTTCAGCTCTAAATAATTATCAAATGGTTGACAAACCGTAAAAAACAAATCATATATTTATGAATATTTCTTTTCAGCTTGCTAGGTATGCATGGTGCCACAATCCTCCCCTAACCGATTTGTCATTTACTCGTAAATGCCACCTAAACCCAAATACATCATTTAACATGCACCATGCATTTGTCTCATGCAATTCTATACTAATTTCTTACATGCAGTGTAATGTTCTCTTTTAACTTCTTTTGTTCTAGATGCAAATGTAATGTTCTTTTTTTCATCTTCTCTTGTTCTTCATGCAAATGTAATGTTCTTTTCATCTTCCTTTGTTCTACATGCAAAAGTAATGTTCTTTTCGTCTTCTTTTGTTCTACGTGCAATGTAATGTTCCTTTCATCTTCTTTTGTTCTACATGCAAAAGTAATGTTCTTCTCGTCTTCTTTTGTTCTACATGCAATGTAATGTTCTTTTCATCTTCTTTTGTTCTACATGCAAAAGTAATGTTCTTTTCGTCTTCTTTTGTTCTACATGCAATGTAATGTTCTTTTCATCTTCTTTTGTTCTACATGCAAAAGTAATGTTCTTTTCATCTTCTTTTGTTCTACATACAAAAGTAATGTTCTTTTCGTCTTCTTTTGTTCTACATGCAATGTAATGTTCTTTTCATCTTCTTTTGTTCTACATGCAATGTAATATGTGCGTGTGTCTGTGGGTGCAGATGTGGTTACTATGGTTTGTTCTTCTTGGTCAATGTTTTCCTCCCCACTGTGGGAGGTTTTTCCGTCGCACGTGGTGGTCTCACGCCAGCCTCCTCCGTTGGTCTTTCAGCAATTTCTTCGCCAGTCCCGTCTGAGTAAGGAACACTGCTCGGCATCTCCCTCTCGAGTTGCTGCATGCTCATTAGATTGTCGTTCGCTAATCTCCTCTTACTCTTAACCTTCCATATTAATACACCCCGATGGCTATAACTAGGAATGTACCCATCACTATTGACCAACTTATCGCGACCTGCTCATCGTCTTCCCAAGCCACACCTTCGTTTCCCAACGCACTTAACTTGTCTCTCAATTGATCCATATCGATCTTTTCTATCGGCTTCATTAATATTGGCATTTTATTTAAGGTAACATTAGAGAATCCTTCACTATCGGCTCCCACAATTCTGTACAATTGACTAAGCCTCTACCAATCATCTCTATGATTGAATCTTTTCTTCATATCTTTCTTCTTCCTGGTAATAGGGGGGTAGGAAATGGATATCCCAACCGCCGAACATCCCATGGGTAGCGTTAACAGGGATAACGGTGGCCTTTATTCTTAATGTCCTTGTGGACTCTCCCCACATACCTTAGACAAGTTGATAGGTTTCTGTGTGGCTACTGCCCACACCCCGTCTGAAACACTGATAGCTTTGTGGTAATGCTGTGTTTGTTAATACCTCCACTTGGCAGGTTCTTTTGATTCCTTCCCTCTTCCTTTCAAACAATTCTAGTATGCACATTCTGCGGTTACCAGTTTTATAGATAGGGCTTAACGAGGTACAAGTCCCTAGAGCATCATCTCATTTACACCTTCCAGCTTCTTCTTCAGCTGATAGCAACATGAATTTCTGTTCTCCTGAATTTAAAGCTATGTAGTCTGCTTCCACCTTGTACCTTGCTATCATTCCCAAACCTTGATCTCTTCTGGGGTAGGGGATGGGTAAGTTTATAACCTGGCATATCTCGAATATACTCTCGCTATCTAACAACGGAACAGATATCACAACCAATAGTCGCCTATTTTCTAACAAGGTCACACATACTTCCACAATTCTTTACTCAATTATCCTATAACTTCTTACTAAGTTCAGCTCTTCCCTCCTCTAACTAACCTCTAGCAGACAGAATGGTCCGGTCAGGTGTGCGAGGCGCTCACTCCAAAGGTCGTACTTCATGACACCACTGATGGCCAATCAACAATGCCAATAATCTTCTTCCGTCCCCTGTGAGGTGCAGCCCGCGACTCCATCCCCTCCATCCACATCCACCTCTAACCTTCCCTCTGTGTTTAACTCCCGTCCAGGAGGTGTTTTGTCCTCTTCTTCATCCCCTGATTCTTCTTTCTGTTTAGAGTCTTCGCCTTGAATGTCTTTAATACCTCTCGACTCTATGTCTAAATCTCTCCTGTTCCTTATCCTTTCCTTGAGCTGGGAAAGGGGTATTTGATCCTCCTCCTCCTCCCACTCGCTGGACCCTTCGTCCTGTTCAGGGTGCCTCTTTTTAGAGCCCTCGACTGCTTGATTGGATCTCCTCGTTTTTTTTTCTTCCTTTTCCTTGGACATGGGGGTGCGATGGCGACCTCACAGGGTCTTCTCTGCACCGATTCAGTCGACGACTGAACATCGCTAATCCTCGCTGAGGGTTCCAACTCCGTCACTCGGATCGCTTCGTCTATCTGGCCAAGTCGACCTATCTCCTCATCTTCTTCGGAATCTTCTTCCGTCTCCATTTCTTCTGGTTCAACCAGAGTTACCTTCCTTGTCCTTGTCTTCTTAGGCCTCGGCTCGCTCATTTCCAGGTTAGCTATTTCAGCCTTCTTCAGATCATTGGCATGAACCCTCCTCGCTCGTCCTGCCACTTGATCCCATATTACATATGATACTGGACCCGTCTGCTCTACTATCCGGTAGTACGGTTCCCATCTCTGGTCCAGTTTTCTCTCTCTCTGGTGGATTTTATAGTAGACAGGGTCTCCAATCTTCAATTCTACTACCTTTCTTTCAGCATTCACTCTCTCATTTCTTTTCTTCTGGGCCCGCTTTATTCTTCTTCTGGCCTGTACAAATATCTTATGTTGTTGTTCCAGCAATAGTTGATGATGATCTTCTCCCATGTACTTTCTTCGGGGCTTCAGTAGGTTATCCACAGGCAGGACCACGTCTCTGCCAAACAACAAAAAGTAAGGAGAGAATCTGGAGGTTTCGTTTATCGTAAACCTCACGGCCGCCAGAGCCTGCGTCAAATAAAAGTCCCAATTTCCAGTGTTCTCCCTGACCAGCTTGGCCAATACATCTCCCAAGGTTCTATGAAACCTTTCCACTTTAGCATTTCCTTGGGGGTGATATGGAGATGTTTTTACGTGCTCTATATTCAAACCTGTCAGAACTTCTCTCATTATACTGTTCACATTCTCCGTGCCATTATCTGTTACCAATTGCACAGGGGCGCCATACCTAGGGAAGATTTCACTTATTATCAACCCGGCCACAGTTCTGGCCTTTTTGTCTGGTACTGCAAATGCTTCAGGCCAATTTGTTAGCCAATCGACAAAACTCACTATATAGTTATTTCCTTGTACAGTTTCCCCATATGGTCCTGATACATCCATACTCACCTTCTCGAAGTTTGGTCCGTCCGTTTCCTCCAAAGGTGCCATTTCCTGCCTTCTGCTCTGCGACTGGCACACTACACAACTCCGAACATAGTTAGTGACCTCTCCGTACAGTTTGGGCCAATAGTACTTTCTTCCTATAAGATCACATGTCCTGTCAATCCCCATGTGACCTAACCTCTCGTGGCACTGTTTCAATATCTCTGGTCTTAAACTTTTGGGCACATACAACTTGGGCTTGACTTCTTCATCCCTGCCTGAGAGATAATACAGCCTTTCCTCTATTATGGCATACTTGATGGTCTCTCCTGCCTTCACCTTTTCTCTCAGAGCAGCTATTTCACTGTCTGCCTGCTCCTTCTCAATTCCTTCTGTCCAGTAGGGATCGGTTATTATCTGGGCGTCCCCTTCTTCGTCCGATTCTAACATAGGGCGATCTTTTAGCTTATTAGAGTTAATTACTCCTATTCTATAGGCTTTATCATCTACTCCTTGCTCTACTTTTACAGATCTTTCTTCCAGTTGTTTCGGTATTCTTGAGAGTAAATCTGCGCACGTGTTTTCCTTCCCTGCCAAATACTCTATCTTACAGTGGTAGCCACTTAACTTAAGTGCCTACTGTTGAATTTTCTTTTTATTTGTCCACTCTGCCTGCAATAGGTACTGCAGAGGTTTGTGGTCTGTTTTTATAGTAAAGACCGCACCATTCAAATAGTAGTCCAGTTTTTGGAGAGCATACATGATGGCATATGCTTCCCTTTCTATTACTGGCCATCTCTGTTGTGTCTCTGAGAGTTTATGGGAGAGGAAGTATATCGGTACTTCCTCTGGTATGCCTGGCACTGGTCCTTCTTTATCGGGACACGGCTGGGTAAGTACTGCCCCTACACACTGCTCACTGGCATCCGTGTATAGCACCATGGGCTTGCTGAGGTCTGGGTACGTCAGCAGTGGGACGGCTGTCAACTGTTCCTTTAGCGTATCAAATGCCCGTTGACAGTCCTCTGTCCACCTGAACCTAGCGTATTTCTTCGTCAGGGCTACTAGTGGTATGGCGATTCTTGAGAATGCCGGGACGAAGCGTCGGTAGTAGCCTATAGCCCCTATAAAACCTCTTACCTGTCTCACTGTCTTAGGCTCTGGCATTTCCCTTATGACCTTTACCTTATCCAGGTCGGGTTTAATACCGTCTCCGTTTATGACAAATCCTAAATACCTAGTCTCTTCCTTCAGAAACTGACACTTTGACAATTTTAATTTTAAGCCGTGTTTTCTTAACCTTCCCAACACTTGTCTTAAATGGAAAAAGTGTTGTTCCACTGTTTCCGAAAATATTAAGATATCGTCCAAATACGCCATGGCAAAGCTCTCGTATCCTCCTAACACTATTGACATTAGCTGTTGGAAGATTCCCGGGGCATTAGCTAAACCGAATGGCATCACCCTGAACTGAAACAGTCCCAGGTGACACGCAAATGCGGCCTTCTCCTTGTCAGCCTCATCAAGGGCTACCTGCCAATACCCGGACCTCAAGTCCAACGTAGAGAAGTACTTTGCCTTCCCTAATAATGCCAATATATCATCTATCAGTGGCAATGGCACCGCCAACGGCTTCGATATAGAATTTAGTTTTCTAAAATCTACACAGAAACGGTGCCCGCCATCTTTCTTACCCACTATTACTATTGGGAAGCTCCAAGGGGAGATCGATCTTTCGATCATCGCAGCTTCCAACATCTCTTCCACCGCCTCTTCTACAAGGGGTCTTTTATGTATAGGTGTCCGGTAGGGTTTTAATTTCACAGGGGGGTGATCTCCGGTGTCGATTTTCATTTTGACTGTGTGGGTCTGGCCTAGTTCCTTGGCTGACTGGGCTACCACATCTCGATTGTCCCTCAACAGACCCCCCACTCTGGTTCTAAATTGATCCGGTGCTAATATATCTTCGTCTACGATTCCTTCTGTTTGCTCTACAAGTTTCCTTCGTTCCTCCTCGAATCTCACCCGATTCAGAGTCCGTAGGGGAAGCGCTCTCCCTATCTCCTCCCCTCTCCTAACCTTTATAGTCTTTTGGGCCTGGTTCACCATCATAATGGGCACCAATTCGGCTGCCTCCACCACCGTTTCGCACAGGGTTACCTCGCCCTCTTCTAGGCCCTTTCCTTCTACAGGGACCAACTGCAGGGGTCCTCTCCCTACCCTTTTTTCCTGACATTAACCTACCCTTTCCCTGACACCGCCGTCCTAGGGGGGTAGCTTTAAATCTTCCTCCACCACTATTGTTATCTCTTCCTCTGGTGGGCATCCCAATGGCGTTCTCTCGCCATTCACCACCAACACAGTGGGGTTAAACTCGATTTGGGCCCTCTGGCTCCGGAGCCAATCTTCTCCCAAGATTGCCTCCGTACACAGGTCGGGGGTTACGTAAAAATTTTGTGTGCTTCTTACTTTCCCAATCCTCACCGGGAGCCTCACCATCCCTTTTATCTTCAGGGGGGGGGGGCTCCGTCTGCTTGCGTGACCTCTATGTCCGCTTCCCGTAACCTTCTCTTCCGTTTCACCCGCCTGTATGTCTCCTCTCTCATCAATGACACAGATGCCCCTGTGTCCACCAGAGCTCTCATCGCCCTACCCCCTATCTCCGCTCTACAGGATAGTTCTTTCTCTTGCGTTAGCGAAGAGAACACTTGAGCTTTCCTCTTCCTGGGTCCCCACCCTTGGGTTAACCCAGCCATAGGCGCCGGTAGTAATAAATCACCTTCATTTTTTCTCATGAGGTGGAGTCCTGCGCCCCTGCACCTGGGCGACCCCTGGCCGGACCTCTCCCAGTCTCCCGCGGCTGTTTCTAAGGATACAGCTTCTCTTCAGGTGTCCTGGCCTCCTGCAAAACCAGCACCTTCTTGTCGGACAGCTTGCCGCAAAGTGGCCCTCCTGACCAAATGTCCAACATTTTGCTCTTTTCCTTTTCAACTGGGTTGGCCTTGTGTCTACTCCAGGGGGGGACCCGTCCTCTATCCAAGCGGTTCGCCCGACCACTGGTCCACGCATTTATTTCTCTTCTTTTTAACTGGGCCACCCTCCCTCTTAATTCCGGGGTGGCCCGCTGGCTTTTCCCTGGGCCGGTCTCTTGGGCTCAGCCTTCTTTGTTAATATCGGTGGGGCACCCTTCCTCAGCCCGCACCACTTGGCCAGGTGTCCTTTCTTACCACATCTGGTGCACCTGTCACGATCGAAGTCGGGGGCAAACCCCACTTCGTCGGACATTCCGCCGCCCTGTGGTCTCCGTGCCCACAGGTCCAGCAGACCAGCCCGTATCGACCCGGCGTGGGCTTATAAAAGCCATGCCTGGTCGACCATGCCTTTCTATTGGGGTCTTCTTCCCATACTTCAGCCTGATCTACTTCTAATTTAACCTTCTGATTCCACGCGGGGGATCTTCCGCCTACCCCCCTTCTTCCGGCCTCCTGACTTAGTATCTGTTTCCTTCCACACCTTTTCACCTTTTCCCATACGCCCTGGCTCTCCTTGGCCAGCTCTATTGCTGCCGACAGTCTCAGCGGTCCCTCTTTTAGCACGTCGTGACGAACTCGCTCGTCACTTAGCGCCTCTAGATCAGGTCCGCTAGTTGGGCCTGCATAACCGCATTGTCTCTGACCACTTCCGGGAAGGCCAATGATGACAGCTTCCCTGCTCGGGCCCCTAATTCTCCCGGGGTTTCGTCCCGCAGCTGTGTCAGTTTTAGGAGGGCCCTCATGGCCTCTATAGCCGTGCCCTCGTCGGCGAATTCCTTGGTCAATAGTCCCTTTAACCTTTCCCAAGATAAGTGGGGTTGACTCTCCAAGAGCTCCTTCACGAATTCAGACGCTTTCCCTTTTGTGGCATCGTATGCCAAATACAGGGTTTCGTGGTCTGAAAGTTCGTAAATAACTCGGCTCTTCTCCAGGATTGCCATCCAGTTTTTGAAGTCTTTCCCGCTGCCGTCAAATGCTGGGACCCTCGGTCCACCTAACAGCTTTCTTAGGTCAGCTGACAATCCTTGTCTTACTCCCTCTTCATCCCCCACTGCTCTATCTGAATCATAGTCCGACATTTTTAAAGAGAAAGACAATCTACGCAGCAACAATCGAGGTTGGGAAATAAAATAAAGTGTCCTACCTCACAGACGATTCTGTTCTCGTTCCTTTCGGTCCCGGGTCGTTTTGAGTCCTATTTGAAATTTCTCAGCAACAGCGGTCGATCGATGTGACGTGACGTGGCTGTCTCAGGGTTGATCCTTTGGTCACGGCACAATTTGTGACGTCGTCCCCGATCGCAGCGTCGACTGTGTCGTTCGATTCCGTTCGCGGCGCCAATTGTGACGTCACGTGCTCCCCAGGCTCTGATATCCTGGTCACGGACAGCACCAGTTGTGACGTCTTTTGTCGCGGCGTCAGCTGTTCGCTCCTCGCTGCTCCAAACGTGACGTTCTAACCCTTTGGTTAGATTGATACCAGCCTCGTCGTTCCCAACCCGCTTCCAACGCCTGGTTACCAGGGTAACTGCACTGATCTCCGGTCTGCCTACCCACGTTGTGACTTTATCTTAGACAGACGAGATCAAACAGGGCTTGGGGCCGTAATGCAAGTTGAGTCTAACGGGGTGATAAACACAATTATGTATAATAAAAAAAGAAATAAAATAACAACTCACAAGGTCCAACGTATCAAGAAAAAGGTAACAAACTTTTTATGTCTAATTGCTCGGTACATAGGACTATGTCTACTTCCCGACCCGTTCTGTGGATTGTGGCACGACGCTTTTACTAGGCAACTTTAAGGCTTCCAGTTGTCTGCTCTCTACGAAATTTGTGTTTCGGTGTGTCTTTGGACGAAAGTCGAAAAAAAAATACTTGTTTCTGTGGTCTGATTTAAGTCGCTCTTCAAACGACTTGTTCTTGGTTGAAGAAGAGTCCAGAAGTGTGCGTGAATCTTGGTTAGCTATCTTGACGCGGTTTCAACACTGGGCGCTCATCTCTGCTTGTCGCTCACGGCTCAAACTGCAATCCGCTCGCCGTCCGCGGCTGATCTCTGCTTGTCGTTCACGGCTGATCTCTTTCGCCGTCCGCGGCGCAAACTCCTTCTCTTCAGAGTCTGAATTATTGGTCACTAATTTTCGCCGTCAGTGCGCGAATTAACTTCTACTCTTCAGCTTAGGCCAAACGAACTGGCCTTTCTTGCCCGCAAAAGGGGCGAATGAATCCGGCCCACCGTCCGCGGCTGATCTCCCTCGCCGTCCGCGGCGCAAAACTCTGATTTCTGTCGGTTGGGGTCCCGCTTTTATTGACGCAGTCAAAAACTGGGGTGGGTCTGTCGGCGCCAGGGTTTTTCCTTGATAATTCTAAATACGTATCCACCCTTCTTATTTCTGGTCAGGGATTTTCCATTTTCGGTAATTCACTTTCACTCCTACTTCCTTATTGTGTCTCTGGGGGCGTATACCCGCTTCCCCGCTTCCTCGTATCGGCCCCTCACACTTACACCTCTGACAAGGGCGTCGACCGATTCTCCTCGTGCGTCACGTGACCGCTCTCGGCCAATGAGGTCCTGGTCGGGTATCTTTCTCCTCCTTCGTGCGCCACGTGATCCCATCTAGCCAATGACGTCTTTAGTCGGGCGTGGACAATCCGTGGCTTTGTTCTGGGGGAAGAAACACCTTGCTTAAAAAAATAAAAATTCAAATTGCCCCCACCATACGCGACCGAAATGACGCTCTCGGTTTTTTTTTAACACGCGGTATTTGTCAAGCAGTTTATCGCTAATTGGATACGATCTAAGAAAGGGATTTCTCAGTCTGGGTGGCGTTTTCGTGAACGAATAAAAATATTTCACTTTTTCTTTCGCTCGAAGCTTGATAACAAAAATCTTCATTATCTCAAAAAAACATTTTCAGCCAACATCATCTTGTGTGGCTTTTTTTTCAATTCTGGAATTGCCTGTTTTTTGGTATTAATGGTTTGCCTTCATATCCTTAGATAAACTTCCCACCTGTTACCTATCATATTTTTTCCATTGTCCCTAAACTTTGTTTCTTCAACCATTTGATAACAAACTTCCATTTTTCGTGGACACGGAAGTAGGTCAGGTGCTTGACCTGATATTTTTGACATCTGTTATATGCCAGTCGAGCGTGTGTGTGCTCGCTTACGACCTGGTTTCGTATTATTTATTTTTCTCCTTTTTTTTCTTCTGTCTTCTCTTTCTTTCTTCTAGATCGCTTGAACGTAAAGAAAGAATTATTCTCAAAACCCAAATATTTTTCAGCTCTAAATAATTATCAAATGGTTGACAAACCGTAAAAAACAAATCATATATTTATGAATATTTCTTTTCAGCTTGCTAGGTATGCATGGTGCCACAGTGTGGTAGTGATGTTTTTAATTTCCGAATACGGTTAGCACATTGTGGCTTTGTTCATAGTTAATATTGTTAAGAGTTGGCTTTTTCTTTTTTTATTATTAGAGCTTCCATTATTTTTAGTCTTTTTTGCAAGTGGATGCAGTTAATATATTTGTGTTTTCTGCTAGTATGTTCCTAATAGTGTCGGGTAAATCTGAGTGTGTGTTTAAATGTGTTCTGATGGAGCTGTGATCAGATAGGTGTAACGTAAGACGCCTGGATAAACATGTGGTTGTGTAGCCGAAGTAATTATTTATGAGTCCGGTTTGGTGAGGAACGCAGTTCCTTAAAGGGCATTTGAACTCATAGATAATGTTCGCTCTTTGTAATTTTGACTTAGTTGGTGTGTTGTTATTTTTGAAAAATAACTTGTAGATGACTCTGGATGCCATATTGAGGACCTACCAACAGCGATGGTCGGAAGGAAAGAGTCAGGAGAATCCAAGAGGAATTCTCGACCTAATGATGATGATGATGATGATGTCAATCCAGCCTAATTTAGAAGCTAATATTAGTAATGGGGAACACATGACATATTTTATCATAAGACATAATATTTCAAAATGTTCCGCCTTCCCTAAATTCAGCAAGCCAAATGAATACAATGGAGGAAGAAAACGCTGTGCCAATCTAAGGGGGTTCAAGAGGCAATCCAAACCCAAGGAAGGGTTGGACATACTAGGACTGATCAAAAAGTATCGGGACTGGTGCTATAAAAAGAAAACTACAACCTATATCAATTCGGCATTTAATCTCCTTCGAAGCAGTCCCCATTGGAAGCATTTTGTCCAGCGTCGTTTCCATTGATGGAAGCATTCTTGGAACTCCGTTTTGGGGGTAACGAGAAGCTACCTCGTCGCATTTTATTGGATTACGTCGACATCTTGAAGTCTTGTTCCTTTCATATGAAAATTGATTTTTGGAAAGAAGAAAAATTTGCAAGAGGCAGGATCTGGGGAATATGGTCGTTGTCGAACCAGGAGAATGTTGTGATTGGCCAAAACCTGCTGCACAAGCCATGGTCACTGATTGAACCTCTGGTGTGTGGTGAGACGGCCACACTCTACACACTTTCCTTCTAAGCCCTGCTATGAACAATGGAAGCAATCAAGAACGTTTTAACTTAGACGCGATAACTGTGCCAAACACTTTTCACTCTGCGTTCTTTAGCTCAGTTACGATAGCAATAGTCCCGATAGTTTTTTTTTTATTAGACCTTGTATATAAAAACAGAAGATCTAAATAACGGTTTATATTTCTGAGTTGAGGTATTATAATTATTTACACTATTTATATCATTCAAACTGATGCCCTCACCTTTATTACCATGTCCGATTCGGTCGTTGTGCACTCCGGACTTCTTCAGAATCTGTCTATATTTCTGAGATGAGGCATTCTATTTACTTTGTTTGGACTGTTCTCCTCATATTTATTGCTCTATTCACGACGTTTCAGCCGTTGTATGCTCCGACCTTCTTCAGGATATGTCTATATTTCTGACATGAGATATTTTATTTACACTACTTACATCGTTCGGACTATTTTCCTCACTTTTATTGCCATCTCCACGGCGTTTCGGCCGTTGTGCTTTCCGGACTTTTTAGGATTTGTCTATATTTCTTAGACGAGGTATTGCCACAATTCACACTATTTACATTGTTCGGACTGTTGTCCTCATCTTTATTGCCATATTCACGACGTTTCTTCTTCAGGTCACTGGAATTTTGAACTGAATCCTTTATTTCTTCCACCGGGGTAGATTGTTCTAGTTTCACGTGCCATGCCTCTTTACGTAGGTCTCAGTGTTTGTTATCTCCTATTTAACTCAACACTCCGAGTTTTTGTTCACCTCTGCCTTAGCCAGGTATCGACCTTACAACATTTTGGTTCGTCTCTGGATCCTCAACCAACGTTTTTATCCACTGGGTCTTCAGTTAAAAGACGCAAAATTATTAAAGAATCTAAAGAAAACCTGTTCATTGTTTCATCATATTTGCTTAGATTTTGGAAAGCATATTTTTTATTTCAATGTGCCTTGGTATATCGTATAAGATGTTCCTTTGTCTGTTAAAACACTTACTAGATATGTAAATTTTGTGCCTTCTTCGCTTTGCCTTCTTCAATTCGTAGCACGCATTCTTTTTACCCACTTTATTTATCATTTAATATATTTTCTACGAGATTTTTCCACTTCGTCCTCCATTTTCGCCTGATTTCTCCCCCTTCCTCTCCTTTCACTGTTCTTTTTTCTTCTTCCTCCTCGTTCTTCCCCTCCCATGATTCATCTTCATCGCCTCCTCTCCCTTTTTCTCCCTCGTTCTTCCCTCTGCAACTTTATCACCTCTCCTTCTTTTCTCACTCCCTACTCTCTCCCTCTCTCTCTCTACGCTTATACAGCCTTGCTGATCGATTAAAGAAAGAAGAAGTAAAATGTACCAGAACTTAAAAAAAAGCAGTACAGACTCAAACATCTGATTTTCCCACACAACAAATCCAGGATTGATGAGGGGTGGGGTCTGGAATGATATCGAGATTTAATTCTGTTATCAGACGATCGATTAATTGTATCCAATATCTTCGGATTTGAAATTCAATTCGATTACCAAATGTTTGAAAATCTATAAAACTTGCTTCAAGTCTGTTGGAACGCGCAAAAGAATTCTTGCAAATTTCTAAATGTTTCTCTTTTATAGTCAAAGACCAACATATTCTTTGCTTCTGGGATCGCACTCTCTCAGGGGCCACGTCCAGATTTTAGTTGGAAGAGAAACACATTTTAATGGCGATCAGAATGCAACATAATTAGAAATACCCATGAAAATTTCACGTTTTTTTTCTTTCTGATGAATCAAAAATTTTACTGAAGCCAAACAGCGTCTCTGATATGTCTTTTCTGCTTTTCCTCGCGATCAAAAAGAAATAGTCTATTATTCATGATGTATTGGTAGAGCGTAACCTACGTGCTAAATAAGGAACGAAGAAACAACAACAACAACAATAATAATAATACGGGGAGGAAACTAAATCTGCAACTTCTACGGGAAGGAAACTGAAAGAAAATGGTATGAACACCACCCAGACCCGGTTACGGAGATAGGACCTGTTACAATTCTATAGGACTACACAATACACATTGACAGAAAAAATCAAAGCCAACCGCCCAGTTATTGTTATTAAAGACCACAAACAAAAACGGTGCCTCCTTATTGATATGACAGTCCCTGCAGACTGCAATGTATCTTTGAAGATATTCAAAAAGTTGTCAAAGTACAAGGACCTTGAAATAGAAATCTCGAAAATGTGGCATATGGGAACATCAACAATCCCTGTTGTAGTTGGAGTTCTAGGACTGGTTGGAAAAGATTGCAGTAGACTAGTTGAAGGGATTCCTGGAAGTCCATGCCTTATTTTTTGTCAGTGGAAAGTGTCATGATGCCATTTCTAACCTTAGATCCCTAGGCGGGACCCGGAAAGAAATGTGTAAACGCCAGAAATCAAAGAAAATAATAATAATAATAATACAAACAAAGGTATTATTATCAAAGACTGAAAAGAAAAAGTTCAGATCAGGTGTAGGTGAGGTCAGGGTAGATAAACAGTCTAACAGATGCCTTCCCTTAAAAATTGGCCTTTGGTCAGATCATTCCCCACGAGTGAAAGAAAAAACAATTTCTGGCAGTAAGCCAGATTTTATTCTTGGTTTATAAACTATCGCTATAAGCGAGCGAAGTTGATGAGCCGTAGATGTTGGATATTTGAACAATCTAACGGGTGACTTCCCTGTCCGCTTCGTCACTATATGTGTCTTTTCTGGATACTGGTCACTTTTATGGCAGCATAGTTCTTTATCCTGCAGTCTTCATCTAAAAAAGCAATTAATCTTCATTCAACAACTTTACTTTGTCTAGGCCGCTCGTTGAAGCACATTTCACGATTCTGATAACCATCGGCCGAAAATAAATGTTCCGAATGCATTTTTGGGACTCTTCCAGCTGTTTTCATTTTAACATGACCTCAGCAGACATGGCTTCATCTCGAAGAGACTCGATATCGACAAAAGCCAAAGAAAGTGGTCGAAAAAGATCCTGTGGGATTTCAAGTCAGCAAACCAGATATCTTCTCAATGTGGACTGTTTCTAATGAGATATTATCATGGTTAAAGGAATTGGAAAGAAAAGTACATCAAATCTTTCTCTCAAAATAATAAGTTCAGAAAATTTCAAAGAAACTTTCTTTACTTCAGGTCACAGTTAAAAATTGGTAAAGGATTGGATCAATAATTAAATAATAATAATAATAATAGAATTACATTTATTTCTGGTTAAATGATAAATAAAAGAAAATAATAATAATATAGATTCGGTGTACTCCTAAGTAAAAAGACAGTTAAGTCTCGCTCCCTTTTAGACATAGTACAATAACATAGATATCGCTCGGGTTTACACTCGAATTAAAATGGTTGACATAGGTTCAGTTTAGAATTGAGTTAAAAAGGTAAACATTAGTCTGGTTTATATTTGAGTTTTCAAGGGCGTCCCTACAGTAGGCCTCGTTCCACATCTAAGATATGCTTGAAAACTCACTATATTTGAAATTGCAATTATCCATTAGGGTAGCGGCCTCATTTGTTGGTGTCTTATTGCCTTGCAAATCTCTAACACCAGACAAAAACTGCTAAAAAGTAGGGAAAGATGAATGTCTCCTGACGAATAGATATATAATGTAAGTGATTTTAATAGACGAATGGATTTTAAAAGATTTTCCTAAGTAATAAAGTGATACAAATGAAATAATTTTATCAGATGAAGAATGTTGTCAATGGTAAACATTGAGAATCATTTACATATTTGAATATATTCAAAACTTATTTTCCTCTGATAATTATGAAAATGTCTACGAGAGGATGTTCCTGTGAAAATGCATTGGAAATGATTTATATTAGGAAAATGCAATGGAAATGATTTTTATTAGGAAAATGCACTGGAAATGATTTTTATTAGGAAAATGCATTGGAAATGATTTTTATTAGAAAAATGCATTGGAAATAATTTTTTTGATGAAAATGCATTGGAAATGATTTTTATTATGAAAATGCATTGGAAATGATTTTTAATTAGGAAAATGCATTGGAAATGATTTTTAATTAGGAAAATGCATTGGAAATGATTTTTATTAGGAAAATGCATTGGAAATGATTTTTATTATGAAAATACATTGGAATTCATTTTTATTAGGAAAATGCATTGGAAATGATTTTTATTAGGAAAATGCATTGGAAATGATTTTTATTATGAAAATACATTGGAATTCATTTTTATTAGGAAAATGCATTGGAAATGATTTTTATTAGGAAAATGCATTGAAATGATTTTTATTATGAAAATACATTGAATTCATTTTTATTAGGAAAATGCATTGAAATGATTTTTATTAGGAAAATGCATTGGAAATGATTTTTATTATGAAAATACATTGGAATTCATTTTTATTAGGAAAATGCATTGGAAATGATTTTTATTATGAAAATTCATAGGAATTGCATTGGAAATAATTTTACTATCCAACTACGTTGTAAATGACATTCGACCGTTTTTCCACAAATATTCTTGTCGTTTTCTACATTTTCTTTTGGACTCCATCTCGGTGATTTGTTTGCAAATGATTTACTTACAAACGATTTGAAAAGAATACTAGCAAATTTTGGCAATTTTTTTTTTATTTCTTGAATATTCGTAAACAACAATACACTCCCCTACGTCCCCTACAATTATCTGTAAATGTTTTTTGTACTGATGGGAAATCACTAACTTCTTCTATTCCTCCCCCGCCTCTTGAAAAAGTTCCGTTCACTTACTTCCGTTGATTTGCTTCCGAGGAACTATTTTCACCAACGATCAATGATGTTCGACCCAGTAAAATAAAAACCTTACACCATGAGATATATTTAAAATGGGTTCTATGTAATCGATAATGTAGCGACGGAACCTAAAATACAGTCCTCCAATTCCGCGTTCCAGTCCTCCTAAAACAGGTAGGGTCCAGGCAGGAAAAACACGATATGGATTATGAATTTTTTTTCAGGTATTTTTTGCATCGTTTATATAACTTAGCCGAATATTGACCGTGCAGTGAAGATCTTTAGACAAACACGGCGAGAAACGAATTTGTCGACGAATTATTTTGAGATCCACGAAGACATTTCACAAAGACATTTCCGGATTACAGCTTTTCAGGCGACCAAATTTTTTTTTCTGTTTTTCTCTCAATTCCTCTCTCCATCGTTGTCTGAAAGAGACAGACAGACACATGCCCACATATATTACGAGTGCATGTGTTTGGATGCAACTTCTGGATTTAAAATTAGAAGGAATTTATAACATTTTTAGTTTAACTGATCTCTACTAATCTCTACTAATCTCGGACACTAAAACTATTTAATCCATTAGAACATTGTGTCCAATTGTTTAGAAAGGAATTGCCTAAAAGCCGCCATAAGATTATCAGTAGCCAGCAAAATGTTTAAACCAAAATTATTAGAATTTTAAAGTGTTGTGGTAGGATCCACCTAATTTGCATAGTGGCGTACCGACCATATAAATATGGTTGGTACCGGGAAGAGAGGGAGCAATCAAGAGATTCAACCAGAGACTCTGCCCGACTGCGACTCAGTCAACACATTCTCCAGGAATGGTCTTACCAGGAATATACAAAAGACTATATGTAAATATTGTGTACACTTTCTTGTTTCAATACATTTTGTTCTAAGTATATTTTGTGTTGCATTATTATTCCATGCATTAGTCAAGTTTCAACATAAAGAATTAATTTGGTTAATTAAGTTGTTATTATTATTATTTTATGTACAGTGTGTCCATAAAGTCGCTTTACAATTTTTAAAAGATAATACAATAGCAAATGAAGAGGCAAATATGTGGAAATTGTTACAAAATGCAGAGTAGATACTGAAAATTTTTTTAACTAATTTAATGCACTTCTATATGGGCACCATTAGTTGCACGAAGCACATTAAGACGGAATTCGATTTCTTGCCATGTTCACTGCAGCCTCATCAATGGTTTATCATTTGGTTCGAGTGCCTGTAAGAGTTGCACATTGTAAACGTACATTCGCCATTTCTTGTGTGGGTCTTTTTGTACCGTT
The DNA here is from genome assembly GCA_903632075.3 of Acanthosepion pharaonis. Taxonomy (NCBI): domain Eukaryota; kingdom Metazoa; phylum Mollusca; class Cephalopoda; order Sepiida; family Sepiidae; genus Acanthosepion; species Acanthosepion pharaonis. The sequence goes on from CAHIKZ030003660.1 coordinate 3,021,811, forward strand.
AAACATGGCAGCTGCATCTGACTGTATGGATAGAATTTGTAGGATAACACTTTAAGGTTTGTCTTACACGATCAATATTTTCTTTAGATTTTCTTGATCGTCCACTCCTCCATTTATCCAACAATTTCCCTGTCTCCTTAAATTTCTTGTGCCATACACGAATTGACGGACGTGAAGGTGGATCTCTTCCATATTTAGTTCTGTAGTTATGCTAAGTCTACGTTTCCGATTTTGTTTCAATCAACCATGACACACATTGTACCTCTTCTTGACGAGTAGCCATTTTTAGGGGTTCATCTAACAGTACCTCTTTCATCAACAGGATAACGGAAATACACAAATGCTCTGTGATTAAAAACTTTGATAACTACTGAGTACATAGAACAAATCTGATTAAGATATCTCATCAATTTCATTTGTAATATATTTTTTAAATTGTAAAGATACTTTATGGACAACATGTAAATAGACTCTGAAGTAAACCTTACGTAGGTTTACCTTTTTTATTATACTGTCAACCAGATCTTCGTCTAAGATAAACAGGACTGTTTAATTAATTTAGCGTGATTTTTGTCCTATAAGACTTATATTCGCCATTAATAACTCAACATGTACTGATCGATTTATAAATGAATACAACTTAACTTCTTTCTAGATCTTTTTCTTCTCCTCCTCCTTTCTCTTATTCTTCCCCACTTTTCCAATCTTCTACTCGCATTCCACTCTTATTCTTACTCTCTATATATTCTTATAATTAATCTCCTCTCCTCCTCCTTCTTCCTGTTCATTAGCATTCACATGAGAAGCCGAGTTGAATAATAAAGGGAGATAACTCCTGATAGTTTTTGCTGGCTTCCTAAATATTTTCTTATGTAAGAAAGAATTTTGAAGAATAACAGGAAAAAAAAAGATTCAGCCATTGCCATTTTATTAATATGCCGCCAAAAGATAGATAGATAGATAGATAGATAGATAGATAGATAGTGTTATAAAATAAAATAAGACATATCTCGGCTGATTTGCAGGCAAATAAACTAACATACTCAAGAGCGAGAGCCGGATGTGAACAGGACAAGGCCCCGACACAAAATGACCATTATCATCGTTCACGCATAGGCCCGACGCACGAGTTCCGGTCGAAAAATAAAATAATATTTTGAAGTGTTTCTATTTTTCGACCAATAAAAATGCTTCCCTCCTAATTATACTCGCGTCGTTTTACGAGCCTGTTAAGCCATAAAAACGTCATAAAAGGGGTCACACGGGGTAGTACAACAGCAGTCAACAGGAGGCCAGGGAAGAGACCTGTCACGGTCAGTCAGCAGCAGCCAGCAGCAGTAGCGCCACACCAACCAGCAAGAACTACTATGAGAGATCAACCCAGATCGAAAGTCGGCTTATGAACTATACCACAAGGTAGCTGTTCCAAACCCACACGTTCCTATTGAAATAAATCACGTAAATCTATTTCTGCTGTTGTCGTATTTCATTCTTGCAACTATACGCTAGTCTATAACAATAGATAGATATAAATAGACTGAGATAGCTAGCAAGCTAGATAGATAATGAACAGAGATAGATAGATAGATAGATAGATAGATAATGGACAAACAAAAATAGATAGTTATGAATAAACTGAGATAGATATTGCCGTCGTTTTTCATCATCCAACTTTATCAAGGATGATGTACTATTTTTCTGATTGTCTATTTCATCCAATTTCTATTCCCTACAAATATATTCTGAGAACCTTCACACATTGTCGACATGGAAAAAAAAAAAAAAAAAAAAAGAAAAAGAAAGAAAAGTTACTAATATCCAAAAAGAGGCTTTCATGGGAGCGTCGTTTAAAAAAATTTGGATTTCATGTCACTACACATTTCGCTTTTGTTTATCATCACTTACCATAATAAAATTCTATAACGAAACGCGTCGGAAAGGACTAAATACTATTTTCCGATTGTTCATATATATATATATATATATATATATATATATATATATATACGTTTACAACATAAGCGGTAAATTTTATTTTGCATAACAACTTTGAATAAATATTTCAAATATTTTTAATGTAATTTTTTTAAGTATGTAAACAATGTTTCTTTCAATAAGGTTTTACTCTAAATTCGTCGTGTTTGTATAGAAAGAATTTTTATTTGCTTTGTCAAAATTCGTAAGAAAACATACAACGTTCGTCATAATCTCATCTTATTACTATATAAAACTCTGTTAACTCTGTATCTTGTGTGTTTGCCAGAAGTCATATAGAGAGAGCGGGGAAAAGAAAGATATAAATAAGTCATATAGAGAGAGTGGGGAAAAGAAAAATGTAAATTTATTATCATGTAGGAAGTGGGGGTGCAGCCGGTTTTCGTACGAGAATTTGTATAAAACACATGAAATCCGGCCCCACACAGAATACGCACAGCTGTCATCAAGGTCCACGCCACTCTCGCTTGTGAACTTCACAACTTCATGCTAAAAGTGAGATCGTTGACAAACTTCAAAGAGACCGCTTCAGACTACGGCAACACCGTCCACTTGTATCCTTTTTACTATGAATCACGCACACACGTGTTGAATTGTTTCTCTTATACGTACACAAAGAGAATCTATATTTATTTCAGAACTTTATTAATCCAAACAAAAAGACATTACTTTTCAATCTATGACCAATTGCTTGTATTCTTGTCGTTATATTAAATCAATGTTAATTTGTTGAAACTACGTCGTTTTTTCTACTGAATTTTATTCTTTCAATGAAAATCGTTTCATTATTCTAAACGGCCGAATTACGTGCAGCCTTGTAACAATATTTTATGTTATTCTATCGAATCCCAACATTCCGAATTTTGACATTCCAAACTCTTATTGTTCAAATTTCTTCAAACAGATAACTTTTTTTAATGTTGAAAGCAATTTCAATAACTGCAAATAAATGTATTTTTAAAATATCTCTACTTTCACAAACGCTTCATGAAATTAAATGTAAACAGTAAATACAATAAGGTTGAAGCAATTGGTCATGAATGGATCTAGTAAGTGTTATTGGGGAGTGATATTTCACATGACTTCTAATTTGTTGAATCTGGAGGAAAAGATAGAATTATCTAAATACGTCAAAATAATCTACTTATTTATTTTTTTTTTTTTTACGACCAAACTAAATAGGCTGAATTAATTTTTATTATTATCACCAACATTTCCTTTGATTTCTGTCATGTCGAGTTTTAGATTCGATGGATGCTAATACCATGCAACCTGATACAAGATGGTCAACAATTTCAGCATGTTTATCACAGAATCTGCATTATTATTATTATTATTATTATTATTATTATTATTATTATTATTATTATTTTTCTTCTTGGATTTCTGTTGTATACACATTTCCTTTGGGGTCTCAACCAAAGACCTAAAATCAGAAATGGCCTCACGACATTTCCTGTCGATCTGTTTTTTGTCGTAAAAAACAAAACAAAACTACCCAAGATCATAATATTTGACATAATTAAATCTTCTTACTAATGTGTGAGTTGAAGTTGAGAGTACAATTTTGTTGTATTTCTTTAAGACAATGGCTACCAGGAATTATCATTTTTTATTTATTTTTATTTTTATTTATTTATTTATTTATTTTTTTTTTTTTGCCTGAGAGTAATTTTAAATGACTCATTACCGAGTCTTCAAGGAGTCTATGAGTAAAAGAGGCACTGGAGGAGAATTATATATGCATGTTTCGGATGTTTCGTTCAGATGGAGAGGGTGAGGTGCGGATGCAGTTATGCACAAAGTAATTTATTATTATTATTATTATTATTATTATTATGATTACAATTTCTGCTATGGTCACATTACCTACCAAGTCTGCTGGAAGACCTAAGGCAGGTACTGGTGTGTTGTTATGGCTACATTTCATGATTTATTTTTTAACTCCCATAACATCACTAGCGTTATATGGACAAAGTTCTTAGCGTGTGGACTGTACTTATCAAGAAAAATTTTGTTTTATTTCTCTTAAGCTGGGATTTCCATGGATTTTTTTCAATATCTTGTTGTGTTCCTCTTTTTTATCCTTCCAACCTCACCTACAAAGACTGGTACTATTCTTGCATTCAGTTTCCACATTTTTTTCTATTTCAATATCCAGTTGCTCGTAACCATTGATGAGTGTTAATATCGACTTATTAGCATGTTCTGTATATTGGTCATGCCGAAGTTTGTCTTGCCAGCGTTCTTTCATCTCTTCAAGAGCTTCATCTTTGGCTTTCTTTTTCATAATTTTTACTGCAACATTTCGTTCTTGGGTTCTGTTTTGGTTTTCTACAGAATCTACTAAATTTAAATCTCGTTTCTATTTACAACCTTCTTTCGTGATTGAATATTTTTCTTTCTGTTTTCGTGTTGTCTGACTAATTGTATCATCCAGTCCTTTTTTATTTCCATGTATGTTAGTAAGCCAAGAGTTGTTGTCTTATATGGCAATTCTAGCTGAATGTCTTCCACCTTTACGGGCTATGTATAGACGGTCTGCATCAACCTTTGAATGATACATTTTATGCTTAGAAAGAAGCTTTCTTGTGTTAGTATTCATTCGTCTGATATTTAGAGTCCAGTTCAAGATGTTGAAACTATATTGAAACACTGGGATGGCAAGGCTATTAATGGCCATAATTCTTTACTGAGAATTCAGTTCAGTTCTTAATATCAGTCACACCCTTCTACTCTTTAAGCATTATTTTTTTTTCCTTTTTTTATGGAGAATTCCTTTACCTTTATTTTCACCTCAGTACTTGAAAGCTTCTTTCTCAAAATGTTTGATTGTTATCCCAGGGTCTAAGCTAATAGAGGAGTTTTGTTTTAGTGATCTTCGTAGAATTGTGGCTTTAGCATATTTATCCAAAGCGAATTCCAATGCCATCACTGAAACATTTTACTGTTTTCAGGAGATCTTCCAGCTCACTGCCATTCTTATTATACAACTGGATCATTGTTTTCTTTTGTTTTTGATATCTTATATTCCGTCCTGATAAGTTCGCTGGTTGATGCTATTAGGCATATACAAAATAGTAATGGAGACAAAGATTCACCTTGAAATATTCCTCTGTTAATGTTTATTTCGCTTATAGACTCCATTTATATGATTGAGGTGAAGTGCTGTTTTACATATCGACTTTGATCGATGAAATTAATGACGACGTGTGATATCTTGTATATATTTAAAGACTTTAAGATCCAGGAATGGGATACGCTATTGAATGCCTTACGATAAGGCAGTACTGGGATTTTTCTTTGTATTGAAGCAGTTTTCCAAGATCATCCTATTAATAAATAATTGGTCTTTAGATCCGTAAGAGCCATGTTTGCATCCTTTTTGTTCAAGAGGTAGTATGTCATTTCTTTTTTCTAAGGAATATATCCGTTTTGTCAAAACAGATGTCAACATTTTGTAAGTAATGGGAAGACATGTAATTGGTCTGTAGTTTTTTTTTTTTTTTTTTTTTTTTGGTGGGAGCATTTGTATCCCCATTCTTGTGTAGAAGTAAGACAATTCCTTTCGTTACCCATGTCGGAATTTTAGTAGGATCATTGACCATTTTTTGAAGTTCTTTGGTAAGTTTTTGTGTGCTGTATTTAGATAATAGAGCCAATTAGGAATTTTATCTATTCCTGGAAATTTCCATTTGTGTGCTTTATTATTATTATTATTACTATTAATTAATTAATTAATTCATTAATTAAGTATTCTTACTATTATTATTTTCTTGGATATCTGTTGGAGACACATTACCTTCCGGGTCCGAACTTAAGATCCCACACATCTTACATAGATAAAGTTCTTTGTAATGTGTGAGCTGTACTTGTGAGTACAATTTTTTGTATTTCTTTAAGGCATGGGCCCCGAAGAATCCCTTCAATGAGACTCGGAACCTTTTCCAATCCGAGGGCTCCAACTACTACTGGAATTATTGATGTCCTCATTTGCCACATTTTTTCGTCTTTCACTTCAAGATCCTTGTATTTTGGTAGCTTTTTGATGATCTTCAAAAACCCATTACCTTCTGCATGGACTGCCATATTAATAAAAAAGCACATTTTGTTTTTGGGGTCTTTGATCACAATGTCTGAGTGATATGTTTTGATTGTTCTGTCTGTGTTTATTGTTAAGACCCACATAATTGTTACAGGTCCTATCTCTGTGACCGGGACTGAGTGGTTTTCATATCAGTTTCCTTTCCGCCAAAATTGCATATGTTCAATTGCAGATATTGGCTCACTCTCTCATGACGAGATTTATCTTCAGTGGCTGCAAACACTGTGCATTTATTATTATTATCATTATTATTATTATTATTATTATTATTATAAACAATCGAAAACTATTCAACTGTTTCTCTCGTGGTCAGGTGTATGTTGCTTTGTCAGAGTATAAAATTGAAGTGGACTTAGAATAATGTCAAAAAATATTTACAAAATAGACGCCACCCTGAAAATATTGATTATACAAAACATCTTACAGAGTCAAGAGAACTTCTATAACAACTTTTCTGTGTCCGGAGGACGGGTATTTGGCCAGTTTAGTAAATACACGTGTTTATACGTCTGCCTTTTTGAGTGTCACAAAATGTCGACATTGAGTAAAAGACAGTCAGTTGGGAAACATCGTCGAATTATTGATTTGAGCCTCGTTTTCGCCCAGCGTTGAACACACTTATAAATTTGCTATCGTTGTTTTTCTACTTCAGGGCCATTAAAAGGCTGGCCAATTAACGTTCGATTATATATTTTTAGCGTTTTTGATCGGGGAAGCAGGAAATGACTTTCGGAATGTTCAACACACACACACACACACACACACACATGAACACAAATATACACACATATACAGACACGCGCATATACACATACACACAAATACACATACATACATACACACAAATACACACATACACACATATACTCGCAAACATATATACACGCACACACATAAAAGCACACACCCACATACATGTGCACACACGCACACACATAGATACATTGTGTTATCTCTCATGTCCCAGCGGTTAAAGTCGTTGGTTAGATCCAGTGACTAGACCAAAATAGTTTTGAGTTCAATACCAAGCCACAGCAGTGGTGAACCAAAATTTGAAGAGTTGAGTTAAAAGGGAAATAACTGAGACATCAGGAAGAGGCATGGCACGTACAACTAGAAAAATCTAACCCGGTGAACGAAATAAAGGGTTCGATTCGAAATTCCAATCACCTGAAGAAGGTCGGACGTACGCACCGAAGCTTCCAAAAAGTTGTGAATGTGACAATGAAAATGAGGATAACAGTCCGAACAATGTAAATAATGCAAGTAATAAAAAGCTAAATTTGGGTTAGTAACACACACACACACACACACACACACACACACACACAAACACACACTCTCTCTCTCTCTCTCTCTCTCTCTGTGTGTGTGTGTGTTTTTCTTATTATTGCTTTAAGCGTTATATTTAAGTGAATGCACGTGTTTAAATATACGTCCTGTTTTTTTCTACAATTGCAATCGAGAGTTTAATAAAGTAAATATCATCCAGCAGGATCCCAAGTTGCTTCCCACCTTTGTATGAAAAAAACCGTTTGATCCATACGGCCAAGGGGAATCCTCACAGGCCAGTCAAGTTCAATTAACCTTTTTGGGGAAATCACATCTTCTTCAGATGAAGGGTAACGCGAAATGAAGGGTTGCCAGTCAGAGGAAGATCCTTAGGCGCCAAATAGGAATTGGAGATGCCAAAATAAAGCAAGTATGAAAAGAGGAATATATGGGAAGAACGGAAATTGTAGCACCGAAATCCGAAGACGGATTGGAACGATGAAAGATGCCCTCCAAAGAGCAAGTACTAAGAAACAAAGATATTTCGTCAGAAACAAAGAAAAAGAGTGCTGAACTGTTGCGTAATATAGAAAAAAAAAGAGCGTATATAAAATTATCCACTACATATTTTTAAGAAAACAAGAAACTCGTCGAAGAGATTTAGGCGGTTACGCGGCTCAAGTTACGAAGAATATCAAGAAACTAGAATTAAGGAAAGTTTTTTTTTTTTTTTATTTTAAAGCCTTCCATCGGAAAACTAAACCAGAAGTTAGAAAAAATAGCTCAGATTAAAAGAGAGAAGGTTCTGGTCATCCTAGAGAAGTTTTTTTTTTGTTTGTTTGTTTTTTTTTGTTTTGTTTTGTTTTTTGCCCGCCATCAGTATGGCTGATGCTAACCTCCAGTAGAGCAACTCATTGTGCTTTTTTGGTCTCACGTTTTCCAGTGATCCAACATGGAATGATTATATTAAATCAATTGCTAGGTTTGCTGCTAGGAAATTTGACTCATTATATAGTGCCAGAAAGATTTTTCTCGTCAGAATCCATCTTGCACGTTAATAAATCTACCATGCGCCCTTGCACTGAATATTGCTGACAGATTTGGTCTGGCACTCCCGCTGTATATTGGTACCGAAATCGACAAAATCCAAAGAAGGGTCTGCAATGTTATGGCTCCTTACCGAGGTCTATCTGAAAAATAACTCAATTCCAAACAACAAACTACATGGTTTTCCCTTCAAAGTAATGCTCCTTGAGTCTAATGTATTTTTCATTCCTTCTCGGCTATGCTCCTATGCACTGCTGTGAGGATTCTTCTTGGATACTCCTCAGCACCATCATTACAGCCCTCTTGATGGCATCCATGCCTTCACAAAGGGTCTCCTTGATGATCACCTTGAGCTTAGGGAAAAGTCACACAGTCACACAGAGCAAGATCAGTTGAATAGTGAGGTTGCTCCAGTATGGTGATGTTCTTTTCAGTCAGGATGATCAGGGTGTTGTGAGCAGGTGTATTGTTGTGATGAAGCAGCGACGATTTGTTCTGCCACAACACTCGTCTCTTCTTTCATACTGAGCAAAGCAAATGACACAGGATTTCTTTGTAGACAACCAATCAAATATGACCTAATGTTAAATTTAAACTAAGGGAAGAAGCAAAAATTAAGAAATTATTTTTCATAAATGGATCATGATCCATAGATTTGAAATCAACGGCATAAATATATATATATATATATATATATATATATATATATATATATATATTATTTAATTTTTCTTGTGTTCTTGTATGAGGTCTATCTGAAAAGTAATGGGACTAGTGTCACAAACAATTTATTTCAATTCCAAACAACAAACTCCATGTTTTCCCCTTCTAAGTAATCTCCATCGTGTCTAATGTATTTTCCCATCCTTCTCTGCTATGCTCCTATCCACTGCTTGGAGGATTCTTCTTGGATACTCCTCAGCTCCATTATTACAGCCCTCTTGATGACATCCACACCTTCAAAACAGGTCCCGTTGATGATCACCTTGAGTTTGGGGAATGGAAAAAGTCACAAGATCAGGTAAATAGGCAGTTTGTTCCAGTATGGCAATGTTCTTCTTGTCCAGGAACTCCTGCATGCACAGGGCGTTCTCAGCAGGTGCATTGTTGTGGTGAAGCAGCCACGATTTGTCCTACCACAACTCTCGTCTCCTCTCGCGCTATGAGCGATGCAAACACCGCAGGATCTCTTTGTAGGTTTGCTGATTGATCATCTGGCTCTGTGGCAAGAACTGTGGACGATGCCTCTAATATCGAAGAACGTGATCAGTACCGTTACTTTTCAGACAGACCTCGTATCGACATCAGTCACCTTCCCCATCACCGTTGCCCTTGATTCCCTTTGTCTTTTCTCTATTTCCATGGTACTTTTTTTTAATAAACTCTCCTCCTTGGTAACCCAACCGCATGTATTTCAACGTACAGCTAGATTGGCAATTAGTTCTCATCGTTTTTAGTCAAATATAATCTTTCTCGCACTTCTCGCCTGTGGAACTCTCTCCCGGTTTCTTACTTCCCTGCTACCTATGATCTTCAAAAGTTTAAATGAAACGTTAATCGCTATCTTCTGTATTTCTGAACCATGTTCTTTTATTGTCCTTTCTCTTCACTAACGTCATGACATTTTCTTTCGCTCTCAGCAACCACTTGTGTCTTAGTGGCTTTATTGCCTTACTTGAAATTATTAAAACCAAAAGATTAATTAACAATTTTTATTCTTCTATCGATTTGTGGCTAGAGCCAATATTCTTCTGTGCGATTATCTGTAAGAAATACGAGAAACGATTGCTTTTCGCCATGACTAGATTTCTCTCAATGATCGAACATCTTGGACAAGGAAAATAGATTTGCAATGGCGCAGACATATGTCAAAAGAGAACATTCATTTCTTATGCAATCTATAGTTCGTTAGTTCCTCTCGTTCCCTGTGGAATATTCGGCTCCATTTGGTGCTGCATCCGAACGGAAGCTGACCAAGCCTAGCAGAGGTTCTATTCATTTGAACGTACAAACAGTAGGAGTTTCAGTGGGAAATTGCATTCACAATCGTCCCCCAGCTCTATGGATGCAAACTTTTTTTGAATTTACACGTTTCTTTCTCCTAAACTCGTTGTCGCACAAGTCTATAAGGCCCGGTCTGCCCTGGTATTTTACCCATTCCATAGTTGGGGGTACATAAAATACTCAGTATTAAAAAATAGAGCAAAAATATAAAAATAAAATTTTAAGTGCCTTATCTCACAATTTTTTGCAGCTATACCCATCTGCATGTTACGGTTTTTTTTTTTTTGTATATGTAACTAGTGAGCGAGTCAAAATGACTTATTTCCCTTTATAGTCTACCAATAGAAGGTTAACCAATCAGAAGCCGCAGAACGTTCTATCCGTCGTGCATAAAGGCAGCCATTTTTTTAACCTACCCGAATGACCAATGCCAACTTGTCAGGCGAAGATGACAGAAGGAAGAACTACGCTCTGCTACTTTGCTGCGACATCCACTGCTAACCTGAACTACGCTTTCCTACTGTCTCCGAAATATTCACTGCTAACCTCTGGATTCTATACTCGAAGACGAACGTCATAAAATGTCTAACACTGCAGGTTAAGATAAATCTATTCTCAACAGATTTATCTCACTCTGACGAGTGGAATGGTATATCTGAGAAACTTGAAGTTGGATGATAAGTTCGTTGAAGTTTTAATCATCTATCTATATTAATAAATACATATATACCTACGTTTACACTACGACTCAGAGTTTCATGGCTTTCCCATTCATCAGTTACCAAAAGCTATGAAAGACGTGAAACTCTCAGTCGTACTGTAAACGTAGGAATATGTGCAATTATTAATATATACTTTATAGCTCTGTTTAACTACATTGAACACGGTCTTGTCTACACCATTAATTAACATTAATTAAATAAATAGTTATTTACTAAATTGTATGTCTACGTGATCGCTCACATATATGCTTGATCATATCTCTTTATTTAGATCATTTCCTACACACACACACACACACACACACACACACATATATATATATATATATATATATATATATATATATATATGGTCATATCATTGCTTGTGATCCTACGAGAATTGGCGTGTCAATATGATATGGCCGTAGTCCCTTAATAACACCTGCACTGGTAAGCGGTCACCTATCTAGGTACTGACAAGGATAAACGTTGCTTAACTACGGTGAAATAATAACATATATTGTATGATCTGCAGGTCAGATGAAATGTCGCTGCAAGCTGGATTTGCCAGCGCTGTAATTGTTTACTGAGTTATGTATTCATGCCCCACCTTATCTGCCAGGACGTCCACTAGATGTTATTCTATTTTGTACTATGAAAGAGACAGACATAACCCACATTTTATCTTTATTGCTCTTAATTTTATTAGCAAAACAAGACTTCTCTCTGCTCTGAGAGATTTCGGCTCCCTGCAGGCCGTCTTCTTAATTTCAGCCAACCACTTGGCGCATTACGCACACATTTTCTGAGAGAGTTAGTTTCTCTCGTGTCCCTATGGAACATTCAAAAACTGTATCCAGCCAGACGTATATACACTTTTTGGGATAGTGCGATCCGTTTTGAATTCGGAGTTTCCTTCTCTTAGACTGGTTGCCACTCAAGGCTATAGGATCTAGTCTGTCTTGCTATTTTACCCTTAGCTTGGAGGAGAAGAGGTGATATTCACACGTAAGTGGATGCAATGAACTCGACTGGAATTCGAAATCGACTCTCATTCTGAACCACTAGCCATTATTCCACCGTTCCTTGCAATATAGTAATTTAGGGGGTACCTAGTGAGGATTGAACTCACTATTCAGTATTAATTCTTCGAGCGAGACAAGCTTGTAAACCATTACACCGCCTCGAGGTGTCCAGCCGTGCCTTGCAATATATAGTAGCAACTAAATTGCAATGAAGAAAAATTATACATTTTTTTAATTCCATGTCCTTTCAGATCATGGCTCTCCACATTTTCTTTATTATCTATAAATTGCTACGATATCTTGAGAAATGTGGTGGAGTGATTTCACGCTGCCTTCGTCACGATTTTGAATTCATTCAAAGTTGTTCCATAGAAACCAGTTTACCCTGAAATATAACGTACATCTTTGGGATTTTTTTGAACCCCAACTTCATATGAGGCCGTAGGCGATCATGGCTCTCCAAAGAATCCTTTTCTTTATATGTCTGTGAATTAACATTAATTCTTAGGAAAGATAGTGAAGTAGTTTTCTATTGCCTTCTACGAATTTTTGAATTCAGAGTCCAGTTTACCTTGCGATACAACCCATAGCTGGTCTTTGGATTTTTTTTTTAACTACAATGTCCCTTTAGGGTGTAGGTGATAATGGCTCTCCACTGATTCAAGGTGGGGAATTAACAAAAGTCCCGTTCCAGAAAACCGTCCCTCCAAGCAGGACTTCTAAAGGGAAGTGTCGAGGGAAAGGGCCTGAGACTACATGCATGTACATCTAATGGGTTCCACCTCATGACCTTGTGCCAAACTTATCATCCTGGGGGTAAATGAATGAGTAATAGTATTTCTAATTACTATCACTTTGTTTTTATTAGAAATAATAATTTTTGTCGTTATCTGTACAATCATTATTCGTCATGTTTGTATGAACATCGATTAACATTATTAGTATTATTTAGACTAGGACTATTTTCCTCATCTTTGTTGCCCAATGTACAGTGCCGCTTTGATAAAGCGCTTGTCGATTTGGACATTTTATTTAATCTCGGGGAGTATATTGTTCTCGATTTTACTGTTCATGTCTTGCGATATCTCGTCTGTTATTTATTCATTACTAAGTTATTGTGCGCAGTTTAAAATGAGTCTACGCCATCACTATCCGGTGTAAAAAGTACTATGCCACCAAATCCAGCGTTTTAATCCAGAAGGCTATTGTCTCTTGTGACAATCCTGAGTCTAGAACTTGGATTTCTGACTTTGCTTCTGTTGCGATACATAAAATTTCATTCTGTAGCTACTGCTACAGTTGTTTGTTACACCTGATCAGTACCAGGACAAGAAATGGATTGTTAATTTTAACGCCTTCAAAAAGAAATTTTAATCATTTGAGAGAAACTTTTTTACATTCCATCAGCAGATGTCTGATTCTAACCGCCAGTAGAGTACATCATTGTATTCTCAGACGAATGCTTTCCGCTGATATGAAGTGGAAAGCTTACATTGAATCAGTTGCTATGTCTACTGCTAGGAAAGTTGGTTCTCTGTGTCGTGCTATACAGTTTTTCTTGTCAGAATCTATTTTACATATTTATAAGTCTACCATTCGTCCTAGCATTGAATACTGCTGCCTCACCTGATTTGCTATACCTTTAGAAACTCTTGATAAAATACCTTGCTTGGGGTGAAATGATCTGAAGGAAAAGATGAGGACGATAGTCCTAGTGTAAATAATATAAATAATAATAATTCTTCATCCCAGTAATTCAAACTGTTACGTTTAACTTCGTAGGATCAGTGTGTAGACACTGTGCCTTATTCGCGGACTTTTCGGGCCGGTATAAGTTACACTTTCTGTCCGAGAAAGCAATATAATGATATTCATGAAGAAATATAACAAAAATAAGGGGTTAAGAATGAAAAGAAAAGATTACAAGATGAAAGGAAACAATTTACTGCTTGTTGGAAATCCTGATCTGTTGATCCAGTCTTTAAGAACTCAAGTGAAATGTCTGATCCTTCCAACTACCGGCCTATCTAATCTATTTGGTAAACTACTAGAGAATTGCAGAAGCATATCACACTACAAGAACTTTTTTCAATCAAGCAATATGGCTTTTGTTTTTCTAGGTCAACTACCGATCAATTAACGATTATCGCGAAAAAATTTTACCAAGCTTAGGATATGAATGGTGAAGATCCGGTTGTTCATTTGGATTATCTCGAAAGCCTTCGATAAGGTTTAGCATACAGGTCTTTTTCACAAATTGAAATTAATTCGGTCTTTCTTATTTAATCGTGAAATGAAGGTTGTCGTGAACGGCCACTCGTCTGTGACAGAGAGAGTTTGGGAAACACATACGTATATTTTTTAGTCAAATTGGAGTAGATTTGGAATAGCGAAATTAAATCAGAGCCTTTTGTTTACTGATGGGGAAATTTGATCTAGGACTGAAGTTGTACCCATTGAATCTGTGTCATCAGAAGACAATGGAAATGGTCGGAATAATTTTTATTGATTAAAACTTGGAATAGAGCTAAGTAAGCAAGGAGGACCTTTAGAATTCACATGATCTTGGTTGAAACAGCCATAGCCCCGTGATAATCACGTGCAAACCAGTAGGGCCAAGGTTCAGTTGTAACCAGACATATTTTTCTATATAAACGCAGAAGGAGAGAAAATGACGTCAGAGATTGTTCTGTTGATATAAGTACCGCTGCTTCTGCTACCGCGAATATTACTACTACTGTTACTACTGCTAAGTAGGAACGCCACTATAAACTTTAAGCCGCACACAGAAATCTTATTCCCCCATCGCAAGAGTCCTATATTGTTCTGAGATGATTTAACAACAAGTTAATCATAACACTCTCTCTGTGTCCAGTATCCAGTGTATGCATTTTTACGTCAATTACTTTTCTTTTCTGTAACCCGTTTCTTTTCTATACTATTCTTTTCTGCTATATAAAAGACATTAACAATTCAATCATTGAATAGTTGGTTGTCCGGCTGTCTGCAGACATTATTTTTTTGATGCATTCTAAATTTCTTAGCGCAGACTCTCCAGCCGTGTCTATATCTTCAGTCGACCGTGAATGGATGAACATCACTTCTGCTTTCTGGATCAAACCAAACACAACGTGGGCAGGAAGCAGGATTAAATCAGATGACCGGTCGAATAATCTATGGATGCTCAGGGGACCTACGGCCACTCCCTTAAGTTCGGTTAGGACAGGGTATACACCTGGGGCGAAAGTGTTAGACGTCTAGATCCTTTCGTACTAATGTAGGTGTCCACCAGGGCCCTATCTTTACTCCTATTTTGTTTTTAATTTTCATCAATGACCATCCTGATGGTATCAGCTCGCAACTTGGCATCTATGCTAATGACGCAATGTCTCGATAGTATGTCTGATAAGGTCAAATTGGCAGCTGAGCTCAAAAATAACCTAGTCTGTTGTTAACTGGGGTAAAGAAAGGCTTGTTAATATTAACGCCTACAAAATAAAACTGCTGTCTATTAATAATTTGAGAGACACCTTTCTGCCTTCCATCGTCAAGAGAGTGATTCGTTTCACCTTCTCGGGTAACATTCTTGCTTGACATTAAGTGAAAAGACTATATTGAAACCATTGCGAGGTCTGCTGCTAAGAAATTTTATTTACTGTGTCGAGCTAGACAATTTTTCTCCACTAACTATATCTTATATATCTATAAGTTTACCATGCTTAGATTATTGCTGGCAAATATGGCCCAGTGCTTCTGCTATATATTTAGAGATTCTTGATAAAATCCAAAAAAGAATCTGCAATTTTATTGGTTCTGACATGGCATCCCGGCTTCAGTCACTTTCACACTGCTGTAATGTCGCTACAATGTGCCTTTTCTATAAATACTTTCACAGTAATTCTTCTGATGAACCTTGCTATAGGATACCTAGACTTTATACATTTAATCGCAGTACTCGATGGTCGACAAGGTCTCACCAATTTACTCGTAAATTTCGTTAGAGGTAATTGTAAGTTCTATGCTAAGCGTTTCTTCTCTCGCTTCTGGAACTTTCTTCCGGTTCAATGTTTCCAACGAATTTTGATGTTCAAAAATTCAAATGCAATGTCAATCGTTATCTACGATCACTCTTTATTGTTCTCACTCCTTAAAAGGTTTCTGCTTTCTAATTCTTTAACACTCAGTAATACCTTGTGTCTTAGTGGCTTTATTACCTTGCTTGGGGTGAAATAACTTTTTAAAAAAAGATGAGGACGATAACACTTGTCTAATTAATGTAAATAAAGATAATTCATCGTCCCATTAAATCAGACTGTTATATTCATCTTCGTGTGTAGAAAGTGCTTTATTCACGTCCTTTTGAGCGTCAGTATTGCTTTCTGTCAGAGAATTCAATCTAATAATATTCATGAAGAAAAAGCTAAAATAAGCGGGAAACAGGGAAAGTAGGGGGGGGATAGGAAAGTTGTAGAAAATGAAAGAAAACCAGATGAATGGAAAAAATACAAAGAGGAAAAATCTAGGAGAGAGAAAAAGGCTTGATGGACATCGAGAGTGAAAGGGAAAATATACAGAGGTGCACAAGACAGAAACGATAGTGAGTTGGGGTCGGTGGGGTTGCTTGTGTCGGAGTTAACTCCTCCTTTAGTTCGTTAACCCTTTCACCAGGGGTCGCTCTTCGCTGCCATAAATAGCCGCTGACCCTTCGCTTCTTTCTCTTTTTTTCCCCCTCAGGCCTTTGCGCCGACCCCTGGAGGTAAATTTCTCTTTTTCCTCAGGCTTTCAGCCTTACCACCTCGAAAATGTAAGCGCTCAAAGGGATAGCGTGAGAACATGCTAAGCACAATACACACACACGCACATACAGAATATTCACACACACACTTTGTCCTTTGTAACTGTTTCCATGTAACTTGTTATTAATATATATTTGTATACATATATTATCGGTCTTGTGTTTTGTTTGTTTTCTTTGCATTCTTTGGACTTAATTAAAAGTCCAACTTTCTTGTGTAGTTGGACCAGCTAGCAGGAGAATCTGAACCCACATTTGTTCTTCTACGTCTACTCAACAACATAACAGCCACTGTCCACTACACTTGACATCAAAAGAGAATGAGCCAAAGTTTGAAAAGCGTGTATCGATGAAAAGACGTGCAAAATGGATAATATTTGATGCATTGAAAGGTGTAGTGGATGTATTAATCATATGGGTAAATAAGTGTTGAGAAATAGGCTGCGTGATAATTAACAATTTCCACTAACATCAAAATTTCAATATTCACACATACAATCAGAAAAACATGAGAAATAATAATGAATCTCTTTTTTTTTTTGAATAACAAACAATAGAATTTTATATATAGTAAGTCATACCAAGGAACAAAGCAAGGCATACAAAATATGATTGAAGTTTGTAAACTTACGCAATATTAAACAGTTTGTGTAGTAATATTTTTCTGATGTGAATTTTAAGTTTGTTTAAGAAGTTGTCCCTCTTTGAGCATAATAATTTTTTGTTAGAGAAATAACTGAAATGTTTGTTGGATAAATATAAGTTCTATGGTTGAGAACTTCCACTGTTTATGGTGATTGAATCCAGTGATTGATGATTAAGTGCATTGGAGTTGTTTCGTGTTAATAAATTTTAACTTTGCAACTTCAAAAGTACAAGTGACGCGGAGTAGTTTAGCGATTGGTTATCCGTCACGAAGCTCATTGGTAAATTTGTGTTCGTGCATTGTATTTATTTGCATTCTTAGTCACGTGTGAGGCTCGCGAACACATTTCAAGATTTTGGCGGTATTTTGTGTTTAAACACGTGTGCGTAGGCGTTGTTACGACTATGAGATATATTGACCAATCAGAAACAATTATTGTAAAACTTGTGTTTGGAGCCTGGATTGTGTTTAGCTTGCACAAAAATCTACAACTAACACATGAAAATGTAAATTAGAAATGCTTTAATATTTATTGTCCAATGAGGACATAGTGAATTCAGCCATTGGTTCTGTTCCACTGGTATGTAGAAGTTAAGCTCTATAAAGGTATAAGGATGATAATGAGAAGATACAGCTCAGGGATTATAGAAGGGCCGAGGCATGAAATAATGGACAATCGTGGTTTTATTGAAAAATATAAAGGAGAGAATATGAAGATGCAGGCAACGTGTAATTGGAGAAGATAGTCATGAAATAATGGGTATTGTGTTGGAACGAATAAGGGTGTGAATTTGAAGATACAGGCAAAGTATTAGAGAAGAACAAAATCAGGATTTAGTAGATAATTTCATTTATGAATCCTGGTGGAATTTCCACAGGAACAACTCGTTTTATAACCTTTCTTTTACTTATGGGGTAATAAGTTCAAAAGACCCTTATAGATTCGTGGGACCTCTACTTTTCAAGCAAATAAGTAATTGGCGTCTGGCACCCGTAATTCAAACATCTTTCACTCATTGTCTGAAATCTATAGTTGATAATATTATTATTGGTGTATTAAAAGTTTCCTGCTGTAGAGAGGTCATGTTTGAAATGACCGTCAGCCCGGAAACATGGGACACCATGCGTTTGAAAAAAGAACAAAAAAAAAGCACAAGTATGACGTCAATAGCCTTGGATTAAAAAGTTCGAGGCGTATTTGCCGGAAGAACTCGACACACGCCGATGGTAACTGGGACGTGAGTTGACGTAAGCAGGAGTCTCGAGACGCTAGAAAAAATAGAGATGGCAGGTTGTGGCGTTTCGACAATAAAAGGAGACAAGTGGGCGGCCATTATTAAGAGAGGGGGAGAAGGAAGACAGAGAAATGAGGAGAGAAAAAAGGGAATAAAAATGTAAAAAAATGAATTGGAATGACAAAATGATGTTGAAGGACTTGTATCATTTTTTTTGCGTGTACAATACGTACATTTTGTATCAGATTTTTTTTTTTTATAGCATGACGTCAAAATATCTTATGATCGTTTGGAGCCGGAAGCCATTAGAAAAAGAGGAGGTGGAGAAGAAAAAGAAGGAGAGGAAAGAAGTAATGAAGAAAAGGCACAACGGGTGGAGAACAACAAGTAGAACGAGGAAGAGAAGTACAGGAAAAAATAAAGGGAGGAGGAGTGAACAAGGAAAAAGGAGAAGAGAATAGAACGAATAAGGAGGAGGAGGGAACAGGAAAGGGGCGAGGAAGGGGAATAGAATGAAGAGGAGGGAACAGGAAAAGGGCGAGGAAGGGGAATAGAACGAAAAGGCCGTGGAGGCAAAAGGAAAAGAGTGAGGAAGGGGAAGTGAATGAAAAAGAAGGAAGAGGAGGGAACATGAGAAGGGCTAGTCAAGAGAATAGAATGAAAAGGGAAGAGGAGAGAACAGGAAAAGGGTGAGGAATGGGAAACAAATGAAAAGGAAGCAGGGGGAGGGATTGAGAAAGCGCGAGGAAGGTGAATATAATGAAAAGGAACGAGGAGGAGGGAACAAGAAAAGGGTGAATAAAAGGAATAGAATGAAAGAGGAGGGGGTGGGGGAAAAGGAAAAGGGTGAGGAATGGGAATAGAATGGAAAGGAAGGAGGAGGAGGGAAACAGGAAAAGGACTAGGTAGGCGAATAGAATGAAAAGGGAGGAGGAGGGGGAATCGGGTGTGGAATGAGAATAGAAGGAAAGGAAAGGGGAGAAGGAAAAGGAAGCGTGAGGAAAGGGAATAGAATGAAAAGGAAGGAGGAGGAGGGAAACAGAAAAAGAACTAGAAAGGCGAATAGAATGAAAAGGGGGGAGGAGGGGGAATCGGGCGTGGAATTAGAATAGAAGGAAAGGAACGGGGAGGAGGAACAGGAAGTGTGAAGAAAGGGAATAAAATGAAAAAGGAGGAGGAGGAGGAGAAGGGAACAGGAAAAGGGCGAGGAAGAGGGACAGAAGGAGAAGGAATGATGTCATCATCACTGCGATATTGGTCCCCAGCCATGTTTTTTTTTCATGTTGGGGGACAGATGATAGTCAGATGGAGACAAATCAGAATAGACCACACTCACGCACAGCAGCTATTGAAGCCAATGACTTGTGTGCTGGAGCATTATCCTGATGAAACAAGAAACCTTTCGTCATTTTTTCTGGGTGTTTACTCTTGCTAGCATTCCGTAACTGCCTCAGCAATTTGGCACATTACTCTCCATTGATGTTTTCTTTTCAAGATATTCAATAAACACAATGCCTTTTGCATCAGATGAAACGACCTTGGTCTACTTTGCAGCAAGTGAGGAGGAGTGTTTCCATTGCCTTGATTGTCAATGGCTGAAAGTGATAAACCCAACACTCATCTTGCGTTAGGGAACATTCAAGGTAACCAGCTTCAAACAATGTCAGATTTTCTCATGATGAGATCAGCCTGGTACGTTTTTGACCAGGTGTCAAAAAAATGGCACCCACCGAGCGGAAACCTTCATCATTCCATGTTTATTGTGCAGAATATTAACAAATCTCTTATGACATATGCTAATAACACTGGCTAGTTACCTGTCATCCATCACCACATGCTGATCATGATCAATGTTTTTTCTCGGTGATGACAGTTGCAATAAATTCAGAACTTGGTTCATTTTTAAGAAACTCCCTTCCCTCTCCTAAATTCAGCTGCCCTCCCCTAATGTAGTAACCATACCAGTATGAATGTCCTTGGGGTCTAAACCCTTTTTCTGAAGGTACTTGATAACACAACAATGTCAAATTTTGTCTATTTTCAAGAGAAGTTGCTACAAGTTACATTTGAAGTCTTATCTAGAGAGAAATAATACAGTTATGATTAAGAAGCATGCAAGATTTCACGACTCTAGCATCACTCTTTACTAGTCAATCTATGAACTTTTCAGCCCACTTTGTACCTGGATAGAAGGAATGCAATTGTTAAAAAGAGTTGAGATAAATTCATGCAAGATTAAATGTCTCTACAATCATTCACAATTTCCTAGTCAGCCTATGGACTTTTCAGCCAACACTCGTACCTGGAAAAAAAGAATGCACTTATTAATAAGAAGAGTTGAAATGAATGCATGCAAGATTTCACAGCTCTCGCATCACTCATTCATAGTCAGACATGAACTTTTCAGCCCTCCCTCGTACCTGGAAAGAAAAAATGCAGTTATTAAAAAGAAGAGTTGAAATGAATGCATGCAAGATTTCACAGCCCTAGCATCACTCCTTTATAGTCAGCCTCGTAACATTTCTGCCCTCCCTCGTACCAGGAAAGAAAGAATGCAGTTATTAATAAAAAGAGTTGAAATTAATGCATGCAAGATTTCACAGTTCTAGCATACATCCTTCATAGTCAGCCTATGAAGTTTTCAGCCATCCCTCGGAATCTGGAAAGAAAGTATGCAGTTATTAAATAGAAGGGTTGAAATGAATGCATGCAAGATTTCACAGCTCTAGCATCACACCTTCATAGTCAGCCTATAAACGTTTAAGCCCACCCTCGTACGTGGAAAGAATCAATGCAGTTATTAATGTGAAGAGTTGAAATGAATGCATGCAAGATTTCACAGATCTAGCATCACGCCTTCATAGTCAGCCTTATAAATCTTTCAGCCCTCCCTCGGATATGAAAAGAAAGTATGCAGTTATTAATAAGAAGAGTTGAAATGAATGCATGCAAGATTTCACAGCTCTAGCATCACTCCTTGATAGCCTTATGAACTTTTCAGCCCATCCTCGTACCTGGAAAGAAAGAATGCAGTTATTAATAAGAAGAGTTGAAATGAATGCATGCAAAATTTCACAGCTCTAGCATCATTCCTTCATAATCAGCCTATGAACTTTTCATTCCGCCCTCGTACCTGGAAAGAAAGAATGCCGTTATTAAGAAGAAGAGTTGAAATGAATGCATGCAAGATTTCACAGCTCTAGCATCACTCCTTGATAGCCTTATGTACTTTTCAGCCCATCCTCGTACCTGGAAAGAAAGAATGTAGTTATTAAAAAGATGAGTTTAAATGAATGCATGCAAGATTTCACAGCCCTAACATCACTCCTTCATAGTCAGCCTTATGAACTTTTCAGCCCTTCCTCGTACCTGGAAAGTATCAATGCAGTTATTAATGTGAAGAGCTGAAATGAATGCATACAAGTTTTCACAGCACGAGCATCACGCCTTCGTAGTCAGCCTTATGAACATTTCAGCCCTCCCTCGTACCTGGAAAGAAAGAATGCAGTTATTAATAAGAAAAGTTGAAATGTATGCATGCAAGATTTCACAGCTCTAGCATCACTCCTTCATATTCAGCCTATGAACTTTTCAGCCCACCCTCGTACCTGGAAAGACAGAATGCAGTTATTAATAAGAAGAGTTGAAATGAATGCATGCAAGATTTCACAGCGCTAGCTTCACTCCTTTATAGTCAGCCTATAAACTTTTCAGCCCTCCCTCGGATATGGAAAGAAAGTATGCAGTTATTAATAAGAAGAGTTGAAATGAATGCATGCAAGATTTCACAGCTCTAGCATCACTTCTTCATAGTCAGCCTATGAACTTTTCAGCCTACCTTCGTACCTGGAAAGAAAGAATGCAGCTATTAATAAGAAGAATTGAAATGAATGCATGCAAGATTTCACAGCTCTAGCATCACTCCTTCATAGTCAGCCTATGAACTTTTCAGCCCTCTCTCGTACCTGGAAAAAATGAATGCAGTTATTAATAAGAAGAGTTGAAATGAATGCAATGGAAGATTTCACAGCTCTAGCATCACTCCTTCATAGTCAGCCTTATGAACATTTCAGCCCTCCCTCGTACCTGGAAAGAAAGAATGCAGTTATTAATAAGAAGAGTTGAAATGAATGCATGCAAAATTTCACAGCTCTAGCATCATTCCTTCATAGTCAGGCTATAAACTTTGCAGCCCTTCCTCGTACCTGGAAAGTATCAATGCAGTTATTAATGTGAAGATTTGAAATAAATGCATGCAAGTTTTCACAGCCCTAGCATCACTCCTTCATAGTCAGGCTCGGAACATTTCATCCCTCCCTCGTACCTGGAAAGAAAGAATGCAGTTATTAATAAGAACATTTGAAATGAATGCATGCATGATTTCACAGCTCTAGCATAACTCCTTCATAGTCAGCCTATGAACTTTTCAGCCTACCCTCGTACCTGGAAAGAAACAATGCAGTTATTAATAAGAAGAGCTGAAATAAATGCATACAAGATTTCACAGTTCTAGCATCCTAACTTCATAGTCAGCCTATGAGCTTTTCAGCCAACCCATGTACATACGTGTTCTCGTATTATATGTATTTCAGGCGGAAGGTGACGGTTGTAAAAGGTCTTTGAACACACCCTACCAAATACTGCTTCTCAGAGAGGCCAAGTTTACAGAATACAGTCAGGGCGTGAAGACAATTCGGAAGCTCGCTATGCAATAAATCTTTGTGTTTTACTGGACAAAAAAAGCTACAGAACCGCATGAGATCCTCCAGACTGCTTATGGGTTAACTAATATGAACAGAGCATCTGATTCCCGCTGGGACAATGGGTGATGTGAGAGGAAGACAATGTGGAGATAGACGTCAGAACATCAGAGCTGTTGAGAAAATTTTCTCGATGACAATCACCATGTGTCTCTAAATACAATAAGCATACAGTTTGGAGTTTGTGTGACAACTGTAGACAGAATTATTCATGAAGATCTGCGCAGAAATAGTACAAAGTTTGTTCTCGGGGTGGTCAGTGAGGAAAAGAATAAAAGACGCGCTGGAAACCGCGTAGAGATGGTTGATAGACATCAAAACTGTCCCTCAAGCACCCGACAGTCCAGACCGTAGTCCCTGGGACTTTTGGTTGTTCCCGAAGTTGAACGAGAACCTTTGAGGGCAGTCATTTTTAAGACATTAAGATGAAGGATGCCGTGACACGAGTCCTGGACTCCTATTTGATCTGGACCTTGATTCATATGACCTTCTCATTGTTCCACAACCTGAAGGAGGACCTCAGGGGCAGTCGTTTTGAAGACATTAAGATAAAGGAGTCTGTGGCAAGTCGGCTGGTTACTTTCTGATTTCCTTCTCAATCAAGTCCTTCCACCCTGTGAACTTTTGGTTGTTCGCCAACCAGAAGGAAAACTACAAGGGCAGTCATTTGACGACATTGAGAAGATAAAAGAGGCTGTGAAAAGTGTCCTGGATACTTTCTCAATTCAGACCTTCTACCCTGTGACATTTTAGTTGTTTTCCAAGGTGAGGGAGTATCTCAGTGGCAGTCGTTTTAAAGATATTGAGAGAAGGCTGTGACAAGGGTCTTGGTTACCTTCCCAATGCACACCTTGTTCCCTTTGGCCTTCTAGTTGTTCCCCAAGATGAAGGAGAACCCAAGATGCAGTCGTTTTGAAGATATTGAGAAGATAGTGGAGGCTGTGACGAGGGTCCTGGTTACCTTCTCAATCCAGACAGTACTCCCCGTGATCTTTTGGTCTTTCCCCAAGCTGAAAGAGAGCCTCAGTGGTAGACGTTTTGAAGACCATTGTCCCAGCCTCCTTCCTCTTCTCAATAAGATGAAGGAGGCTGTGACATGGGTCCTGGTCACCTAAATCCAGACTTCGCTGCCTATGACCTTTTGCTTGTTCCCTAAGCTGAAGGAGAAACTTCATTGGCAGTCGTTTTGAAGACATTGAGAAGATAAAGGGGGCTGTAATAAGTGACCTAGACTCCTTCTCAATTACGACCATGCTCTCTGTGATCTTTTGGTTCTTCTACAAACTGCAGGATAACCTCAGTGGCAGTTGAAGACACTAATAAGATGAAGGACGTTGTGAAAAGGGCCTTGATTCCTCAATCCAGACTTACATCATTGTGACCTTTTTCTTGTTCCCAATTTTGAAGGACAATCTCAAGGACAGTCGTTTTGAAGACATTGAGAAGATGAAAGAGGTCCTGGTAACCTTCTCAATTTATTCCTTCCTACTTGTGACCTTTTGGTTGCTCCCCAAGCTGAAGGAGAACCCCATTGGCAATGGTTTTGAAGATGTTGAGATGATGAAGGAGGCTGTGACAAGATATATATATATAAATTCATGAATCATTCATAGAAAAAAACAAATATAGAGGTTAATGATTTAAATGGCGAGAATACATCTTCGCAAACAATATAAATAAGATACATCAACCCCGAACCTGTATATGAATGATATGATCCCTGTTTATAAATTCCAGTTGCATAAGGTCTTTTTAATTTTTTACAAGCTTTCGTCTGTTCCTACAGACATCCTCAGGTATGGAAATAGATTTGTTCTTGTTTTTTACTTCTCGGTAATAAGAGGACAACGAAAGTAGAGATTTAATCCGAAAAAATGCTATGAGAAATGTGTTATTGTTTTGGAACGTGCGGTCGCAACGCTGAGTTTGAATTTTAAATTTTAAGGTTGTGCGTTTTTGTACAAATATAGTAATAAGTGAATTCTTTTTTACTGGTAGGTTTTCCGTCAATGTGGCATGAACTATATTGTTCAATAATTACAGGAATATCACACTTATTATCCGAAAGTTGCACTTTGGATCAGTTATTTTAATTTCCATAATCTATTTCCATACCTGATGATGTCTGTAGGAACAGACGAAAGCTTGTAAAAAATTAAAAAGACCTTATGCAAATGGAATGTATAAACAGAGATCATATCATTCATATACAGGTTCGGGGTTGGTGTATCTTATTGATTATTTATATTGATAAATTATAATTGCACCTATAATTGAAATATATATATATATATATATATATATATATATATATATATATATAGAGAGAGAGAGAGAGAGAGAGAGAGAGAGAGAGAGAGAGAGAGAGCTTCACCATGACAGCCGGGTTCTGACGTCACCCTGATTGATTTTACTGACTTCTTGATACTATCGCTTTCAAGTGACGATTCCAACTAGCGATAATGTTGGTAAGTTCCTGAAAAACATACCATTGCTTGATCCATGCCTTGTGTGAGAGAAACCTTTCCAAAGACGGCAATGGTTGTATCAGCACGTAATAACAAGCCATCATGCCCAAGAGTATAACCGTATTGATCTTGTTCAACTACAATTACACCAGATTATAAGCTCTCAACCAGAAACTGTAGCACAGGTCTGCTTAGCATTTTTTATTTTTATTCGGTTTCACCCCAAGCAAGGTAGTAAAGCCACTAAGACACAAGAGATTACAAGGTGTGGAATAATTAGGAACAGAAACATTAATAATGAGCGGGAAAATGAAATAATAATTAGGAGGACAGTAGATAGCGATTGACATTGCATTTACATTTTCGCAAATTAAAGTTGGCTGGAAAGCATGTAGCCGGGAGGGAGTTCCACACGTGAGAAGTGCGAGAGAAGGAACTGCTAGCATAGAACTTACGGTTACATTTAGCCTCGGTTACATCTAGTTGCGGTATAAACAAAAGACGTCCACTCGCCACTTGCTTTCATTTATTCACCAAAGTCCATGGGTGGGGTTGCTTTATGTCCATCTCTCGCCGCGCCATCTCTAAGTTAAATATCAGAGTAAACAGGACACTATCCTTCTTTAAAAAAGAAAATTTTAACTTGAAAATAGAGAGGAGGCAACAGGAAACCACTACGTTACTTAACTTGGAAGTCATTGTAATTCACATATATTAAAACGAAAAAGAAGATGTGGAGGGCCATGATCACCTACGCCGTGAAGATTAAAAATGCATACTTCATTCTTCATCCTCCCCTTTGTTTTCTTTCTGTATATTCATTCTTATTCTTTTTCCTTCTCTTATTTCGTCTTCTTTTCTTTCACAAATCATTCTCTTTTTCTTCTTTTTTACATTATTTTCTTTCTTTCTTTTCTCCTTTTTCCTTCTCTCATTTCGTCTTCTTTTCTTTCACAAATCATTCTCTTTTTCTTCTTTTTTACATTATTTTCTTTCTTTCTTTTCTCCTTTTTCCTTCTCTTATTTCGTCTTCTTTTCTTTCACAAATCATTCACCTTTTCTTCATTTTTACATTATTTTCCTTCTTTCTGTTCTCCTTTTTCCTTCTCTTATTTCGTCTTCTTTTCTTTCACAAATCATTCTCTTTTTCTTCTTTTTTACATTATTTTCTTTCATTCTTTTCTCCTTTTTTCTTCTCTCATTTCGTCTTGTTTTCTTTCACAAATCATTCTCTTTTTCTTTTTTTTACATTATTTTCTGTCTTTCTTTTCTCCTTTTTCCTTCTCTCATTTCGTCTTTTTTCTTTCACAAATCATTCTCTTTTTCTTCTTTTTTACATTATTTTCTTTCTTTCTTTTCTTCTTTTTCCTTCTCTTATTTCGTCTTCTTTTTCTTTCACAAATCAATTTTTTTTCTTCTTTTTTTACATTTTTTTCTTTCTTTCTTTTCTCCTTTTCCTTCTCTTATTTCGTCTTCTTTTCTTTCACAAATCATTCTCTTTTTTTTTTTTTTTTTTATTTTTTTTCTTTCTTTTCTCCTTTTTCCTTCTCATTTCATTTCTTTTTTTTTTCTTTCACAAATCATTCTCTTTTTCTTCTTTTTTACATTATTTTCTTTCTTTCTTTTCTCCTTTTTCCTTCTCTCTCCATTTCATCTTTTCTTTCACAAATCATTCTTTTTTCTTTTTTTTACATTATTTTCTTTTCTTTTTTTCTCCATTTTTCCTTCTCTTCTTTTCGTCTTCTTTTCTTTCATAAATCATTCTCTTTTCTTCTTTTTTACATTATTTTCTTTCTTTTTTTTTTCTCCTTTTTCTTTCTCTCATTTCGTCTTCTTTTCTTTTCACAAATCATTCTCTTTTTCTATTTTTACATTATTTTTCTTTCTTTCTTTTCTCTTTTTTCCTTCTCTCATTTCGGTCTTTTTTCTTTCACAAATCATTCTCTTTTCTTCTTTTTTTACATTATTTTTTTTTCTTTCTTTTATCCTTTTCCTTCTTTTATTTCGTCTTCTTTTCTTTCACAAATCATTCTCTTTTTTCTTTTTTTAATTATTTTCTTTCTTTCTTTTCTCCTTTTTTCCATTTCTCTCATTTCAAATCTTTCTTTTCTTTTTTTTCATTATTTTCTTTCTTTCTTTTTCTCTTCTCTCATTTTTTTATTTTTTACATTATTTTCTTTTTTTCTTTTTTCATTATATTTTTCTTTTCCTTTTTTTCCTTCTCTCATTTCGGCTTCTTACTTTCACAAATCATTTCTCTTTTCTTTTTTTTTCACATTATATTCTTTTTTTTTTTTTTCTCCTTTTTTTCCTTCTCTCATTTCGGCTCTTTCTTTTTTCCTTTTTTCACAAATCATTCTTTTTTTCTTTTTTTTACATTATTTTTTTTTTTTTTTTCTTTTCCTCCTCTCTTTCATTTCGTTCTTTTTTCTTTTCACAAATCATTCTCTTTTTTCTATTTTTTTACATTATTTTTTCTTTCTTTCTTTTCTCCTTTTTTCCTTCTCTCATTTCGGCTTCTTTTCTTTCAAAAATCATTCTCTTTTTCTTCTTTTTTACATTATATTCTTTCTTTTCTTTTCTCCTTTTTCCTTCTCATTTTCTTCTTTTCTTTCAAATCATTCTCTTTTTCTTCTTTTTACATTATTTTTTTCTTTCTTTTTTTTCCTTTTTCCTATTTTCTTTCATTAATCAATTCTTTTCTTTTTTTACAATTTTTCTTTCTCTTTTCTTTTTTTTTTCTCATTTTCTTCTTTTCTTTCACAAATCATTTCTTTTCTCCATTTCATTTCTTTTCTTTTCTTTTTCCTTTCTATATTTTTCTTTTTTAACCAATCATTCTCTTTTTCTTCTTTTTTTATTTTTCTTTTTTTTTTTTTTTTTCCTTTTCCTTCTCTCATTTTGTCTTTTTTCTTTTCTTCTTTTCATTCTCTTTTTTCTTCTTTTTTTACAAATTATTTTTCTTTTTTTCTTTTTTCTTTTCTTTTTTTTCCTTCTCTTCTTTCGTCTTCTTTTTTTCACAAATCTTTTTTCTTTTTTTTATTTTTATTTTCTTTTCTTTTCTCCTTTTTTCTCAAACGTTTTCTTCTTTATTTCAAATTTCTTTTTCTTTTTTTTACATTACTTTCTTTCTTTCTTTTTTCATTCTCTTATTTCGTTTCTTTTCTTTTTTCATTCTCTTTTTCTTTTTTTTACATTATTTTCTTTTTTTCTTTTTCCTTTTTCCTTCTCTCATTTCGTCTTCTTTTTTTCAAATCATTCTTTTTCTTTTTTTTTTACATTATTTTTTCTTTTCTTTCTTTTTCTTCTTTTTTCCTTCTCTCATTTCGTCTTCTTTTCTTTCATAAATCATTCTCTTTTTTTTTTTTTACATTATTTTCTTTTCTTTTTTTTCTCCTTTTTTTTCTTTATTTCGTCTTCTTTTCTTTCACAAATCATTCTCTTTTTTCTTTTTTTTACATTATTTTCTTTCTTTCTTTTCTCCTTTTCCTTCTCTCATTTCGTCTTCTTTTCTTTCACAAATCATTCTCTTTTTTTTTTTTTACATTATTTTTTTCTTTCTTTTCTTTTTTTTCCTTCTCTCATTTCGTCTTCTTTTCTTTTCTCATTCTTTTTTTTCTTTTTTTACATTATTTTCTTTCTTTTCTTTTCTATTTTTTCCTTCTCTCATTTCGTCTTCTTTTCTTTCACAAATCATTCTTTTTTTTTTTTTTACATTATTTTTTTCTTTCTTTTCTCCTTTTTCCTTCTCTCATTTCGTCTTCTTTTCTTTTTTAAATCATTCTCTTTTTTTTTTTTTTACATTATTTTCTTTTTCTTTCTTTTTTCTTTTTTTCCTTCTCTCATTTCTCGTCTTTTCTTTCACAAATCTTTTTCTTTTTTTTTTTTAAAATCCTTTTTTTCTCTTTTTTTCTTTTTTTTCTCAAATCATTTCTTTTTTTTTTTTCATTATTTTCTTTCTTTCTTTTCTTTTTCCTTCTCTCATTTCGTCTTCTTTTCTTTCACAAATCATTCTCTTTTTTTTTTTTTTTACATTATTTTCTTTCTTTCTTTTCTCCTTTTTCCTTCTCTCATTTCGTCTTCTTTTCTTTCACAAATCATTCTCCTTTTTTTTTTTTACATTATTTTTCTTTCTTTTCTCTTTTTCCTTTTTTTCGTCTTCTTTTCTTTTTTTTTTTATTTTTTTTTTTTCATTATTTTCTTTCTTTCTTTTTCCTTTTTCCTTTCTCATATTTTTTCTTTTTTCTTCAAATCATTCTCTTTTTTTTTTTTACATTATTTTCTTTTCTTTCTTTTCTCCTTTTCCTTCTCTCATTTCGTCTTCTTTTCTTTCACAAATCATTCTCTTTTTTTTTTTTTTTATTTTTTTCTTTCTTTCTTTTTCTTTTTCTTTTTCTTTTTTTTCTCAAATCATTCTCTTTTTTCATTTTTACATTATTTTCTTTTCTTTCTTTTCTTTTTCTTCTCTCATTCGTCTTCTTTTTTTCTTTTTTTTTTTTTTTACATTATTTTTTTCTTTCTTTTCTCCTTTTTCCTTCTCTCATTTCGTCTTCTTTTCTTTCGTAAATCATTCTCTTTTTCTTTTTTTTACATTATTTTCTTTCTTTTCTCCTTTTTCCTTCTCTTACTTCGTCTTCTTTTCTTTCGCAAATCATTCTCTTTTTCTTTTTTTTACATTATTTTCTTTCTTTTTTTTCCTTTCCTTTCTTTTCGTTTCTTTTTTTCTTTCGATTTTTTTTTCTTTTTCTCTTTTTTTCTTTTTCTTTTCTTTTTATTTTCTTCCTACCTTTTTTCCTTCTCTTTTTTTTTTTCATTTTTTCAAATCATTTTCTTTTTTTTCAAATATTTCTTTTTCTTTTTTTCTTTCTTTCTCTTTTCCTTCTCTTTTCGTCTTCTTTTTTTCACAAATCATTCTCTTTTTCATTTTTTTACATTATTTTCTTTCTTTCTTTTCTCCTTTTTCCTTTCTCATTTCTTCTTCTTTTCTTTCACAAATCATTCTCTTTTTCTTCTTTTTTACATTCTTTTTTTCTTTTTCTTTCTTTTCTCCTTTTTCCTTCTCTCATTTCGTCTTCTTTTTCTTTTCACAAATCTTTCTCTTTTTTCTTTTTACATTATTTTTTTTTCTTTCTTTTCCTTTTTCTTTCTCTTCTTTCGTCTTCTTTTCTTTCTCAAATCATCTTCTTTTCTTTTTTTTTTTTTTTTTTTTCTTTCTTTCTTTTTCCTTTTCTTTCTCTTTTTCGTCTTCTTTTCTTTATAAATCATTCTCTTTTCTTTTTTTTTACATTATTTTTTTCTTTTTTCTTCCTTTTCCTTCTCTCATTTCGTCTTCTTTTTTTTAAATCATTTTTTCTTTTTTTTACATTTTTTTCTTTCTTTTTCTTTTTTTCCTTCTCTCATTTCGTCTTCTTTTCTTTTAAATCATTCTCTTTTTTTCTTTTTTTACATTATTTTTTTTTCTTTCTTTTCTCCTTTTCCTTCTCTCATTTCGTCTTCTTTTCTTTCACAAATCATTCTCTTTTCTTTTTTTTACATTTTTCTTTCTTTCTTTTCTCCTTTTCCTTCTCTTATTTCGTCTTCTTTTTTTCACAAATCATTCTCTTTTTTCTTTTTTTTTCATTATTTTTTTCTTTTTCTTTTCTTTTTTTCTTTCTTTTTTTTCTTTTCTTTTCCTTCATTCTTTTTTTTTTTTTTTTTACATTATTTTTTTCTTTCTCCTTTTTCCTTCTCTCATTTCGTCTTCTTTTCTTTTTTTCATTCTTTTTCTTCTTTTTACATTATTTTCTTTCTTTCTTTTTTTTTCTCCTTTTTCCTTCTCTCATTTCGTCTTCTTTTCTTTTTTAAATCATTCTCTTTTTCTTTTTTTTACATTATTTTCTTTCTTTCTTTTCTCCTTTTTCCTTTCTTTTTTCGTCTTCTTTTTTTTTCACAAATCATTCTCTTTTTCTTTTTTTTACATTATTTTCTTTCTTTCTTTTCTCCTTTTTTTCCTTCTCTTATTTCGTCTTCTTTTCTTTCTAAATCATTCTTTTTTTTTTTTTTACATTTTTTTCTTTCTTTTTTTTCCTTTTTCTCTTACTTTCTTCTTTTTTTCACAAATCATTCTCTTTTCTTTTTTAAATTATTTTTCTTTTTTTCTTTTTTTTTTCCTTCTCTTTTTCGTCTTCTTTTTCAAATGATTCTCTTTTTTTTTTTTACATTATTTTCTTTCTTTCTTTTCTCCTTTTCCTTCTCTTCTTTCGTCTTCTTTTCTTTCACAAATCAATTTTCTTTCTTTTCTTTTTCTCTTTTTCCTTCTCTCATTTTCTTTTTCTTTCACCAATTTCTCTTTTTTTCTTTTTTTACATTATTTTCTTTCTTTTTTCTCTTTTCCTTCTCTCATTTCGTCTTCTTTTCTTTTCTGTAAATCATTCTCTTTTTCTTTTTTTACATTCTTTTTCTTTCTTTCTTTTCTCCTTTTTCCTTCTCTCATTTCGTCTTCTTTTCTTTCCAAATCATTCTCTTTTTCTTTTTTTACATTATCGTCTTCTTTTCTTTTCAATCATTCTCTTTTTTTTTTACATTTTTTTCTTTCTTTTCTTTTCTCCTTTTCCTTTTCTCTTTTCGTCTTTTTCTTTCACAAATCAAATTATTTTCTTTCTTCTCTTTTTTTCTCTTATTTCGTTTTTCTTCTCTTTTTTCATTCTTTTTTTTTCTTTTTTCATTATTTTCTTTCTTTTCTTTTCTCCTTTTCCTTCTCTCATTTTTGTCTTCTTTTCTTTCACAAATCATTCTCTTTTTTCTTTTTTTACATTATTTTCTTTCTTTTTTTCTCCTTTTTCCTTCTCTTATTTCGTCTTCTTTTCTTTCACAAATCATTCTCTTTTTTTCTTTTTTACAATTTTTTTCTTTCTTTTCTCCTTTTCTTCTCTTATTTTCTTCTTTTCTTTCTCATTCTCTTTTACTTTTTTTTCATTATTTCTTTCTTTTTCTTTTCCTTCAATCATTTCTCTTTTCTTTCCTAAATCAATTCTTTCCCTTTTTTTTACATTATTTTCTTTCTTTCTTTTCTCCTTTTCCTTCTCTCATTTCGTCTTCTTTTCTTTTCACCAATCATTTCTCTTTTTTTCTTTCTTTTTTTTTCTTTTCTCCCTTTTCTTCTTTTTTTTCTTCTTTCTTTTCTTCGCAAATTTTCTCTTTTTTCTTTTGTTTCGTTATTTTCTTTTTCTTTTCTTCCTTTTCATTCTCTTTTTCTTTTTTTATTTTCTTTCTTTTTCTTTATTCTCCTTTTCCTTCTTCTTCTTATTTCGTCTTCTTTTCTTTCACAAATCATTCTCTTTTTTTTCATTATTTTTTTTTTTTTTTTTTATTTTCTTTCTTTCTTTCTTCTTTTCTCTTTTCCTTTTTCTTCTTTTTTCATTTTTTCTTTCTTTTCTTTTTCCAAATCATTCGTCTTTTTTTTTTTTTTATCATTCTCTTTTTTTCTTTTTTTCTTTTCTCCTTTTCTTTCTCTTATTTCCTTTCTTCTTTTTCTTTTTTTCACAAATCATTCTCTTTTTTTCTTTTTTTTATAATTATTTTCTTTCTTTCTTTTTTTCTCCTTTTCCTTCTCTTATTTCGTCTTCTTTTCTTTCACGAATCATTCTCTTTTTCTTCTTTTTTTACATTTTTTTTTCTTTCTTTTTTCTTTTTTTTCCTTCTCTCATTTCGTCTTCTTTTCTTTCACAAATCATTCTCTTTTTTTCTTTTTTTTCTATTTATTTTCTTTCTTTCTTTTCTCTTCTTTTTCCTTATTCTCTTTTCTTTCTTTTCTTCTTTTTTTCTTTCTTCTTTTCTTCTCATTCTCCTTTTTTTTTTTACATTTTTTTTCTTTCTTTTTTTCTCCTTTTCCTTCTCTTATTTCGTCTTCTTTTCTTTCACAAATCATTCTCTTTTCTTCTTTTTTACAATAATTTCTTTTTTCTTTTTTTCTTCTTTTCGTCTTTTTTCTTCTCTTAATCATTCTCTTTCTTCTTTTCTTTCACGAATCATTCTCTTTTTCTTCTTTCTTTCACGAATCATTCTTTTTCTTTCTTTCTTTTCTCCTTTTTCCTTCTCTTACTTCGTCTTCTTTTCTTTCACAAATCATTCTCTTTTTCTTCTTTTTTACATTATTTTTTCTTTCTTTCTTTTCTCCTTTTTCCTTCTCTTATTTCGTCTTCTTTTCTTTCACAAATCATTCTCTTTTTCTTCTTTTTTACATTATTTTCTTTCTTTCTTTTCTCCTTTTTCCTTCTCTTATTTCGTCTTCTTTTCTTTCACGAATCATTCTCTTTTTCTTCTTTTTTACATTATTTTCTTTTTTCTTTTTCTTTTTCTTTTCTCCTTCTTCTTTTCTTTTCATTCTCTTTTTCTTCTTGTTTTCATTATTTTCTTTCTTTCGTCTTTTCTTTTCTTTTCACAAATCATTCTCTTTTTCTTCTTTTTTACATTATTTTCTTTCTTTCTTTTCTCCTTTTTCCTTCTCTTACTTCGTCTTCTTTTCTTTCTCAAATCATTTTTTCTTTTCTTTCTTTTTCTCTTTTTCCTTTCTTATTTCGTCTTCTTTTTTTTCACAAATCATTTCTTTTTTCTTCTTTTTTACATTATTTTCTTTCTTTCTTTTCTTCTCTTTTTCGTCTTCATTTTTTCTTCATTTCTTTTTCTTCTTTTTTACATTTTTTTTTTTTTTTTTCTTTTTTACATCGTCTTCTTTTTTTTTTTCTCTTTTTTCTTTTTTTTTTTTTTTTCTTTTTCCTTTTCTTTTACTTCGTCTTCTTTACTTTCACAAATCATTCTCTTTTTTTATTATATTTCGTTCTTTTCTTCTTTGTCTTTTTCTTATTTTATCCTCATCTTTTCTTTCTTGTTTTTCTTTATCTTCTTCCGAGAACGAAAAATTATAGACGCCCACAATATGTTCGGCTGAAATCTCTGCCGAACAATAAACAAACTGATTTTTTTTCTTACGTATTTTGATTCCAATTGGTGTGGCCACCATTTTTTTTTCTTCGTCTCACAAATCAATTACCCATTTTCCTCAATTGTATTTTCTTGTTTGTCTTTCGTTCCATTGACTGATGTGATTGGAACGAAACGAAACGCTTTTCAAAAGGTGCCAACTTAGACAAAAACGCCGTGTCATTGTTTTTGTTTCAATTCTAATTGAACGAAATCGAACATCATGAAAACGGAAATATCGATTTGTTAGACATAACAGGTTGGCTGCTGATTTGAAACAAAATATAAGAAAGAAAGAAAGATATTTAGGAAAGAAAGAAAAAAGAAAGAAAGATATTTAGGAAACAGAGTAAAAAGAAAAGAAAGGAACAAAAGATATTTTAAAAAGAAAAATATTTAGAAAAGAAAGAAAGAAAAAGAAAGAAAGAAAGAAAGAAAGAAAGAAAGAAAGAAAGAAAAGATATTCAAAAAAGAAAGGAAGAAAAGGAAGATATTAGTAAAGAAAAAAGAAATATATCTAGAAAAGAAAAACAGAAAGAAAGATACGAACTAAAAAATATATTTAAAAAAAGAGAAAAAATAGAAGACATTTAGAAAATAACGATAAAATGAAAGACATACAGGAAAAACAGAAATAAAAAAAGAATTAAAGAGAAATATTTAGAAAAGAAAGAAATAGAGAAAGAAAGAAAGAATGATATTGAGAAAAGAAAGAAATTGAGAAAGAATGAAAGAATGATATTTAGAAAAGAAAGAAATAGAGAAAGAAAGAAAGAATGATATTTAGAAAAGAAAGAAATAGAGAAAGAAAGAAAGAATGATATTTAGAAAAGAAAGAAAGAAAGAAAAAGAAAAAATTATATTTGAAAAATAAAGTGTGATATTTAGAAAAGAAATAAAAATATTTTGAAATGAAAAAAGAAAGATAATTCACAAAGGAAGTGATATTTAAGAAAGAAGAAAGAAAGAAAGATAGTTAGAAAATAAATAAATAAAGAAAGAAAGAAAGAAAGAATGATATTTAGAAAAGAAAAAAGAAAGAACGAATAATATTTAGAAAAGAAAGAGAGAAAGAAAGAATGATATTTAGAAAAGAAAGAAATAGAGAAAGAAAGAATGAAAGAATGATATTTAGAAAAGAAAGAAATAGAGAAAGAAAGAAAGAATGATATTTAGAAAAAAAAGAAATAGAGAAAGAAAGAAAGAAAGAAAGAATGATATTTAAGAAAGAAAGAAAGAATGATATTTAGAAAAGAAAAAAGAAAGAAGGATATTTAGAAAAGAAAACTAGAAAGAAAGAAAGAAAGAAATGAAAAGAAATATATTTAGAAAAGAAAGAATATAAAGAAAAGTACAAACTGAGAAAAAAAAGATTTTTTTTCTTTGTTTTTGTTTATTTTTGCTTTGTTTTACGTTATTAAACGGCATTTTTTTTTTCGTTGTGCTTTTCTTGAAATCTTGAAAGAGTGACATTAAAAACTCATATTTCCTTCAAGGAGGGGAATTAACTTTTTCGCTTTTATTTGTTATTGACGTTTCTGTGTGTGTGTGTGTGTGTGTGTGTGTGTGTGTGTGTGTGTGTGTGTGTGTGTGTGTGTGTGTGTGTGTGCGCACACACACACGCTCGAGCAAAGAGAGAGAGAGATTAAAAGTAAAGAGAACATGGAGGGCCGTAAACTTAGACCCAAAACTCTTTCTTCTCTCATCTGCTGTACCTGGAGTGAAACGAAGGAATCAAGACGGAAGATAGAATTAAAAAAAGAATAAAATGGAATTAAATTTTAAAATAACCAAAGAAAAAGGGAATTCGAAAATGGAAAAAAAATGAATGAGAAAGAATAAGAAGGAATAAATTAAAGAATGAAAAAGAAGAAAATGAATGAAAAAAAGAAAAGATTGAACAAAATGTGAAATGTGAAAATGAAGAATGAACGAAAAGTGAAAATGAATGAAAATAATTAAAACTGAAAAAAAAAGAAAAACATTTAAAAAGAACGAAGTAAAGAATGAAAACTTATGACTAGGATTGGAAGATTAATGGCCAGAGTTATGTTGTGATGAAACGATATAACTAAACCTCATTAATTACTGTACATTAGGCTAGGTCGATATTAGAAGCGTGGTATTGCACTCAATTTGAAGTTAGAGTTTGACATGCTAAATAATGACTTTCAATAACCTTTTCCAAATCCTAACTGTTTTTTTTTTTTTTGTTTTTTTTAGGAAACGAGTTTAAAGAATCAGATTAGGTTCAAAATCGTAGCGTTTGAATTTCCTTCCGGTGATCAGTGAACGCTTTATAGCACAACCTTATAAAATGTTTAATTAAAATATATGCAGTTAATTGATTTTAAATTAAAAAAGAGATAATAAATTCCATAACCAAACAACTATATAACTTCAATCTCATCCAGTCGACCGAAATGCAGACAAAATCCTTTCGCTTTGCTGCCGGAAAATATTCTTTTCTCAATGAGGAAGTCAGATAAAATGTACCTGAGCGAAAAGACTATAAATAAATTCTTCATAATTAATTAGTTATGTTAACTTACAAGACTAATTTTCAAATTTCATTAGTAAAATATATGGAAGTCTGGATAAAATTTCCAATAAAAATATTTTTTTGTTTCAGAAATAGCGAGTGACGAAAGAATAGATTAAAAAAAATACATTCATCAACTCTGAAGTGAAACACTGATCAAATTTGATTAACATATCACAGAATAGAATTTGTGAAGCTGCACTCGCAGAAGTTTTTTTCAAATACAGAACTGCAAGAGGTTCTAATAAATGATGTACACATTCGCAAGGTGTGGAAAGAGCAGTTAAATCAACTATTTAAGCATCAGAAATTGTATATGGACAAGAAGCAAGATACAATCACATTGTGCCATCAAATATAAAATCTTCATTTATTTTTATACTCAACAATTTTGATATATGATGGTATTATGGAATCCTCCATACTTGTCTGTCACCCCCTACGGGAAGATGCACTCTTCCCCAAATTAACCTTTAACCAATCATCACTTCACTTTTCCAAACTCAACTTCCCACTACACAAAAATGTAGCAAGTTGAGACAAATCCTTTTTCCTGCGCAGCTGTCTGGAGCCTATTTGAAAACCCAAAAATCTATAAAAAAAAAAAAAAAAAAAAAGAATCGCTCGACTTAATTCAAATCAGTCAGACACTAAGTTTCGAGAGATGCCAGCAGACTCCACGCGTGCCAACACACTGACTCAATAACACTACTAGCCTCTCATCAGCTCAACATAACTCGAACTACTATTGCCGCGTGAAGAAACTTAACTTATAATTTACTAAAAAAAAAAGTGACATTATAACTACGAAATAGTAATTGTACATTTAATCAACTTTAGCATATCAGTCAAAGGCACAAAACTCTTCATAACTTGAATCAACACTTACAATTGTCACCCACATACACATTATTATTTGAACTCACACAATTGACGTTTTACCTTGCAGAAATCAAACTGTTTTAATTTCACATACTTAAACCATCAAAATTCATTCACCAAATCACTGCATGAACACTCTCTGCAATCTTATTTCACTTGGCATATTTTACAAGTAACCTATCATCACTTTGTGTATGACAAATATAATATATATATATATATATATATATATATATATATATATATATATATATATATATATATATAAATTCATATTATTGTTGAAATCTATAACTACGTTGTTTTTTCCTTTGATTTCTTCAAGTTGTATTATCTTCAAATGTTCGTTTAATTTATTTGTTGTGGATAAATGCATAATGTACACGCACATTTTAGGCCTTCACATAATTTCCCCTTCTGACACATCTTACTTAGCATAAATTCCGCAACAATATCATATGTTATGCAATGCAGTAGTTTTAATGCGATTTTCATTAAACAATGCAAATTTAAACATTTTGTCTCATAATTCGTAGCTAGAATTAAGATGATGTTATATATATATATATATATTTATTTAATTATTGCTTAACAAAATTTTAGTAAGATTTTATTTATTTCCTTGTCTTTTTTTTTTTAAATCTTTTACAGTTTTCACTTATCGACTACAGTAAAACATTGTTTATTTTGTTTGTGATGATTCATAATTAGAATTTTAATTTGAATATATTTTTCATTCAATTCATCTAATAAAATATATCAACTTTATTTGGATTTATTCCTGATATAGGAAAATTTTGAAGTCAGTTTGGAAGCAAAACCCTGCGGAAATTAGGGATTTCTGTATTTTTCAAATGATCTTTAAAAATAAATGCTCAAAAATTGGTAAAAGCTATGAACCTAAGTTTTAGTGGCAGGACTTATCACATGAAACCCCAGGTTTGACACCAAGTGCAATGATGATTTTCTAAAAGAGGAGAAATATTAGTCGGCGCTACTAGACATAGGCTTAATTTATAGTAAATACTAGAAAAATCATAGTGAAACTGATCTTAAGTCATAGTGAATATTAGGTTTCAGTCGTCGTAAATAATGGTATTAGGTTGGTGCAAAAATAATGACGTAATAATGTCGTTTTTGACGTACTTTTCTACGTTAAAAACGACATTATTTCACGTCATTAATTATACCAACGGAACAATTACTGGTTAATTTCCACGATGTCGTCTCCCCAATTTCCTGTCCTTTGTAACTCTTATTAAAGTTTTGTCTTTTTGCTATCTCTCCTAATCTCTGTTCGGCCAAGCCTTTACAAACTCGTTCTCCTTCTTCTATGTGCCCGTCAAAAAATGACTCTCTCCACAACTTCCTATCCTTTTAGCTCTTATGAAAGTTTTGTCTTTTTGCTATCTCTCCTAATCCCTGTTCGGCCAAGCCTTTACACAAACTAGTTCCCCTTCTTCTATGTGCCGTCTCTCTTCAGGAGGTGTGTGATTATGACTCTCCACAACTTCCTATCCTTTGTAGCTCGTATTAAAGTTTTGTCTTTTTGCTATCTCTCCTAATCCCTGTTCGGCCAAGCCTTTAGGCAAACTCGTTCTCCTTCTTCTATATGCCGTCTCTCTTCAGGAGGTGTGTGATTATGACTCTCCACAACTTCCTATCCTTTGTAGCCTTAGTAAAGTTTTGTCTTTTTGCTATCTTTCCTAATCCCTGTTCGGCCAAGCCTTTACACAAACTCGTTCTCCTTCTTCTATGTGCCGTCTCTCTTCAGGAGGTGGGTGATCATGACTCTCCACTACTTCTTATGACTCTCCACAACTTCCTATCCTTTGTAACTCTTAGTAAAGTTTGGCTTTTTGTTATCTCTTCTAATCCCTATTCTGCTAACCATTTACACAAACTCGTTCTCCTTCTTTTATGTGCTGGCTCTCTTCAGGAGGTGGGTGATCATGACTCTCCACTACTTCTTATCAATTGTAGCCTTAATAAAGTTTATCCTTTTGCTATATCTCGTAATTTCTGTCCTACTAACCATTTACACAAACTCGTTCCCCTTCTTCTCTGTGCTGTCTCTCTTCAGGAGCTGGATGATCATGACTCTCCACAACTTCCTATCCTTTGTAGCCTTAGTAAAGTTTTGTCTTTTTGCTATCTTTCCTAATCCCTGTTCGGCCAAGCCTTTACCCAAACTCGTTCTCCCTCTTCTATATGCCGTCTCTCTTCAGGAGGTGTGTGATTATGACTCTCCACAACTTCCTATCCTTTGTAGCCTTAGTAAAGTTTTGTCTTTTTGCTATCTTTCCTAATCCCTATTCTGCTAACCATTTACACAAACTCGTTCTCCTTCTTTTATGTGCTGGCTCTCTTCAGGAGGTGGGTGATCATGAGTTCTTATTAATTGTAGCCTTAATAAAGTTTGTCCTTTTGCTTTATCTCGTAATTTCTGTCTAACCATTTACAAACTCGTTTCCCCTTCTTGTTCTCTCTTCCAGGAGCTGGATGATCATGACTCTCCACAACTTCCTATCCTTTGTAGACTTAGTAAAGTTTTGTCTTTTTGCTATCTTTCCTAATCCCTGTTCGGCCAAGCCTTTACCCAAACTCGTTCTCCCTCTTCTATATGCCGTCTCTCTTCAGGAGGTGTGTGATTATGACTCTCCACAACTTCCTATCCTTTGTAGTTCTTATTAAAGTTTTGTCTTTTGCTATCTCTCCTAATCTCTGTTCTGCTAACCATTTACCCAAACTCGTTCTCCCTCTTTTATGTGCCGTCTCTCTTCAGGAGGGTGTGATTAGACTCTC
This sequence comes from Acanthosepion pharaonis, assembly GCA_903632075.3. Classification (NCBI taxonomy): domain Eukaryota; kingdom Metazoa; phylum Mollusca; class Cephalopoda; order Sepiida; family Sepiidae; genus Acanthosepion; species Acanthosepion pharaonis. The sequence continues at coordinate 3,063,054 of CAHIKZ030003660.1, forward strand.
CACAACTTCCTATCCTTTGTGCCTTATAAAGATTTGTCTTTTTGCTATCTCTCCTAATCCCTATTCTGCTAACCATTTACACAAACTCGTTCTCCTTCTTTTATGTGCTCTTTCTTCAGGAGGTGGGTGATCATGACTCTCCACTAAAGTTTATCAATTTAGCCTTAATAAAGTTCTCCTTTTGCTATTTCTGTCCTACTAACTAACCATTTACACAAACTCGTTCCCTTCTTCTCTGTGCTGTCTCTCTTCAGGAGCTGGATGATCATGACTCTCCCAACTTCCTATCCTTTGTAGCCTTAGTTTTGTTTTGTCTTTTCCTAGCCTTTTTAATCCCTGTTCGGCCAAGCCTTTACCCAAACTCGTTCTCCCTCTTCTATATGTCTCTCTTCAGGAGGTGTTGATTATGATTCCTATCCTTTGTAATTTAGTAAAGTTTTGTCTTTTTGCTATCTTTCCTAATCAATATTCTGCTAACCATTTACACAAACTCGTTCTCCTTCTTTTTTGTGCTGGCTCTCTTCAGGAGGTGGGTGATCATGACTCTCCACTTCTTATCAATTGTAGCCTTAATAAAGTTTATCCTTTGCTATATCTCGTAATTTCTGTCCTACTAACCATTTACACAAACTCGTTCCCTTCTTCTCTGTGCTGTCTCTCTTCAGGAGCTGGATGATTGACTCTCCACAATATCCTTTGTAGACTTAAAGTTTTGTCTTTTTGCTATCTTTCCTAATCCCTGTTCGGCCAATTTTTACCCAAACTCGTTCTCCTCTTCTTCTATGTGCCATCTCTCTTCAGGAGGTGTGTGATTATGACTCTCCACAACTTCCTATCCTTTGTAGTTCTTATTAAAGTTTTGTCTTTTTCCTATCTCTCCTAATCTCTGTTCGGCCAAGCCTTTACCCAAACTCGTTCTCCCTCTTCTATATGCCGTCTCTCTTCAGGAGGTGTGTGTTTATGACTCTCCACAACTTCCTATCCTTTGTAGTTCTTATTAAAGTTTTGTCTTTTTGCTATCTTTCCTAATCCCTGTTCGGCCAAGCCTTTACACAAACTCGTTCTCCTTCTTCTATGTGCCGTCTCTCTTCAGGAGCTGGATGATCATGACTCTCCACAACTTCCTATCCTTTGTAACTCTTATTAAAGTTTTGTCTTTTTGCTATCTCTCCTAAACCCTGTTCGGCCAAGCCTTTACACAAACTCTTTCTCCTTCTTCTATGTGCCGTCTCTCTTCAGGAGCTGGATGATCATGACTCTCCACAACTTCCTATCCTTTGTAACTCTTATTAAAGTTTTGTCTTTTTGCCATCTCTCCTAAACCCTGTTCGGCCAAGCCTTTACACAAACTCGTTCTCCTTCTTCTATGTGCCGTCTCTCTTCAGGAACTGGATGATCATGACTCTCCACAACTTCCTATCCTTTGTAACTCTTATTAAAGTTTTGTCTTTTTGCTATCTCTCCTAAACCCTGTTCGGCCAAGCCTTTACACAAACTCGTTCTCCTTCTTCTATTTGCCGTCTCTCTTCAGGAGGTGGGTGATCATGACTCTCCACAACTTCCTATCCTTTGTAGCTCTTATTAAAGTTTTGTCTATTTGCTATCTTTCCTAATCCCTGTTCGGCCACGCCTTTGCACAAACTCGCTCTCCTTCTTCTATTTGCCGTCTCTCTTCAGGAGGTGTGTGATTATGACTCTCCACAACTTCCTGTCCTTTGTAACTCTTAGTAAAGTTTGGCTTTTTGCTATCTCTTCTAATCCCTATTCTGCTAACCATTTACACAAACTCGTTCTCCTTCTTTTATGTACTGGCTCTCTTCAGATTGTGTGTGATCATGACTCTCCACAACTTCTTATCAATTGTAGCCTTAATAAAGTTTATCCTTTTGCTATATCTCGTAATTTCTATCCTACTAACCATTTACACAAACTCGTTCTCCTTCTTCTATGTGCCGTTTCTCTTCAGTAGCTGGCTGATCATGACTCTCCACTACTTTTTATCAATTGTAGCCTTAATAAAGTTTGTCTTTTTGCTATCTCTTTTCCCTGTTCTCCTTACCATTTACACAAACTAATTCTCTTTCCGTTTCTCTTCAGGAGATGGGTGATCATTACTCTCCACATCTTCCTGTCCTTTGTAGCCTTAGTAATGTTTCGCTTTTTAATATCTCTCATAATCCTTGTGCTGCCAATCATTTACACATATTCGTTATGCACTGTTTTTCTTTGTCCTTCTTACATTCATAATCTCGTAGGTGTGTTAAATTTTCCAAGCCCTCTTTTCTCATTATCATCCGTTTGTAATTCAAACCGTATCGTTCTGATGCTACGCAGAAGTATCCTTGTTGTTTTCATTTTCTCCAAAATATTATTATTTAAGCAAAAAGCTAAGGGAATACGAAGATTGTTTGATGTTTACCTATTCAAGTCAGGTTAAAGGTATGAATAAATATCTTATCTGGAACGAAATATAAATCCAAGGCACTACATTGCAGTGATGAAAAATCAATGAAAGCTGATTGTAGTGAACCGCATCTAAAGTTGAAAGAATGTCCAAGTTTACAAATAAATTTTTTTTGCACTATTTACTATTTACATTGTTGTCCGCATCTGTGTTGCCGTACTCACGACGTTTCGGCTGTTGTACGCTCCGGCCTTCTTCATGCTTATTAATGACTCAATGAAATCCCAGAATGGATCACTGAAGGTATTACATATCTCCTACCAAAATCGGGTGAAACAGATGATCGGAAAAATTATAGACCAATAATATGTAGTCCTAGGTATGACGATAAACTACATCTGGCAGCATGGCCTCTGATCAGGAGGTTTTGAGAAGCGTGGAAATATCTCTTAATTGTTGATGTTTCCTGGTCCATGTTGATCCGGGTTGCTAGCACCTGTTAAGGTCCCAGCTATGGGCAAATATTTAATCCCTATACTGGGGTCAAAACGCTATGAAAGTGTGAAAATAAGTTTTACAGTAAAAATACCAGCAATACATTTCTGAAAAAATATTACCAGCAATATAAATCTTGTCAGCATTAAATAACCCAGTGAGGTGTTGCCGTAAACAAACCAAACATAATGTTGATGGAACATCCGATTTTACAGAGAAAACATTTTTTTACACTATTTACATTTTTCGGATTGTTGTCTTTATCGTTATTGCTGTATTCACAACGTTTCGGCCGTTGTTCGCTCCCGCCTGCTTCAGGTGATTGGAATTTTGAACCGAACTCTTTAATTCGTCCACTGCGGTAGATTGCTCTATTTCCACATGCCATGCCTCTCTTGGACGTCTCAGATATTATTTCCCTTGAGTCACTCATGTCCCCAAGTTTTTGTCTAGGTATTAAACTCACAACTCTTTGTATCAAGTCACTGGATGACTTCAATCAACGCTTTTATCCACTGGGCTTTTAATAAAAATAATCAAAAAATTCTCTCGCATTTCACCTGAAGTCGCCTTCCTGTTCCTGAAACGATAATTAAAATAATATTTTTTTCCGATAGGGTTTCAAAATAAATTAATTTTTTCAAATTGACAGATATAAATTTCAAACTGCATCAAAACATGACTCTTTTTTTTTAAATGGTTTCTCTACGAACAGAGGAAAACTTGTTCGTTTTTCATCTTCATTTTTCGCAGTCTCTTTTTCCTGTTGCTTTTGCGATTTCTTTGCCTTCAACTTACAATTTCTCTAATGACTGGTTTCATAAAGAACGCATCCTTATTTCGGTCAGTAATTCCAAAACTTTGTTTAGGCTGTGGCGGGGTCTGAAATGGTACGTAATTAAGATAAAAAAAAAAAAAACTCTATTTTATGTCATTCTTCGAAGTGGGAACAGTCTGGCTAAGTCGATAATGATCACTGAAAGTTCTGGCTTCAACAACATTCCTGGTGCTGATGTAGGTATCGTATTTTCTTCTGTGTAGCACGACTACATGTTTTCTTATGTATAATACGACTCCATGTTTATGAAGCTAAAAACAGAGAATAAATTATATCCATGAGTATAATAATGCCCCGTAATTCACCCATGTAAATATTTATTGAAAAGTTGTGCCATATTTATCCATTAAAAACACTTCCCACCAATTGTTTAGAGGGAAACGTTTAATTTTCAGACATTTTTTTAATTTAATTTTAATATAGTAACTAAGAAGCTGAGGTACCTTGAAGTATCCGGGCGGGTGGCTAATGTCTCTACCAGACACATGAGCTGACAATTGGACTCGTTTCAATCACAGAAAGACATAAAAAGAATCAAGATATACACGTCTGTAACTGGTTTTTGAACATTATATATATATTTATTTATCCTTACCTGAAAAAGAATACACCGGGGAAGGGATTAAAATCTCAATGTCATACACGTATTTATTTTTTCACGAGATTAAAGAATAAAAATGAACCAGATGTTTAGCCATTTCTCCTAATTTCCGTTTCAAAACTTATTTTTCGAATTTTCAAGGCAAGGTTCTAACTAGACATAAATGGTAATAAATGTTAAGGCGTTAATTAATTTATCATGATTTTCTGTTTGATATATGTAGTGATATGTAAATGACTGCTTAATTAGCATAGTTAAGCCATAGGGATTATATAAATTCCCAAGTAGTAGGAAGAAGGCAGAAGATGATACCTGAGATTAACGACTACTGCTGGGTTGAGAAAATATAAAGGAAATCCCACTTCATAACAATCGGACTTTATTATATTTCTATATATTAAAATAAAAATATTGTCTTTCATTAAGAAATAGCAGTAGAGCCCGGCGTTACCTGGGAATGTAACAGTAAGAGATAGATCAAGTATCGACCATCATAAAGACTGAAAAATAAAATTGACAAAGATTATTGTTTAAGGTTGATGGATACGCATGTCTTAATTAGTTTTTTTTTGTTTGTTTTTTTTTGGGGGGGGTTACGAATTGGTCAAACCCAACCTCAAACAAAAACATTGTTTTCAATCGTTATGAGTCTACCGATTGAAAAGAATTTTATTATAAACAATTGTCTAGTAAATGGAATTTTTAAAGCATTCTGAATGTAAAAATAAAGAAAAAAGTGTACAAGACAATAAGAAACACTACCTGCCAAAAAGAAAAGTGAAGTTTTGTTGAAATCGTTTGAAAAATGTAGGAAATCCGACCCCGTATATAAACGAACATACACACACACAAACAACCTGGGTTTTATAAGTATAACTCGATATGAGTTGTCCCCCTTTCATTCTCGCGACAGTGATGCCTCTTAATCGTGTTTTCAAATTGATTTCGTGCCAAAAAATTGTTTTTTGATTTTTGGCGCTGTCAGAACCACCGCAAGGTAATTTTACGTAGTCCTGTGAAGTTTTGTTGAAATCGATTGAAAAACGTAGGAAATCCGATCCACTATATAAATGAAACAGACACACACACACACAGACACAACCTGGATTTTATAGTAAGTATGATGAAGAGAGAAACAAATATGGCGGATAAACAATTGTTAACACAATTTGTGTTTTATTATCTCTTGTGATAATTAAGTGTGTTTGCAATCTTGCTGTTTTACTCAGTTTAAAAAAGGTTTTATTTATAAGATCTTTTTCAAACTGAGTAAAAATTTCTGTAAACCTGTACTTGTGTATAATACGACGTCGAGTCTTTAATTTTCATTCAAAATCGCTGACGTAACGAACAAGAAAATGCAAACGTTAACTTTCTATTGTCTTGTAAGCCCATAAATAATAATAATAATAGTATGAAGGAAAAAATAAGAAAAGAGTACTACAGGCGTGTACGTCTGGTACTAAATACTTAGCTAAACTCAAAAAACAGGATATCAGCCATAAACACATATTGGCTGTCCCTGTGGTGCAATACAGCTTTAATGTCCTTAACTGGACCATAGCTGAAATTAAGCGAATGGATGCCAAAACGAGAAAGCTACTCACATGCTATCGCATGCATCATCCCAAAGCTAATGTCGATCGTCTGTATGTGCCCAGATCCGAAGGAGGCAGAGGATTAGTTCAACTAGAACTGTCCTACAAAAGTACAACAATTGGCCTCCAAAGATATTTTGAAACTACAGAAGAGTGGATGATGGTATGCGTCAAGGAACATGAAAGTAGTAAGCGTCTCTACTCCGTCATGAAAGAAGGCAACAAATTCAAAATGGAGTTTCAAATGGGCGTAGAGATGCTACAGCACAATACACCGACTGAAACTGCAAAATGCCTAAAAAAGACAGCAAAGACGAATGCAACCGACCAGTTACAGAAGCGATGGCAAGATAAACCGCTTCATGGCCAATACTCTGCCCGTACCAAACAAGCTGACGTAGACAAAACCCGTACCCATCAGTGGCTACGTAGTGCAAGGTTGAAAGCGGAAACTGAAGGTTTTATCCTTGCTGCGCAGGACCAATGCTTGCTAACTAGGAATTATCAAGCACATATACTAAAATATTGTGTCAGCCCAAAATGCAGATTCTGTGATAAATATCCAGAAACGATTGATCATCTTGTATCAGGTTGTACGGTGTTGGCACCCACTGAATATAAAACCCGACATGACAGAGTGGGCCAATATCTGCACTGGAAAATCTGCAACTTCTACGGGAAGAAAACTGAAAGAAACTGGTATGAACACCACCCAGACCCGGTTACGGAGATAGGACCTGTTACAATTCTATGGGATTACGCAATACACACTGACAGAACAATCAAGGCCAACCGGCCAGATAATATTATTAAAGACCACAAACAAAAATGGTGCCTCCTTATTGATATGGCAGTCCCTGCTGACTGCAATGTATCTTTGAAAATATTAAAAAAGTTGACAAAATACAAGGACCTTGAAATAGAAATCTCGAAAATGTGGCATATGGGAACATCAACAATCCCTGTTGTAGTTGGGGCCCTAGGACTGGTTGGAAAAGATTGCAGTAGACTAATTGAAGGGATTTCTGGAAGTCCATGCCTCAAGGAGATACAAAAAATTGTTCTGACAAGTACAGCCCACACCTTACGAAGGGCTTTATCTATGCATTTTTTTTTTTTTGTCAGTGGAAAGTGTCATGACGCCATTTCTAAACTTAGGTCCCTGGGCGGGACCCGGAAAGAAATGTGTAAACGCCAGAAATCAAAGAAAATAAAAATAATAATAATAATAATAATATATTTACGATCCTTACCCGTACGCACACACACACAGACACACACATAGATAGATAGATAGATCGATAGATAGATATATAGATAGATAGATAGATAGATAGATATTATTATTAATAGAAATCTTATGAGTATAAGAAACTATACTTGTTCGGGAAAACTTCGGTGTATTGATTTGCAAATAAACAAGCCAATACCAAAGGGAAAAAAAGGTATAAAAAAAGAAAGAACCAAGAACATGTACGTTAGCCGAAAGTAATCGTTCAGCAATATGAGTTCAAGGCCCAAAGAAAAAAAATCCGATGTGAGTACCCAGCCTTCCCTGACGATCCGCTGAGGCACCTTGGTAGATTTGTCTGGATCTCTAGGTTTAACAAGATAGATAGATAGATAGATAGATAGATATTATTATCAAATCTGTAAGTGGAAAGGATAATCCAAGTGGTTCTTTTTAATTTAAAATATTAAAAAGATAGATCCGTAGAGAGCTCAACGTATACAATACAGAGCAATATGATATACATCAAGGAAAAGCTTAATACATCATGAAAATACGGTAATAAATCATGATTTATTTCGATCAGTAATTTTCATCAGACTGAAGATATAAATGGTATAAATTTACAAACAATGGTTTAAATTTGTCCAGACACACACACACACACACACACACACACACACACACACACACACACACACACATATATATATATATATATCCACACACACATATAGACAGAAGTGGAATTCACTTACGGAAAGTTCTGCTGGAAGTGTAATAAAATCTTTTAAGATATATAAAAATTAATGATAAAAATAAAATTAAAAGAAAAAGAAAAGGAAACAATTAAAGTTAAATAAAGTCAAACAGACTTAAATTACAATTAAAAAAAAGAAAGATTTCATATTAAAACGCGAACGCAATGTGGCATCGGCCAAAGACTAAAATGTTCGACTTGCAGGGTCCAATAATAATAATAATAATAATAAAAGGAAATGACAAGGTACACAATGTTGAGCTTTATCATCTGTCATCAATCCATAAAACCGTTTCACAAACTTTATTAATGCTTATTAGTAATTCCAATGAAATCCCAAAATGGATCACTGAAGATATTACATATTCCCTACCAAAATCGGATGAAACAGATGATCCGAAAAATCATAGGCCAATAATATGTGGTTCTGGGTATGACAGTAAACTACATCTGACACTAAGGCCTCTGTTTAGGTTTTCAGGAGCGTGGAACCACCTCTTAATTGCTGGTGTTCACAGGTCCACCCGACCGGAGGTGGTAATGTTAGACATTTCCATGACGGTCGTCCTTGAGTATTGAATCTAGAGGTTCGCAGTGAATATTTCGGAGACAGTGGGAACGCGTAGTGAAGGTTCGCAGTGGATATCACAGCAGAGTGTAGTTCATCCTTCTCCTGGTCACCTTTGGTCCTTCTGGTAGACGAAACAAGATGGCCGCCTTTATACACGATGAATACAGTGTTGTGCGGCTTCTAATTGGTCAACCTACCATTGGTCGACTATAAAGGGAAATAAGTCATTCTGACTCGCTCACTAGTTATAAGTATATATACCCAAAAAACCGTAACAGGTAACACCTGTTGGGGTTTCCAGCTATGGGCAAATACTTAACCCCTAAACTGGGATCAAAATACTATGAATGTGTAAAAATATTTTTGAAAAAAAAATATTACCAGCAATAAAAATCTTCTCATCATTAAATAACGCATTGAGGGTGATATGCTTTAAACCAAACATTAACATAGTGATTTTCCAAGCGTAGCTTAGATGTGGGACAAGGCCGAAAGTATGAAGCACCCAGTGAGGATCGAACTCACTACTCATTCGTAATTGTTCTAGCGAGACAAGCTTGTTAACCATTACACCACCTTGGGGTGCCCAAACCAAACACTAACATATCTGTTCACCACGTATGAATAGATCATGTCTGTCCTCATGAACTGTACTTAGTCCTTTCTCAAACAAAACAACATTCTTCCCCAGGGACAGAAGTGTTGTTGAAGAGGTTCATATGATAGCAAAGATCAATAAGTGATAAGCAAAATGTTCTTGAAAAACTGCAGGAAAAAAAGGTAGAAATCTCAGTACAATTTGGATAGATTGCCGTCAAGCCTTTGATAATGTGCCACACTGTTGGATTCTTAAGACTTTAGAAATGTACAAAGTCTCCTCGGTGATAGTAAATTTCCTTAAACATGGTAATGTGGGAAACGACATTTTACCTAAATCACACAAAAGGCACTGCCATTTCCAATCGCTTGAATATCCGACAAGGAATATTTGAAGGAAACTCCCTGTTATCCCTTCTGTTTTATTTGTCCTTAATTCCCCCTTACGCATGAAGTAAACAAGAAAGTATTCAATCATCTATTCTACATGGATGATCTCAAACTCTTTGCCAAAGACGACAACGAGTTGAGGGGTCTCTTCATTACTGTAAAATGTTTCAGTAAAGACATAAGTAAGGATTTCGGATTAGATAAATGTCCAAAAGTAACATTCAAGAAAGGGAGAATTACAGAAACAAACGCAATAGATTTAGATTTTGGCACAAAGAGCAAAGAAACGAAACAAAAAGTATATAGGTACCTAGGAATTAGCGAAGGGGATGGAATACAGCTTAAACGAAGGAGATGGTAAGAAAGGAGTACTAGGCGTGTATGTCTTGTACTGGATACCGAGCTGAATTAAAAAAAAAAAAAACAGAATATCAGACATAAACACCTTGGCTGTCCCTGTTGTATAATACAGTTTCAATATTCTTAATTGGATCATAGCTGACATTAAACGAATGGACGCCAAAACGAGAAAGTCTCTCACCTGCCACCGCATGCATCATCCCAAAGCTGATGTTGATCGTCTGTATGTGCCCAGATCCGAAGGAGGCAGAGGATTAGTTCAACTAGAATTGTCTTACAAAACCGCAACAATCGGTCTTCAAAGATACCTGGAAACTACAGACGATTGGATGAGGATCTGTGACAAAGAACATGAAACAAATAAGAAACTTTATTCTGTAATAAATGAAGCCAAAAAATTCAAGTTGGTGAAGAAGTGCAAATAAACCATAATGCACCCACTGAAGCGGCAAAGAACCTAAAAAGAAAGCAAAAACAAATGTAATGTACTAAATGCAGTAACGATGGTAATACTCTGCCCGTACCAAACAAGTTGATGTAGACAAACAGCGTACCCATCTGTGCTTAAGAAGTGTAGAGTTAAAAGCTGAAATGGAAGGTTTTATTGTTGCTGCACAAGAACAATGCTTGCTAATTAGAAATTACCAAGAACATATACTGAAAAATTGTGTTAGCCCCCAAATCCAGATTCTGTGATAAATATCCAGAAACAATTGCCTTTCTTTTATCAGGTTGCACCCATTTGTATATAAAAACACGGCAAGACAGAATGGACCAATATCTGCATTGAGAAATCTTCAAATTTTGCGGAAAAGAAACGGTAAGAAATTAGTATAAACACTACCCAGACTTTGTTACAGAGATAAGACATAAAACAATTTTATGGGACTTTACAATACACACAGACAAAACAATCAAAGTTAATTGTCTAGACATCGTGATCAGAAATCACAAAAACAGAATATGCCTTCTTATTGATATGGAAAACCCTGTAGACTGTAATGTATCGTTGAAGATCTTCAAAAAAATATCAAAATACAAGGATCTTAAAGTAGAAATGTCAAAAATGTGGCACATGAGGACATCAATAATTCCAATTGTAGTTGGAGCCCTCGGATTCATTGGAAAAGATTCTGATAGACTCATTGAAGGGATTCATATTAGTCCAAGCCTAAATAAATATAAAAGATTGTACTCACAAGTACAGCTCACACCTTACGAAGGGCTTTATCTATGTAAAAGGTATGTAGTCTTAGGTTTTTGTGGGGTTTTCTTTTCGAAAATTGGCCAGTGGAATATGTCAGGTTGCCATTACTGACCTTAGGTCGCTGGTTGAAAACAGGAAAGAAATGAGTATACAGCAGAAATCAATAAAAATAAAATAATCATTTTCTACTTTTTTTTCTTCTTGTTTTCGAACCCAAAACTTTTCAGCGCTTCCTTGAATATATAAAATATGAATACATAAAGAATACATATGTTGGGGTGCGTTGGTCTTGTTGGTGAAAAGCAATTCATTAATAATTATGTCAGACATACCAGCACTCGTTTGTCAAATGGCTGACCTTACATGCCTCAAACAAGAATTCTATAAGGGTCCATTTATATCAACATGGAAACATCCTGACAGCGATACATAACATACTCATTGAAAACAAAAACGTAATACACGCCTCTGATTTCGAAAACCCCTAATAATAACAGAAGCCTTCATCATAAAAATAATTAAATAAAACAACACTTAAATCAAGTACGAACTGGGAGTTAAAAATACATCTACATCTCATAATTAACACAGCATTTGCCATAGCAAAACAAATATCTTTAAAAATGGGTTAGCCAAAAGCGCTAGAAACAAAAATCATATGGACAGTTTCTAAAAACAATAAGTCCCACACTGCTAGTGGAGCGGCTATGTTTACTCTGTAACAGCAGCATGAAAACTGGCGCGATCAAGCACAAACTTCGATCACGTGACCATAATAGCACCAACATTAGACACGCTTGAGCAGAACGCAGTGTGGCAAACATACAGATATATTATGGCGAAAGGGGAGATAATTTTTGACTTAGCCTCATAGATTAGGTTGCTACATAAGCAATTTCTATTTGGGGGAATCGATTTTATCATGCATAGTGAATGTATCATTCTTATTAATAATAAATAGGAACGATTGGATTAAGCCAAATATTTGTCCTGAGACACCATAACCCTTCAGCTTGTGGACAAGGTCAGCATGTTAAACTCTGCAAAACGCCTTTGAGATATCTGAAGCCGCACCTCGAACTACGCCGTTCTTATCTAAAGCCTGATAGATAAATTTGCTAATAACGGTTAACACATCGGAGAAACGCAAGCCATACTTTTTATCCGAAAGAAGGGCGTGTGAAGTGAACGAATCCGGGCTTGATCAGGGCATCTAGCGCTTTACCAAAAAAGAGGGAAAAATTAATGAGCAGATAATTCGAGGAGTCAAAATGTTCACCAGAGTTCGTAAAGGTAGTAACTAGAGAGGAGGATATGACAAAAATAATAAAAAACACAACAGAAAAATAATCAGCAAACCAAATACACCTGTAACTCTAGAGCAATGAACAAATGCCCCTTAAATGGCAATTGCTTGTAAAACAATATAATATACCAAGTCACAGTAACATCAGCAGGTAACGAAGAAAAAATACATATAAGCGTAACTGAAGGACCATTGAAATAGAGGAACTACTGACCCCACAACATTAAATACGCGGACAGCACAATTCTTTTTAAACATACATGGGGAATAAAAGCAAAAACATAAAAATATCATGAAAAATAAATGAAACAGCATCATCCTACAGTAACAAATCCTAAAACTGTTAACTGTATCTGTGAAGTCCGTCAGGAGTCTGTCAGTCAGTCAGAGCGAGCGAGTAAGTCAGTCGAGTCAGAGGCAGTCCGAAACAGAGTCGCGTTCAGACAATTACTACAAGACATTGGAATAGTAATACTGGTCGAGATTGCATTGTTCTCCCTACTAAACCTGATTGTTCGTAATAACCCTTTCTACTTCGCTGTATATATTCCTGTTTGTAATATATCTGTGTTATTCCATATCCGTATTCGAGTTCTTCTTTATTGGTTCTACCTTGGACTATCACCGTGGTACAAGGAACCGGACCATAACAATAATGTAATAAACTTTGATAAAGCCAATACGTTAAACTAAACAAATAACACAGCCAAGCAAATCTCCCAGCAAAAATAAATAAAATGATAAATAAATAAAATAAAAAAATAAATTAAGTAAATAATAAACAAATTAACAGAGTCAATTTTAATAATAATAATAAATAGCAAATCATACAAAATAAAATAAGAGAATTTTTTAGAATGGATTTTTATTAAACCGACGGAATTGTATCACCTTAAACGTTATTTATAGGGGACACTCGTATTTGAGCAGACGCTCCGTTTATTTATTAAACATAATATTTATTTATTTTCACCTTCGTCAGCAATCGCCCCTGCGTACCTCAGGACAGAGGGAGCAACCGCTTTACTGCTTGGCTACAAAGAACAAACTGTAAAGTGAAGCCAATTTCATACGTTAAAGTGAATTACTCTTTAATTTCTCGAATATTCAGGCCTGGTGTTTCTCCCAACAGGTTTCAACTAAAGGTTAGTACTCAGATGTTCCTTCTGACAAATTCCGACTCTCCGCAGTTGTATAGAGACTCACCTAGCTGTCAAAGTACTTCTTCCAAATCGAGGTGAGTTTTTCTAACTGTTATTCAAAATGTTTATTTTCCCTAGAATTCTAAAAGAGTTGCACTTTAAATACAAACGATTTAAATCCCCGTTGAGACTCCTATATACTATGAACGTCAATAAAACGAAAACAATATTTCTCAAAGTCACCGGCTTCAACCAGATTTTTCTTTACTTTTCACAAGGCCAGATCATTGTTGGGAGAAACTTGAATGTTGTTAGCGAAGCGTTTTTGTTCTATAGAAATAACCCAAAAGATGTAAAAAATTCTTGAAGAATTTCAACATCATACGTCAAGCGACAAAGTTGTGACACTGGAACCTTGTTTAAAAGTCAGATTTCTTCAAATCTTTAGTTGCCTGGTGTTTCTCCTAACAGGTTTCAACTAAACCTACGTTCCTTCTGGGAAATCTCAAATCTTTAATGTTGTATAAAGAGACTCGCCTAGCTGTCAAGTTGCTTTAATCTGACCGAGACAAAGATCCTGGAGTAGGCAAAGTTGTCTTAGTGGTTTTATTCCTTTACTTGAAATGAAATAATTAAAAGGAAAATACCCATAATTTATAATGTCATTTAATAGATCTTTATGAGCCGGGCCCTCTCAAGACGTAAGCGATCATGGCTCTCCACAATTTTCTGTCCTTTAAATTCAAACGATTTAAATCCCTAGTGAGTCTTAGATTTGCTATGAGCATCAATGTAACTGGTTGAAGCTTTTATTGTTCCATAGGATAGTGTAAACAAAAAATAATCAGAAATTTATAAAAAATAGATTCTAGGAGAATTTCAACTTCATATGTTGATTGGTTGGTTGATATTCTTTAGTGATATATCAACATATATATTATAGTAATGGTTATAGTAACTGATTGTCTATCGCGTCCGACACTTTCTGTCCAAGTAGATGATTGTGATTTATCAGGGCCAGAATCTGAAATCCGATCCTGCCCTGATTAAAAGAAATTTAGCCAACCTGAAAATAACGAGTTTGTAATGTGTGGCACATCAATATGATATCCAAGCCATTTGTGCCATTGCGTGGATCCGTGTTTAACAATATGCATTCAATATCACACCTTGGAATTAAATCATCCATTAAGACGATGAAGGCGAGATTTTACTGGCTAGATATGGATAAAACCCTCAGATAACTTTGTGTAGTAAGTGCATCCTATCAACAAGAAAAACTACACAATCACACCAAGTCACCAGAACAAACATTGGAAATATCATCAACAAGAATCGGATACTCGTTCATACATTAGTTTAATACCGAAATTTAAATATTTTGAAAATTTTATGGCTTCAACTAAATTTTATGGTTTCAAGTAAATACATTTTGAACCCAATTTTATGGCTTCAATGAAATATATTTTGAACGAAATTCTATGGCTTCAATTAAATATATTTTGAACAAAATTCTATGGCATCAATTAAATATCTTTTGAACCAAATTTTATGGCTTCAATTAAATATTTTTTAACCAAATTTCATGGCTTCAATTAAATATATTTTGAACCCAATTTTATGGCTTCAATTAAATATATTTTGAATCCGATTTTATGTTTTCAATGAAATATATTTTGAACACAATTTTATGGCTTCAATTAAATATATTTTGAACACAATTTTATGGCTTCAATTAAATATATTTTGAATCCGATTTTATGTTTTCAATGAAATATATTTTTGAACACAATTTTATGGCTTCAATTAAATATATTTTGAACCAAATTTTATAGCTCCAGTTAAATATATTTTGAACCCAATTTTATGGCTTCAATTAAATATATTTTGAATCCGATTTTATGTTTTCAATGAAATATATTTTGAACACAATTTTATGGCTTCAATTAAAATATTTTTGAACCAAATTTTATAGCTCCAGTTAAATATATTTTGAACCCAATTTTATGGCTTCAATTAAATATATTTTGAATCCGATTTTATGTTTTCAATGAAATATATTTTGAACACAATTTTATGGCTTCAATTAAATATATTTTGAACCAAATTTTATAGCTCCAGTTAAATATATTTTGAACCCAATTTTATGGCTTCAATTAAATATATTTTGAATCCGATTTTATGTTTTCAATGAAATATATTTTGAACACAATTTTATGGCTTCAATTAAATATATTTTGAACTCGACATTATGGCTCCAGTTAAATATATTTTGAACACAATTATGTGACTTCAGTTAAATATATTTTGAACCCAATTTTATGGCTTCAATTAAATATATTTTATAAGCAATTGTATGCCTTCAACTACATATTAAACATATTTTTGGTAATATTTTTATGTAAAAATGTGTTGCTGGTATTTTTATACATTCCTATTGTTTTCTGTTTGTTTGAAGTGTTCACTATTTGTCCATAGCAAGGACCGTAACAGGTGCTGCCAATCCGGGTCACAGTGGACCTGGGAACTCCAGCAATTTAGAGGTGGCGCCATGCTTCTCAAAATCTCCAATCTCCCGATGTGAGGCTTTGATATCGGCTGTAGTTTATCGTCATACCCAAATATAACTTAATATGTCAAGTGTCAAAGTTGGAACACTTTGGAAGATGTTAAAAATCCGACGTCCACAACTCATGAGCTGCCTGGTGTTTCTCCCAACAGGCTTTAACTGAATTCCAAAAGATTTGCCCAAAAGATTTCAATCGCCAGCGAGATTTAGATTAAAGCGAAAAGAAAATTTCGAAAGATCTTCGGCTTTACCGTGAGATCTACTTGCTTTTAACAAAGGTTAGCCTTAAGTTTTGAGTTCCGATTCTTCATCTTGACACTCAATTGGACATACGCAAATGGTGTTAAACTCATCGACAACGCTGTTTATTTTGAATTGCAATTTTTACCGTGGAAAAATCATTTTCTTCATTTGTTGTTTATGCAAGTATATGTTAAAGAGCATTTCTCTTTGTTCTTATGTTTGATATCACTTCACTTCTGCTAACATATATATATATATATATATATATATATATATATATATATATATATATAAGCATGCACTGAACTTCGTAAAACAAGCTTCGAAGTAAACATTTTGGACGGAAGAAAATACCTAATTATTTTCTCTCTCTCTCTCTCTCTCTCTCTCTCTCGTTACCTGTCTATCTGTTAATCTCTTTTAGGTTTCTATCTATCAATCTATTTTTCTCTCCATCCATCTATCTATCTCAGACTGTTCATCTCTCACTCTCTGTTTCTCTTTATCGTAGTCTATTCATATCTATCTATCTATCTACTTATCTATCTCAATCTTTTCATTATCTGTCAGTCTTTTTAGATCTATCTATCTATCTATCTATCTATCTATCTATCTATCTATTCATCTATCTATCTATCTATCTATCTCAGTCTGTTTATATCTATCTCAGTCTATTCATATCTATCTATCTATCTATCTATCTATCTTTTCATATTTATCTACTTACCTATCTCAATCTTTTCATTATCTGTCAGTCTTTTTAGATTTATCTATCGTTGATATCTATCTATCTATGTATCTATCTCAATCGGTTCATATCTATCTATCTATCTATCTATCTATCTATCTATCTATCTATCTATCTATCTATCTATCTCCGTCTATTCATATCTTTCTCAGTCTCTTCATATCTATCTATCTATCTATCTATCTATCTATCTATCTATCTGAACCTCTAAATTTGTTTAGTAACCTTATTTTGATGGGAAATTCTGCAAGGTAAATGAAAAACGTAAATATATATATGTGTATATCCACATATATACCTATACTTATACATATATTTACCAACATATAATGATATCAAGTAAATTATACAATTATATATAAAGACAAATGCATAAAATAATCCATATACATATCAAATATGTACGTATATGTACATATATATAAATATATACCTAAATATATACGCAAATTCATATCTACACATATATACATCTATATATATATATATATATATATATATATATATACAACTACTTAAAAAACATATAACACAAAAAAAATTATAATATTATCACACATCTACACATATACTTACATATATACATATGAAGAAAAATATACCGAAAAAACAAACAAAAATCTTAATATGCAATTATGCTGTATTAATGTTAATATATAGTCAACGTCGGACGTTTCGGTCTATTTTAGACCATCATCAGGACATATTCATAAAACATAATTAACATCAGAACATATAAAATTCAACATGAAAAGACGATGGACATAAGTTAATGTTAATTATGTTTTATGAATATGTCCTGATGATGGTCTAAAATAGACCGAAACGTCCGACGTTGACTATATATTAACATTAATACAGCATAATTGCATATTAAGATTTTTGTTTGTTTTTTCGGTATATTTTTCTTCATACTGTCGGATCTATATCCATATATTTGCTTACATATGAACATATGCATCCACTTATATACACGTATACATAAAAGTACACAAAACACAAAAAATTATTAATAATATTATCACACATCTACACATTTATACATATATATATAGACATATAAACATATACACATACCTATATATATATATACATATATATACACACGCATACACATAATAACATACATATGTACAGACACACACACATATATATATATATATATATATATATATATATATCGTCGTTTGTTCATATACAGCTCTATATCTATCTATCGTAGTCTGTTCATATCTATCTATCTGTCTATCTATCTCGATCTGTTCATATATACCCTTATATATATATATATGTGTGTGTGTGTGTGTGTGTAGGGGGTGCAGTATATTCATATCGATAACTTTACATAATTGCCAATCTATTCATACTTATGTTAACGCAGAATTTCAAATTTAACTATCTCAGTTTATTCAGATAAATATGCAGACAGGCAGACAGATACATACATACATATATACTTAGATATGAATATTCTAAGATAGATAGATAGATAGATAGATAGATAGATAGATAGATAGATAGATAGATAGATAGATTCATTGTATTAAAAGACACGGATAGATAGATAGATAGATAGATAGATAGATAGATAGATAGATAGATTCATTGTATTAAAAGACACGGATAGATAGATAGATAGATAGATAGATAGATAGATAGATAGATAGATTCATTGTATTAAAAGACACGGATAGATAGATAGATAGATAGATAGATAGATAGATAGATAGATAGATATTTATAGTTGCCAAGATATGCGAATTCCAAAGATCTTCAGTTGACGAACCTAAATCAGAATGAAGACAAAACGAATCTTTTCTCTTTTCATCTTGCTTTTACCACATCTGTGACATCGACGTCCATCAATTCAGAAGTTAGAGAACAATTCTCAGGTTACAATAACAAATGGGAGAAAAGAAGAGTTCGCCTTCTATTCTTAACTTGCTCTCTCAATGGGACGATAGATCTCACTGGTTCGAGCGTAGGACCTTGAGGCGGTTGATTTTAGCATCCAATCCCGTTGACTTTCTCACTGGTGTAGGTAACCACAAAATCGCTCAAGCAATTCGTAGTAAAGAGCTCTCTTTAAGCCTAGTTTCATTTATATGTAGAATTTCAATTTACCTGCCTTGGTATTTTGCCTCGTTATCTTCTTAAGCCGATGAGATTAACAAATTTACGATCACTTCGTATCGAAACACCATTCCCTGTAAACCCTGTCGACTGAGGCTTCAGACTACGCCGATTGCAACCGCTGCAGAAAGGTAAGACCCCCACCCCCAGTGAGGCATCCTGGGTAAAGACGATAAACTATATCCGACGGCAAGGCCTCTGATCAGGATGTTTTGAGGAGCATGGAACCACCTCTTATTTGCTGGTGTTCCCAGGTTCACCCTGACCTGGGGTGGTAGTACCTGTTAGGGTCCCAGCTATGGGCAAATAGATAACCCCCAAACTGGGGTCAAAATACTATGAAAGTGTAAAAATAGGTTTTAATAACAGAAACATATTTCTGGATTAAAAAAATTACCAGCAACGCATTTTCGAAAAATAAAATATTACCAGCAATAAAAACATTATCGGCATTAAATAACCCTATTTACATTATTCGGACTATTGTCCTCATCTTCGTCGCAATATTTATTACAACGTTTCGGCCGTTGTACGATCCGGTCTTCTTCAGGTAGTTGGAATGTCGAACTGAACCCTTTATTTAAATAACCCATTGAGGTTGATATGCCGTAAAACAAAACAAACCAAACCAAATCAGTTCCCATAAAATCACCTAAGAAAACGTCGATCCTGGTCAGTATCTAGAAGGGTGACCTCTTGGGAATACCAGGTGCTGTAAGTTTGGATGTGCGGGTGGTGTAATGGGTAATGGCTCGGGATTGCTAATCAGAGAGCTGTGTTCCAATTCCAGTTGGGTTCATTATATTCACTTACGCTTAAATACCCTTGGGAATGGTATAATTTCACCTCTTCTCTCTCCTGCTATGGGTTAATTAGTAAGACTTCTATCATTAAATCATTATGATCTTAAAAAAAATTTTTACAATCTATAAATATTTTCTGGATTTAAATAACCTGCAAAGAATTAGTAAGCTACATTTTGGGCTAACACAATTTTTCAGTATATTTGCTTCATAATTCCTAGTTAACAAGCATTGGTCCTGCGCAGCAAGAATAAAACCTTCAGTTTCAGCTTTTAACCTGACTGTAAGAAAATATGAGAAAAATATATTATTAAGGAAAGAACAATAAACTCTAGTTTTTATCCCAAGTAAAAGAACTTTGAATTGTTAATTTCTCTTGCAGCCTGTCAAGGCCGGTGTAAGGGTTTTTGTGTCTCTCTCTTAAATAATGATACACACCCTCCCCACCACCATTCTATTACATCTCAATTTTCATAAGGTAATCTTCATATAAAATACAAATTTTATAGTAACCTAATTATGTACAATAATGGATCATATGCAATATAGGTGAACAATTCAACTCGAAAAATTGAAAATAAATCCAATTTATCTAAATACAAATTCATGTCATAATAGATGATTCCATCTTAAATAAATCAACAATGTTTTGAGGCAATTTTTAACACCAACTTGAGGTTTTTTATTGTTGAAGAATTTTAAAACAGTCAACATTATGGATAAAAAACTAGTAAATTTTATATAGAGTTTTTCGAGATTAACACGAAGCAAACTCACGGATTTGCAAAAGCAAAAAAGAAAAAGATACAAATCCGTGGGTTTGTTGAAAATAATGTCAAAATCCTTTAAAAGTGTTCATCCTGTAACAGTCAGTTGTACTTAGTTTAATTTGTAATGACCGAATTGAACGTTTTATGTCGCTTAAAATCAGGGCCGGCCCTAGGGTTGCTGGCACAACTGGCAAGTTGAAGTCGGTGCACTTACAAGTATATTGTTTTTAAATTTTCACGGGGAGAAGAACTGAAAATGTAGAATAAAAAGTTTATTACAACATACAACTTAATACAAGCCAAAAGAAACATTCACTACCCTACCTAAAAATATTTTGTTCTAGACTTTAGATCTGCAAATCTTTTCATGGAAATTTCTACACCTATCTACTTTACAAGATCATTTTCTATTGACAAAAGAGCCAAAGAATTTAATCTGTCTTGAGTCATGAACGACCGCAAGTATGTTTTTATAAGCTTTAATAAAGCTTCTCTTTCCGATGGCCACATTAATGAGTATAGTAAGCATTATTCTCAATGCAAGCCACAGATTTGGCATGACATCCTGTAACTTATCAGTGTTTATGAACAGAACGACTTCTATTGAAAGCTTTACATCTCCAGGAAATGATTCTTCTGCAATATTCAGTTCAGTCAAGAAATCACATCCATTAATATCACTAGTTTCTTGTTACCTTAACTTATCCTCTAAACTTTGACATGTTACATTGAGTTTATTTTTATGTGGCAGATCTTTTAGGTTATTTAAAAATCCCGATGAGTTATTATTGAAACTTTGCAACTTTTCAAATCTCTCTGATAAAGAATTAATTTAATATTTTTTATTTCATTTTATTTATTACTAGCAGTAGAGCCCGGCGTTGCCCGGGGATGTAACAGTAAGAGATAGATCAAGTATCGACCATCATAAAGACTGAAAAATAAAATTGACAAAGATTATTGTTTAAGGTTGATGGACACGCATGTCTTAATTAGTTTGTTTTTTTTGTTTTTTTTACGAATTGGTCAAACCCAAATTCAAACAAAAACATTGTTTTCAATCGTTATGAGTCTATCGATTGAATAGAATTTTATTATAAACAATTGTCTTGTAAATTGGATTTTTAAAGCATTCTGAATGTAAAAATAAAGAAAAAAGTGTACAAGACAATAAGAAACACTACCTGCCAAAAAAAAAAGTGAAGTTTTGTTGAAATTGGTTGAAAAATGTAGGAAATCTGATCCCGTATATAAACGAACACAGACATACACTCACAAACAACCTGGGTTTTATAATAAGTATAACTCGATATGAGTTGTCCCCCTTTCATTCTCGAAACAGCGATGCCTCTTAATCGTGTTTTCAAATTGATTTCGTGCAAAAACAATTGTGTTTTTTCAATTTTTGGCGCTGTCAGAACCAATTGCAAGGTAATTTTACGCAGTTCTGTGAAGTTTTGTTGAAATCGGTTGAAAAATGTAGGAACTCCGATCCAATATATAAACAGACACACACACACACACACACAAACACAAACACACACACACACACACAGAGAACCTGGGTTTTATAATAAGTATGATTTTCACATTTTTGTTTGAAAGATTTTCAAACACATGACATGGCAGCATGATGACGCCGTCGACCTTAATGGCGTCTCCAGCGACTGCCTGAGTTGTCAGTGTCTTGAGCCGGCCCTTAAAATTCTTTGTAAAGCCATTTTGTTAAAAATAACTTTCTCCAATAAATGGAAATGAACTGCATCTTTTCTCTCAACCGAACTGTGTATTTTACGATATTATAAAAAAAATCTCAACATTTTTGAGTGAAACCCTAATCTGATAATTAATCAGACGTTTTACTCGATGTCTTACCAGTAATCGTCTATTTAATGTAGGGCCCCAAAATTCATTGATCCTTCCTTTTAAACACTCTGTCAATCGTCAAGCGCAAATAAATGAACTGGGTGTGTAAACATTGACTGAGAGACGTGATTAAAGATGACAAAATGCAGTCGGTTTTATTTCGTGATAGAAATAAAAAGGTGGAGGAAATATCTAAGCGAACGCCGAGATAAAATGAATACAGAGATGAAGACTGTTTCAGGTTTGTGTCACGTAACAGTAGAAAAGAATTTAAAGCAAATAGGGGACAAGAAGAAGAAGAAGAAGAAGAAGAAGAAGAAGGAGTAGGAGGAGGAGGAGGAGGAGAAGAAGAAGAAGAGCTTATAAGCAGTAAACGAGAAGACATTGAAAGAAAGAAAGGAGAATAGGAATATGAATCGGGGTCATATGATATTTTATCTTAGAAAGAGATGATGATGCTGCAATATGAACAAAATAATGAAAAGAAGAAGAAAAGGAGGAATGGAAGAAGTACAAAGAGATTATAGAAATAGGCGAACTGAAAGAAAGAAAGAAATAAAGAAAGAAAGAAAGAAAGAAAGAAAGAAAGAAAGAAACAGAAAATTAAAGTAAGGAAAGAGAATGAAAGACACAAGGGAAAAAGCAACGAAGAAAGAAAGAAAGAAAGAAAGAAAGAAAGAAAGAAAGAGAGAAAAGAAAGATGGAAAGAAAGGAAGCAAAAAGAAAGAAAGAAAAGGTTAAAGTAAGGAAGGAGACTGAAAGACACAAGGAAAAAAGCAACAAAGAAAGAAAGAAACAAACAAACAAACAAACAAAGAAAAACAGAAAAGAAAAGTAATTATAAGAGGCGGCAAAGAAAGAAAGAAAAATAAGTAGTAAAAAAGGAGAAAGAAAGAAAGAAAGAAAGAAAGAATATAGGAGAAAAGTGCGAATTAGCCAGAAGAAGGAAAGAGAGATAGAAAGGAAGGAAGAAAGAAAATAAGAGAAAAAAAAGGCGAATTGAAAGAAACAAACAATGAAAGAAAGAAAGAAAAATTTGCAAAATGGGCGAATTAGACAGAATAAAAAAATATAGAAAGGAGAGAAGAAAGAAAATAAAAGAAAAATGGCGAACTGAAAGAAAGAAAGAAAGAAAGAAAGAAAGAAAGAAAGAAAGAAAAGTGATGGACTCATAGAAAGAAAGAAAGAAAGAAAGAAAGAAAGAAAGAAAGAAAGAAAGAAAGAAAGAGGAAATAAATATGAAAGGTGAAGGTAAAACTCCTCATGAAAGTAGAGTTAAAAAAGTGAAACTATAGAAAAGACGTGGGAGGAAGAACACAAGACTGATCAGCAAGCGACTTGCAGCGCCGACAAGCGGCAGAGGTAAAAAGTAATTATTTCTCGTCCACAGGATATAATGGTGTAGCAAATGCTTGTACAAGAGCCAATTGTTATTTGATAGGATTGATAAAGCAGTAGAAACAGAAATGGATACCATTACATACCTACACATATACACACGCGCACATGTGTGTGGGCGTTGGGGTATGGGGCGCATATAGGTGTGTACGCTAACACACCTGGATAGGTAATCAGTTGCATTGTGCAAATAAGAAAGTCTGTGAGTGTGACAGTGAACTTCGTGATAAGGTTCATATTTATGTGCATGTCTAATACGTACGTAGATAGATAGATAATGAACAGACTGAGCTAGCTAGCTAGCTAAATAGATAGATAGATAGATATGAACAGACTGAGATAGATAGATAGATAGATAGATAGATAGATAGATAGATAGATAGATAGATAGATATGAACAGACTGAGATAGATAGAAATGAAAGAACTGAGATAGATAGATAGATAGATAGATAGATAGATAGATAGATATGAACTGACTGAGATCGATATAAATAGACTGAGATAGATAGATAGATTTAAACAGACTGATATAGATAGATAGATAGATAGATATGAACAATCTGAGATAGATAGATAGATAGATAGATAGATAGATATGAACAGAGATCGATATAAACAGACTGAGATAGATAGATAGATAGATTTAAACAGACTGAGATAGATAGATAGATAGATAGATAGATAGATAGATAGATAGATAGATATGAACAGTCTGAGATAGATAGATATAAACAGATAGATTCTGTTTATTACTGTAATATACAATAATTGTGGTACATGGCCTTAAAGTGGGGGTTGGATTTGAGGTTGGTTATCCTTACCTATCCTATGTCTAGCTAACCCGATTCACGACCCATTCATCCAATACAAATAACCCATTCATCGAAAGAATTCACCCTTCACCTTTTACTCCTACATATACCACAATACCACATTCACGAAGGGACCCTAAAAATTCACCCTATGCTTTAAAATCTCTTATGTACAAATGTTCATAAAATATATTTATATATATATAAAAATCTGACGATGATGTGAAATGATGGGGAGGGTTCTAAATCCTGATACAAAAATTATATGTAAAACAGAAAGTAACAGAAAATAATTAATGTTAGTAGGGCCTGTCCACGCCACGGAAATCAGAGTTGCCGCTGTATTCTGTCATCAGACAGAATCAAGAGGCTAACTCTCTAACGGAATCGGGGAGGTGAAAAATAAATGTAGGGCATGGGGAAGTCAAAGACTGAACCAGTCGAGATAAAAAAAAAAAAAGGGTTCCAAAACAAACTGGGGAGGTTGGGAATCTCAACTTGGCTCATAACCGAAGTAAGGCACCGGGAACAAGCCAGGAACGACACTCACTCACGTTAACTAGTTACACAAAAGGGGATCTACTTTAACCAGGGGGAGGGTACGCAGGAAACCACCGCGTTGTGACGAGAGGGGACTTAAAAAAGGAACTCAAGGATAGCCCCTTTCACGCAAACCAAGCTCGCTACTTTTACCCACCTTTCGTTGAAATCTGTCGACACCAAACGCTTTTTATCAGTTCTGATCTTCACTTTCAGTTGATGCTGAAAGTATCTGATCAGAACCTGATGAGAATAGCGTTCCGTCGCAAGAGATCCCTCCTTTCGCGTCATCCAGATA
The DNA here is from genome assembly GCA_903632075.3 of Acanthosepion pharaonis. Lineage (NCBI taxonomy): Eukaryota > Metazoa > Mollusca > Cephalopoda > Sepiida > Sepiidae > Acanthosepion > Acanthosepion pharaonis. The sequence goes on from CAHIKZ030003660.1 coordinate 3,088,736, forward strand.
ACCATTCTTGCCACGGCTAGCAACGTTAGAAACACCATTCGTTTCACCCCCAGAATACGGGGGCGACACATTGTCGCACGCGTATGCGAGATCGATGAGCACAAGCTGATCGGGAGCGATACGAGCCGTCAGCTCGCCGACATCGTCCCAGAAAGGGCGTACCTGAGGACAATGGTAGAAGGCGTGCAAAGCCGTTGCCTCTCAACCAAGGTCACACCGGTAATAGTCCGGCAAATCCGCCCAGCCCCATCTGAAGGCCATGTCGTTGAGAGATAGCACGTTGCGGATCAATCGCCAGGTAAGCGAAAACTCAGTGTTACTGAGGTAATTCGCTGCTGGCGCCCAAGACCAGAAAGAGCGCAACTCGTCCAACGACAAGCCGAACCCGTCGCAGAGACGATCCTTCACGAGCCCCTTTACTAATTCACGATACAAGACCTTTCGAGGCTGTGAAAGGTCACTGGACCGAGGAAAAGCCCTCAAGGCCGCTCGACACTCGTTGAGAAAAGTCGACAATTTCTCGGACCTACGACGGCGCTTAGCCCAGAAAATGGGAGGAGTGATAGTAAGGCTAGGGAAGGCGCCCCTAACACTCCCACCAAAATCGAATCCTCTGTCAAAACGCGACGTAGGAAAGCTAACCTCGAGGCGTGACGATGACTCACCACGTGCGGCAATCCCAGCCCCCCATGCCACGTACGTTGGACACAAGCTTCTTTACGGACCTTCTGCTTGCGCCCACTCCACAAGAAGGTGGACAACAAGCGCTCGATCGCCTTCCTATTGTCCTTGCAAAGAGGAATTACAGCCAAGCGGTAAAGGACGAGAGGAAAGACGCACACACCTCCGCTCTACCCTTCAAGGACAACCTCCTTCGGAGCCAAGTCCGGACCGACGCTCCGACCTTTGTTTGTACATCTGACCAATTTTTCTCCAGCTGGAGGTAGGGTCCAAACCACACTCCGAGAATGTGGACATGACCATCCGTCCAACTGAAGTTCCCCGGAAGAGAGAGACCCCCTTCCAGGCACCTAACCGCAAGCCGGAAGACTTGTTACGGTTAATCTTGGCCCCTGTGACCTTTTCATAGCGTTCAAGCGCCTTCTTTACCACCTCAATGTCGCTGCGGCACGACACGAAAATGGATACGTCATCGGCGTACGCGGAAACCCTGCCACGAGCCCCACCAGGGACAGCGATTCCACGTAGTGCCGAACTGCACGCCCCGCCCCTCAATATGACTGCAAACGCTCCGTCAGGATCTTGGCCAAAATCTTTAACTCTGTGTTCAGCAGAGTTATGGACCTATAATCGTCTAAATTCCGCCCACCATCCTTGCCCTTTTTCAACAGCGTGATCACACGCCTGGTGATCTAACTGGGGATTGTCCCCTGCCGGAACCAGTTGTTGAACACGACAGTTAAAATTGGCACAAAGATGTGCGACAGACCCAAGTACAATTCATAGGGTAAACCATCAATTCCCGGAGACTTGCTGACCCTCTTCAAGCCAAGCAGACTTCGCCCTCCGTGATCTCACACTCGCAGCTAGCCGCTTCAGTCGGCGAAAGCCGAGGAAAGTCAGCCAAATAGCTTCGAAACTCATCGCCACTGAGACCAGACTCTTTGGTAAAACGGCTCTCGAAATGCCGCCGAAAAGCCTCGCACATATCGTCAGTCGACCTCAGAGTACGTGCCTCCGGGGTTTTGACTTCACGAATACAACGATCGGAACCTCGACGGATCTCTTCCTTGCGCAATTGTGCTCCCATGTTCACGGCTTCATTAGACATCTTGTTTAACCTATGTCTAACTACCTGACCCTGGTAGCGCTCGCTAGCCGCGCGCTCCACGGCCTGCTTAGCTAAACCTATCTCTAGGCAACCCCCTCCGCCTCCGTCCGGAACAGACTATCTTTAAGTGTCTTCGCCTTTTTAGCCTTATCTAGTGAACGACCTAATCCTATCCTTAAGCCTCTCCCACCACCTATTCCCAATAACCGCCTCCACTAGTTCGCGCCGCACTAGTCTAATTAGCTCTTGCTGGAAGTCCCGCCTATCTTGTAAGGACAAACTGAACTTCCAGTGTCCTGCCATTCTAGGCCTAGAATCTAACGCTATCCGGGCACAGACGAGTCTATGGTTCGTATAGTGGAACGTTGGACAATCTAGCAGGTCTACATCGGTCCTTCTCATTATCATTCTATCCAGGTAGCTGGCCACCTGGGTAGGCGGCCACTTACGAGTCCACTTCCACATCTCCCGCTCGGGGTGATCGACTCGGTATCTATTGACGAGACGGAACTCGTCGATCAGATTAACCAATGACCTCCGGCTAGCTCCCTGTCCCCTGTCTATCTTGGGGTCCAGAATTGCTTTCCAGTCCCCACTAAGACTAAGCGCGAAGAATCGACCAGGAACGGCTCCAACTATCGAAAAAACGAGACACGCTCCGCCTGATCGTTGGGCGCATAAACCGCAACGATCCGAAACGAACCACTGTCCACGGCAATATCAGTTCGATCAACCGGCCCCAAGCACCGACGTGGAAAAGGTCCACCCTCGCATCCAGGGTACGTTTAACCAACAAGGAAACACCTTTGGCCGGCTGGTCCATGTATGCTGAATAGACAACATAGTCGCTAGACAGCACACGCGCATCAACCTCGCAAGCAAAGTGCGTCTCCTGAATCGCAGCTAACATCTACGCCGAACGACAAGAGATCACGAAGCAGGCGGGCGGCCTTACTCCGACCCCTCAAGCCCCTCGCATTCAAACTAGCTATCTTGAGAGACATTTTTCAATTTGATTCCCCTACTCACAGACTGGAGGGAAATCTGCGGATGAAAGGACCCCAACGGATTGTCCAAGGCTCCCTGTACCCATCTCTGTCGTCATACGACTATCTCGGACAATACCGCCAACGTCCGAGAGGTACGTTAGTTTTAATGTCCTGTATAATGGTGAATGGAGGATTACTGGGACCCTCCCTGCACAATATTTCTGTAACTTTCCCAGTCCCGGGGTTCCTATTTCCGCCATACGGATCTCTGGAAAGGCATCCTTCGCCTCGTGAAGGTGATCCCAGGCTATTAGATTTCGCCCTGTGCTTTTTATCCATGTTATTACGCCGGCGGCGTTGGAAAAATTTCGAGGATCATCTATAGAAAGTCCGTCTACTGACGCCATCTTTAACATATTTAGAAAAGAAAAACCCAATATGGTCTTCAGATATGTAGAGTAGAAACCCTATGTACAGTCACTTTTGCCTTTCTTGTCCGCATATATTCCGTCTGAAGCCTGACTGTCAAAGTAGTTAGTATACAGCCTGCCAGTGGTTTGGCTTTCTCTTCCGTCGACAATAAGATGCCCTACATTGACTTACTTCTTCTTGCTAGAATTTGGGCTGCAATTTGAAGACATTTCAGAGCCTCCTCCATCACTTCCCTAGTCACGATATTTAGTTTCCGGGTCTTGGGGTCCATTGTTACTAATAAAATTGTCCTTGGATTCACCGTGTCCAATACAGACGGTACCGCTAATAATTCATTGCCATTAACATATCGATCAAATTTCTCTTTTAAATTTTTGTAATATTCTGGCCATTTTTGTGGGGGCCTATCCCTTGCCCATGTCGAAGGATTTACTTCTGTAGGAGAAGCAGCAGGAAGAGATTCGGGCTCCGACATGATGTCGGCGTACCCTTGTCACCCCAACACAATTTGAAACAAAATACGCAATTCAGACGAATAAGACGACAAAGAAAGACAACAATGGATACACAAGATGATGATGGGAGGCAAACAAAAAATAGCACTTATTCTGAAGGATATCCAACGAAAATGTCTTGTACAGCTCGCGGTAAACTCGTTAAGACAAAAAGTCTCCTAGATAGATAGATAGATAGATAGATAGATAGATATGAACAGATTGAGATAGATAGATAGATAGATAGATAGATAGATAGATAGATAGATATGAACAGATTGAGATAGATAGATAGATAGATAGATAGATAGATAGATAGATAGATAGATTTCAGTAGAATGAAATCGATGTTAAAGAAGAATGACTTTTACATGAAGACAATAATATAGAAATGTCGATTGCTATGAAATAAATATATCGCCATAATTTGCAAGCATTGGTTGTTATATAAGCCTTTGTTATTCTCTTGAAATTCTTTTGCAAATATGCGTCTTTTGACGAAACGAATATTTTTGAAAAAATACTTTATCTCATTTAAATCTTCGCTCGAAGCGTTTTCATTCTGACAAAAACCGTGACGTAAAGTTCTTCAGTCTAAAGATTTCTGATACATTCATATTTGGTCCTCTTTCGTCAAGTGGATCGGGTCAAAGAAATTTCTGCAACCTGAAGTATTTATTCTACCACACTCCTTCAATTTAGGGCCACATGGATACTCCCCCGGCTTCTACTGGGGTAATTTCAAGATAATTTTAAGACTATCCCCCAAACAGAACCTGTTCTTCAAAACGGCTCTGGCATCCTTACCTGGCCCCAAAATGCCCGAACAAGTTTCCCACTTTATTACCATTAAACCTTCTTTAAAGCTCGATGTTGTGTCTCATTCGGTAGTGACGTGGGCGCATTCAAATATCCTCCATTGGTGATAAACGCTTGGGTGGCCATGTTTCTTTCAATTCATGACTTTTTACAATGTCGAGTCTATTTCTATATTAATTAATTTATATTAATATATTAATATTTTAGTTTATTAATATTTAAAATTAATATTATCATTTATTATTAATATATTAAAGCCATTTATATAGCAAATTATAATCTTTATATAATTTTATATATATTTATATATATATATATATATAATTCATTCAACTTTTACAATCAATATCATCCGGTGGAGTAAAAGGGCTAATTTACATCACTTCATCTCTTTTCGTTTTCTGCTAGTTTTAGAATTATTTTTTTCCTATTTTTAGTATTTTAATATGGTGTAGATTACTGCTGAAATTCCAATGATACTAGACTCTATGTCAATGCCCCTAAAACTGACTTCATAACCTTCAACCAGCAAGGCTCAATACAAACTGTCTCAGGTTAATTAATAAAATATGTCGACCATTTTGCATACCTAGAAGGCAAAATATATTCTTCTGAAAAGGATGAGAAAATCCTACGAAATCTGATTCACCAGACAACCTCAAACGGAGATTCTTTCAATCCACTGTAGAGAAAAAAATAGTGATTTTAATAACTAATTTTTTCAGTTATTTTAAAATTAGAATTTTTAAATCTCCCTCCCCCCTCATCCGGACACAAATCTCAGTGCTGGGTGTTCAACCACCAAATAAAAGATATATTTTCAATCCCGGTATCATCCTAATTCCAAAAAAGTATAATATGGCTATGTATAGCAAGTGTGGCTCTAATTAGAGTGGTTTCAGACACACGGACAGACAGGATTTTCCGTTTATTTACTTAGAAGTAACTATCAGAAACTGATCGATAAATATATCAAAGATGCATATTGGAGTGTTTAGCAATGGGAATCTGATATTAATAAGAGTTTAAGTTTTTCTTTATCACCAAGACTCTCAAGTTGATCTCCTGCAAAGTTGACCAATGATGAGGACTTAACTATCACTGTAAACACCATTACCAATGCCCTCAGTTCTCCAGCATTAGAAAATGCTGTTAATCATACTAGACTCTATGTCAATGCACCTAAAACTGACTTCATAACCTTCAACCAGCAAGGCTCAATACAAACTGTCTCAGGATATTTAATAAAATATGTCGAATATTTTGAATACCTAGGAAGCAAAATAAATTTTTCTGAAAAGGATGTGAAAATTTTTGGACAAAATGGATGTAACCTGGAAATCTGATTTACCAGACAACCTCAAACGGAGATTCTTTCAAGCCACTGTAGAGATGGTTTTAATGTAGGGCGCCACTGCTTGGACATTAAGTAAAACTCTAGATCGATGGGACCTACACTCGGATGCTGAGAATTATACTTAGCATATCTTGTAGGCAACATATGATTAAATCACAGCTTCATGGAGCCATCCCTGATAGTTCTGCAATCTTATGTGAAAGCGGAATGCACTTTGTTGGCAAGCAAAACAAGAACTTGCTAGTGATGTACTGCTTTGGACACCTAACCATGAGTCAGGACAGGTTGGACGCCTAGCAACCACCTACATTGACGCAGAATGCCAACTTAATGACCGACCCTGATTCAGGACAGTGAGATTTGGCGTGATAGACTCCTGAATGTCCCAGCTAGCAACGACCGAAATCAGTACTACAACCGATAAAGTCAGTCTCTTTGGAAAGATGTGAAGAACATTGTCCATCGTATTAAACCAAAACGAAACGATGCAGTGAACTATTGCCCCTGCCCCAAATATATATATATATATATATATATATATATATATATATATATATATATATATATATATGTATGTATGTATGTATGTACAGACATAGATGACAAAACTGTTAAATTAAAGATAATTAAGTTATCTGTTCTATTATTACATAATTAAATTATCTATCTATCCATCTATGTACAAGACTTAGATAGATAGATAGATAGATACGATTAGAGTGAAATACTTGGATAGATAGATAGATAGATAGATAGATAGATAGATAGATAGATAGATAGATACGAATAGAATTAAATACTTAGATAGATAGATAGATAGATAGATAGATAGATAGATAGATAGATAGATACGAATAGAATGAAATACTTAGATAGATAGATAGATAGATAGATAGATAGATACGAATAGAATGAAATACATAGATAGATAGATAGATAGATAGATAGATATATAGATAGATAGATACGATTAGAGTGAAATACTTGGATAGATAGATAGATAGATAGATAGATAGATAGATAGATAGATAGATAGATAGATAGATAGATACGAATAGAATGAAATAGATAGATAGATAGATAGATAGATAGATAGATAGATACGAATAGAATGAAATACTTAGATAGATAGATAGATAGATAGATAGATAGATAGATAGATAGATAGATAGATACGATTAGAGTGAAATACTTGGATAGATAGATAGATAGATAGATAGATACGAATAGAATGAAATAGATAGATAGATAGATAGATAGATAGATACGAATAGAATGAAATACTTAGATAGATATAGATAGATAGATAGATAGATAGATACGATTAGAGTGAAATACTTAGATAGATAGATAGATACGAATAGAATGAAATACTTAGATAGATAGATAGATAGATAGATAGATAGATAGATAGATAGATAGATAGATAGATAGATACGAATAGAATGAAATACTTAGATAGATACGGTTACAATGAAATACTTACATAGATAGATAGATGATAAAACTATTAGATTAAAGTTGCTCGAATCACGCAACGAGATGTGTTATGAAGCCAAAAATATTAATGAGATCGACAAAATGCAGGAACTTGTGGAGAGCCATGATCTCTAACGTGCTATAGAGACATCGCACACGGTTAGAAAATAGAAAGAAAAGAGAATTTGGTTTCCCTTCGAAATGTTCTTTTTTGCGCTGAAGAGCACAGTTGCCAGTTTTGTTCAGTTTTATTAATCAATTCACCCTAAGCAAGGCGATAATGCCACTAAGACGCAAGGGACTACCGGTAGTGAAAAAGAATGAAAAGACTTTAGAAAGAACTAGCAACATAATCCTAAACATGAAAAAAAGAGATATACCTCTACTCCTTTCCAAAAGCCCGGGGAGGAGTAAGAAAACGCTTCTCAGATATTTTAGCTGTCTTCGTCGGATTTTAATATCATTAATTTATAGCTCGCTACCTGGCATTCTGTTTGCTTTTAATTGATAATTAGTCCTTTCTTCCCGCTTTCCTTTCCGACTTTCTCTTGAAGTTCCTACACATTTTTCTGGCTCTACTACTAACCTGGTATCATCTGCATATATTAAATTGCTAAGATTGTCCTCATTGATAATAAATCCTCGTAGGACGTACAGTTTTCTTAGAGTTGCTTTTCAATAGTAGTAAAAATAACAACTGCATCTCTAATATTATCTTTGTGCTGAAAATACAAAACTGTATTTCTAATACGTAATACGTAGGCTGTTGATTGGTAGATTGGAGGTTTTGAGGAACATGGCACCATCTCTTAATTTCTATTGTTCCCTTGCCCATCCTGATCCGAGGTGGTAGCACCTGTTAGGGTCCCAGCTATGGGCAAATAATGATCCCCCCCAAACAAAAGCAGAACACTATGAAAGCATAAAAACATATCTTTATAGTAAAATTAACAGCAATGCAGTTTACAATTGCGTTCAAAATAAATTTAGTTAAAATTGTGTTCAAAGTATTTGCATTTTGGCATTTTTCCTCCCAAGAAAATTAACTTTCAGCATTACATGACCCATAAGAAGTTGATATGCATTTAAACAAACAAATCAATGAATCAATCAATATTACGTATCTCTCTCTCTCTCTCTCTCTATATATATATATATATATATATATATATATATATATTAAAGAAAAAACAGACCACTTTAAGGTTCCATTATAATAATTTATTTCACCAGAGCCCTTTGAATGGGAAATGAAACAAAAATGAAATGAAAATTCACACTTTTTGACGGGTAGTATTAAGTTTATGTAATTTAACAGAGAGGGTAGCAAGGAGTGGTGTGAGAGACATGGTCGAGTTTAGAGAGGGTTTATTTTAATATATATATATATATATATATATATATATATATATCAGTTATATGAAAACTTGGTAATCAGTATATGGGTAGTCCCAAGGAGGATGAAAAGAGCTCAATGTAAATCCAGAGCTAATAATTTAAAAAAAAAACAGAACATTTTAAGGTTCCATTATAATAATTTATTTCACCAGAACCCTTTTAATGGATGCTGGATCATCAGATAACATTTACAAAAAATGAAACGAAAGATGAAATGAAAATTCACGCTTTTGACGGGTAGTATTAAGTTTATGTAATTTAACAGAGAAGGTAGCGAGGAGAGGTGTGAGAGACATGGTCGAGTTTAGAAAGGGTTTAATTTAATATTTCTTTCAATCATACTTAGTATTGGGGGGAAGAACCAGACCTTGACCTATTTAAACGCTTAACTTAACGGAAGTGATATATTGAAATGGGAGGGAAGAAGAGAGAAAAAGAAAAAAGGGAGAAGGGGAAGTAAAGAGAAAGAAGCTGTAATTAGGTTTTACGTAGGAAAAAAGGGGTGGTATATTTTTAGCAATTTATGTAAAAAAATAGATTTTAATGTTTGATAGTAATTTAAATGTTAAAAAAAACACGAAAAAATTAATTTGATGCTTGCTAGCAATTTAAATATTTAACTCTTTTAAAATAATTTAGGGATTTAATATAACTTAAATACTGTATTTATTAACACATTCATAGAGAACACATTAAAAGAATTTTTAAAAATAGAACAGTTTACTGATAGTAATCTTTTAATATTGTAAATGACTGTTAAAGTAACATCTTTATCAGTTTGAATCTAATTCATGAATGTAATTTGTAACTATTTTTAGATTGGTAATCTTACTTACTTAAAGTTTAGGTTTCAAATTAAGATGGAGTAATATTGGAAGGTAATATTAAAGACTTTTTTTCTTTTATATATATATCCCACATATACACCTATGTAAATTTTAAATATACATACGTATGTATCAATCAATATTTGTATGAATATGTATGTATCAATATATGTATCAATATGTATCAAAATATGTATCATTATTGTGATTTTCTTTCTTCGTTTAATGATAATGTTATTAAGCTTATCAGACGTTATGAAAATTTACATAAAAAATTTTATGTTTAACGTTGTTATTTTTTATAGATACAAGTATTTAAATAAACAGTATTAAATAACATTTACCGGCCTGAATGTCCGAGAAATTTTCATAGAAAATATTCGTTCTTTATAGGATTCGAACCTGCATCCTATACGGAACCGTCATATACGCTGACGTGCCTTGACCGCTCGGCCACAAAGAACCTTATAAGCAGTTCTACCGTAAGGTTCTTTTGAGCGGTCAAGGCACGTCAGCGTATATGACGGTTCCGTATAGGATGCAGGTTGAATTCGACATTCAGGCCGGTAAATGTTATTTAATACTGTTTATCATAAACAGAGCATTTGCTTAAATACTTGTATCTATAAAAATAACAACGTTAAACATAAAAATGTCTTTAATAAATAAATTGTCGGACCTTGTCCATTTCTTAACATATATATATATATATATATATATATATATTCGATTATAGGTGCAGTTCAATTTATAATTACATGAATCATTCATACAAACCTCTATATTTGTTTTTTGTATGAATGATTCATTATATATGTGTATGTGTGTGTGTGTATATATATACACACACACACACACATACATACATACATACATACATACACACACATACATACATACATATAGTAGATGTTACTATAGTAAATCGTTTTTAGTAAATTTATTTGCATTGATAAGACCAGGGAAAAACTACTTTCTCATGGACGAAATGATCATCTGTATGAGGTAAATTGTTTGGATCCCATTAATTATAATTCTCACACACACACATAGACACACACACACACAAACACACCTATATATATATATATATATATATATATATATATATATTGGTTGGTGTGTGTGTGTGTGAACTGATCATGTTTTGGCTTGCAGAGCTGCATCTATTTCTCTGTGATTATCAGCATACCATTTTTTGTAAACATGCACTCGTTTGTGTTTTATTCCTGCCTTGTAAGTAGTTCAGATGTGTCCATAACTTGTTAGAAATGAATGTGACTGTATTCATGCGCCTATGAAATTTCCTCTGCATATCTACATACCAACAATCTATATATAAATTGTTCAGCCATCCTAATATATTTGTATGCTCGCGTGTGTGTCGCAAAAGTGTGCACCTGTCGATCGCTGCACATTGTGCGCTGACGTCTGTATCTACAAGCATGCGCAGAAGTTTGGAAATGCATAGAAAATTTGTTTCAATGTGCGCATGCATATTAGTATGGCATTGTGGCTCTGTAACTCTATTGGCTGAAAACGATAACGAGGCTGCAAGTCAGTAACGTGATAAGAGCCAAAAGAGGCTTATCTATGTACAGATTCTTTTCCCTGGCAGCAGTAGTAATCATATGAATTGTGGCAGGAGTTCTTGAAATTATCCTTAATCTTGCTCTAGTCGTAGTTATCAGAGAAATAGTTTTTGAATTAAAGAAAGCAGTAATAGCGTTGTATCGATAAGATCAGTAACAATTGTAATTTGCTATTTTGTCTGGATGTGTGCATTAGATGATATATTTTAGTGATTGAAGCCCGCATTTCTTTTTCACTTCTTTATAAGCTGCTTCCCTTCAGGCTATAAGAGTTCATAGCTCACCTCTGCTTCCTATCCTTTGAAGCTCTTAGCAATATTTGTCTTTTTACTATAATCACCGAAACCTTTTCTGGCCTCCACTTGCACTATCCTGTTAGGTAGGTAACTCGGTGTTTACCTCTGTACAACTTGTTTCCAATAAGCCATATAAGTGTCAAATTCTCCAAGCTTTCTTTCATTGCCATGCGTCCAAGAAATTTCGACCATATTTTTTTGATTCTAAGACAATCTGTACTATTTTTTTAACTTTCTCATTTCTCACAACTGTTATTTTTACCATGATTAGGGTTTTTTTTTTAAAGAGGTGCCAATGTTAAATATTTGGCAAACTTGGACCTTCTTAACAACGAACAAAAAGATTATAAAAAAAGTTTTTTGTTCTTGAGTATTTATATATTTTAAACACTATTTATTAGATTGTTTATTTGCAAGAATAATTTTATACTTATAGCATTCTAAAAATTATTACAATTAAAACTAATGCAATAAAATATTTACCATTTACCAATTTATAAAGAAATAAATAGGAAAACAATTTTTTATTCCTAAGTTTATAAACTTAGTAAATTATTAAAATATATTAACTAACTACAAGGGATTCCTTATTTACCATTTTATCAAGTTCGAATCGATTATTTTGCCAACCATTCCAATATAACAAATTATTTTTGTTGTCAATTCTCAAGAACAAGGAAAATGTATAATTTCACTTTCATGTGTTTGGGTTTAACAAAATTCAAATCGTCGTTTGCTAAACGAATAAACATTGTCGAGGAGTGAAGGCAGCTAAAAATAATAGCGGTGTCAAAGGAAAAACTATCCTTTTGACACTATGTTATTTTTGTTTTGTTTTGTTTGTTTTTTTGGGGTTTTTTAGCATGAACGTTAAAGATTACTGATTTTTTTTTGTTTCTTGTAAATAAAGTTTATTTCTTTTTGTTATTGCAAATATACATTGCAGAAAGATTATAATCCTACACCCCCGCAAAAAAGTACATGTGGGACGAGTTAGCATTTCATTGAGAAAATGTGGTATTATATTTGTACGAATGGTACGCTTATTTACAAAATGTCAGTTTTGGCAGAAAGAATAACTTGCGAGCAAATGAGTCAACAACTGGGATTGACGAGGTTAAATGTTTGGCCAGAAAAAAAAGCACTCCCACTTCCAGGCCTTGTGCCAGCTTTTTTGTATTTCACAAAAATAAATATCCTCAAGAGAGTAAAAATGGATGGCAAAGGAAAACCAGATAAATATTTAAACCTCACATAGAGACTAAAACAAAAAGTGATATATGAACATCACAGTTATACCCATCATACACAGAGCACTTGGAACAAGAATGTGCCTGGGAAATTTCTACAATCTCTTTTTGATTCGAAGTATGTGACCTTTTTCTTTCAAATTTCCCTAAAGCTTCGTCGTTACTCACATGTTCGATATATGGTATTCTCAGCATCTTTCTGTAGAACCACATCTCTTTTGCCTTAAACCTTCTTGCGTTTTTGCCTCTTGTGCCAACCCCTACCGTTCTGCTATTCATTCACAAAAGCTCACTTCATCTGTGAGAAGATTGTTCAGCATTCACTGCCATATAGTCGATCCTGAGAAGACACATCAGAATTCATTATTGGCGGCCACAATCTTAACACCAAACGTTGATAGAAGACGCAGAGAGGAAACTGCAGGATCTCCTACCGAAAGCGGTAAGGGAAAGCGAGAAGAAAGGACTAATCATTAATTGTAAGAAGACAAACTGTATGATTGTCAGCAAAATGAACAGCCCAAGATGCGACTTATGAAGTGGAAATATCAAAATCCAACAAGTACAAAAATTTAAATAACTTCAAAGTGATTTAACGAAGGACAGATATTGTGACATTGAAATCCGAAAGATGCCCTTCAAAAGCTAAGCAAGGTATTGAAAACAAGATATTTTTCTTTTTTTTGTTTGTTTTACCAACCAAGGGTACAGATCCCAGTTGGTCGTACTAATTGAGGGTCTAAGGCGTGCCAAGGGGTGCTGCAACCATTGCAGTAGTGATGTGTCTTGGGCAAGATATATATATATATATAGATAGATAGATAGATAGATAGATAGATAGATCCCAACGCTCTTCAGGTTGGTTTCAAGTCACAGTTGTCCTTCTCCTGGAAAGGTTGCCAACCAACGCTATAAAAACCTGTTTGTCCTGATATTTTATGCTCATAACAGCATCACATATACTGCAGCCATAGCAGCAGCGATGTGTCTTGTGCAACATAGATCCCAACACTGGTTTCAAGTCACAATTTTCCTTCTCCTGGACAGGTTGCCAACCAAGGCTATAAACACTTGACTGTCCTGCTATTTTATGGTCATATCAGAATCACATATACTGCAGCCATAGCGGCAGTGATATGTCTTGGGCAACATAAATCCCCGATAGATTCCAACTGTCTTCAGTCTGGTTTAATTTCATAATTTTCATTCTCATATACCGGTTACCAATCAGGTCGAGGGGGATCAATTTGTTTTACACTTTAACCCATAGCTAGGGGAAGATATGGATTTCTACCTTTGCCAAGTGTATTAGCACGTAAGAATGTAATGAACTCGACTGGAATTCAAACTCAACCATCCAATTCTTCAGTCCAAGCCACTAATTTAGCCACGATTGTCTGAAACTAACAAATTTGTATTTGCTGGCTGAGAATCCAACAGAAATAGTACAATTCTTCTTTTATGTGCCATGTCCCTTCAGGACATGGGCGATCATGGTCCTCCAAAACTTCCTATTCCTTGTTGCCCATTGTTCGGGCTACCAAACCCTCCCGTTTTGCTATTCATTCACAAAAGTTCACTAACTTCTCCTATCTCTATTGCCATGTAAGTGTTAAGTTTTCCAAGCACCCCATCCTCCTTATGTATCCAAGTAATTTCAGATGCTTCCTCCTGATTATTATAATAATCTTTTAATAAAATATCCATTCACGACATAAGGCAATCATCGCTCAGCTTTCTCTCCCTTATTATTCGCGAATTACCACGTGTCTTATCAATGGTTTTGAATTTAGGTTGCCAAACAAAGTTAGATAGACAGGTTAATGCTGCTATTTAACCCATAGCTTTGGCAGGTATGCAAACGATGAAAAGATGTTTCTGAATGATGTTTGTGCGAAAGTGAACGCAACGGCCTCAGTTAACCCCGATAAACAATCCGACTTTACGCGCCCTAACCGCCGAAACTCTCAGAAGCTACGAGAAGGCTTCAGAGACACTTCAAAGATTTCCCTAGCATTACTGTGAGTTGTATTTGAGAAATACTATTTTTAGTATTCGTAGGAATGAAATTGGGGACTGGGGTAGATGTAAAAAGGGTGTGGTGGTGGGTAGAAAGAATTTACTAAGGCGACTTAAGCGTCAATCGTTGTCGTCATCGACAGTAGCAGACGAATGGACGCATGACATTTGGCCCCTGACGAATTCTTTGGCAGAGGGCCAAAGACAAGCGGAATTGAAAGATCACACAAAACGGGCCAAATTCGGGATGTCAGGATTGCGAGTATCATGTCCTGGTGATAGATAGATAGATAGATAGATAGATAGATAGATAGATAGATAGATAGATAGATAGAACGGAAGTGAGTAGAATCTTAGAGAGAGAGAGAGAGAGGAGAATCTGAAAGATAGATATGGAGGGAAGGGGTAGATATATGTGTTTTTTCTTGTCGAAACAAAACTCCACTTTGGCCATTAACTAACATTTTTTTGAAAATGGTTGCCGACAACTTCTGTTTTTTCCAATGATCTTTTTTAAGGATTTTTTTTTTAGAACACTTTCCGCCATTTTTCCTGTTCTGGATTATTTTCTATTGCTTTTGTCTCTGTTGTTTCCTTCCACCATTGTCATTTTAATTCTTTCCTTCTTCCTTTCTTTCATTCTTTTTCTTTTTCTTTCTTTCTTTCTTTCTTTCTTTCTTTCTTTCTTTCTTTCTTTCTTTCTTCACCCTAGTTCCTTCTTTCTTTCTTTTTCTTTCTTTTTCTTTCTTTCTTTCTTTCTTTCTTTCTTTCTTTCTTTCTTTCTTTCTTTCTTTCTTCACCTGAGTTCCTTCTTTCTTTTCCTTTTTTTTTTTTTCTTTCTTTCTTTATTTCTTTCTTTCTTTCTTTCTTTCTTTCTTCTCCTGAATATTGCTTTCTTTCATTTTTTTGTTCATCTTTCTTTTTATAATTTTCTTTATATATATATATATATATATATATATATATTGTTTCTTTCTTTGTCTTACAATATATTCCATCTTTCTTCTCCCTAGTTCTTTCTTTATTTTTCTTTCTTTCTTTCTTTATTCTCCCTCGTTCGTTCGTTCTTTCTTTCTTTTTTTGCTTTCTTTTTCTTTCTTTCTTTCTTTCTTCCTTTCTTTCTTCAACCAAGTTCCTTCTTTCTTTCATTCTTTCTTTCTTCTCCCTAGTTCTTTCTTTCTTTTTTTCTTTTCTTTCTTTCTTTCTTTCTTTCTTTCTTTCTTTCTTTCTTTCTTTCTTTCTTTTCCCTACGTCATTCTTTCTTGCTCTCTTTTTTTCTTCTTTCTTGCTTGCTTCAGAGAGCACCTGGTGAACTTTACAAAGAAATGCTGTTTTTGTGTTTTCCCAATTTCGAGTAATGACGTCATGTGACGTCAACCACCTGTCATTCATCAGATCGACTGCATTGCTGAAATAAAAGCCTCTGAATGAAATATGAACACTTGTCTTTTACTAATCCTCGTCTGACACAAGGCTATAATTATGGGGCTCCCAAAGAAGATCGAATTCACCACTGCGTGGTAATGGCCAACTAGATTAGCTCGTTAAGAACTACCCCACAGTGAGACACATTTGTTTTTATACGGATTAGCTTGATTTGGAAGAAGCCACCAAGTACGAGTCGAACCCAGTATTAACCATTACTCCCCGATGAGGATCTAAGTGAATTCAATATTTTTTTTTTACTGAGATTAGTCCAGTTTGGTGACAGGTCTCAATATGACACATATATTCAGTAGTAATAGTCAACCAGGATAGCTCGTTAACCATCACACCTCAATGAATCATCTCAATGAATATAAGTTTTTTTTTTGTTTTTTTTTAAATGAAGCTTTGTCTAGTTTTGTACAAGTTTGCTAGTACGGGGTACCCAGTGTGGGTCGATTTTAGTACTCACAAGTCAAGTTCAACCTGGGCACCTCGAGGTGGTGTAATGGTTAGAAAACTTGTCTCGCTAGAACAATTATGACTGAGTAGTGAGTTCGATCCTCACTGGGTGCCCCATACTTTCGGCCTTGGGCCATATCTGAGCCACACTTGGAAAATCACTATTGGGCACCTAGGCGTGGTGTAATGGTTAGCAAGCTTGTCTCGCTAGATCAGCTACAACTGAAAGGTGAGTTCGATCCTCACTAGGTGGTACTGTACTGTACTGATGCGGCATTCACCCTGGGCGGATTGAGCCGGCTTCTTCCTGTTATGAGAAGAAGATTCTTGGGATAAATTACAGAAGTAGGGTACCCAGGCCTACTCGAATAACGTTCTTGCTTGCCGCGGGATTACCACAGACGTAGAGACAGGAACGACCAGAAGCCGCCGGTTACCGATGCAGACGCTCCTTGGATTTTCACCAGAGCCCTTGTTAGCCGGCGTGTGTGTCAGACATGTCCGCCTTGGGTGGCCCTACCAGGAACGAAGTTCCGGGCGGCATAGCTCTGACACTACCGTTTACACCCTCCACCGACTGTGAGGTAAGGGTTGGACTTTGGTGGTCCATACTTTCACTAGGTGGTCCATACTTTCGGCCTTTTGCCACATCTAAGCCGGGATTAGAAAATAAAGGGAACCTCGGCGTGGTTTAATGGTTAGCAAGCTTGTCTTGCTAGATCAGCTACAACTGAAAAGTGAGTTCGATCCTCACTGGATGCCTCATGCTTTCGGCCTTGTGCCACATCTAAGCTGCGCTTGGAAAATCTTAAGTCAAGTTTAACCAGACTAGTTTGTTAACTATTACCTCAAGCAGGGTCGTATTTCGTTTTCTTTTCTGTCACTCCAAAATCATTTGTTCTAAGTCCTTTCTCTCTAGCTCATTTTTGCCGCCTTCACATTTTCTTTCTTTCTTTCTTTCTTTCTTTCTTTCGTCTTTTCCCCCCCTTTCCTTTTCATTCCTCTACTTTCTTTTACATCACCTTCCTTCCTTCCTTCCTTTATCTTTTCTCTCTCTATTTTATCTTCACCTTCTGTCCCCCCCTCTCCTTCCTTTCTATCCTTCTGTTTCCTCTCCCTCCTTTTCTTTCCTTGCAATGTTTCATTCCTCATTCATTGTGTCTAACTTCAAAGTATCGTTTTTTTTAAATCTTAACTTCAAAACATCATATCAGAAAAACAGAAAGACTATACAGCGCCAATCATTTGTGCCTGCCTGTCTCGAAAATAAGGGTTTGAAACGTAATTTTTCCTATTTGAGTTTCTAAATCTATATTGTGGACAATGTATTCACTCCCGCCGGCGATAGATGCTTTCAATATTAATAATAAACATTTCACCGAAAGTGTCAACATTTAGCCACGAAAAACGTCGTCAAATAGGATAACTATAGTCAGGGCCGGCCCTAGGGATGCTGGCAACCTGAATATCGGCGCCCTTACAAGTATTTTTTTTCACAAAGAGAAAAACTGAAAATGTAGAATGACAATATACAACTTAATACAAGCCAAATCAAATATTCATTATCCTACCAAAAACATTTTTCTAACTTTTAGATCTGCAAATCTTTTCATAGAAATTTCTACACCTATCATCATTACAAGATCATTTTATGTTGACAAAAGAACCAAAGAATTTAATCTATCTTGAGTTATGAATGACTGCAAGTATGTTTTTATAAACTTTAGTTCACTAAAGTTTCCCTCTCGAACGTATCTCCGCTTGTCTAGGCCAAGATTACATGCATTCATTCTCCTAAACAAGTTACCACCACATGACAACAGAGGTCAGTCATCTTTGCTATTTAACCTATAACTGAGATGAGGAGAGAAAGACTTTATACCTTTCCCGATCATGGCTCTCCACAATTTCCATTTCGTTATTTCTTAGTCCTGTTCACCTACCCATTTTCTCAAGTTCACAAAATATGTTATGCGTTGTTTTTCTTTGTTTCTCTTGCCTTCAGTTTGTCCTGTGAGTATCAGATTTTCCAAGCCCATTTTCCTCATTATGCACCCTAGATATTTCAACTGTCTCGTCCTAGTGATAAGTTTCCTTTTCGTTTCACTCTTCTCTAACTTCTTCTTCATATGCCTTCAGGACATACGCGTTCATGGCTCCCCGCAATTTCTTCTCCTTTGTAGATCTTAATAAGTTTCTCTTTTTGTTATTTCTCTTAAACCCTGTTCTACCATCCATTTACTCAAGCTTAATAAGTATATAATGCATTGTTTTCTTTTGTCCCTCTTTGCTCTCATGCTGTCCCTGTGAGTATCAGAGTTTCCAAGTCCTCCTTCCTCATTACGTGCCCAAAAAATTTCAACTGTCTCTTCCTAATGTTAAGTATAACTTTCCATTTTGGTTCTATTTTCTCCAAAACCTCATCGTTGCTCACATATTCGGTTCATGGTATCCTCAGCATCTTTTTGTAGAACATTTCTGTTGCTTCAATTCTCTTCCTCTTTGAGGAGATTGTCCAGCAATCATTGCCGTGCAATAGAACAGATGTCACGTAACAGTCCAGTACTCTTTTTTTCTGTTTCTAACGAATTTTTCTATCTCTTAATACTCTGCTTAGCTTTTGAAAGGCATCTTTGGCTATCCCAATACGCCTTCGGTTTTCAGTATCGCATTTTCCTTCTCAGATATTGATATTTTTACACTTGTCTGATTTTGGCATCCCCGATTTGGAATTTGGGCTCACCTTTTTCTAATTACCATACATTCTGTCTTCTTGCAGTGAAAATACTCCTATGTCTATATAGCAGACTATGGGAAAAAATATTATCTTACTTTTGGACTCAAAAATCAATGTAGAGAGATGTGTATCTGGTTTAACGAAATTACAGTTCTTTGGATATAGCATCGATCAAATGGGAATAAAATCCTGAAAAATAAATGATACACAATTTCTCAACTTCGATATCATTGTGACAACTTCGATGTTTCATGTATCATAAATTTTTATAGACAGTTTATTCCCAACTGTTCACATATATTGAAATATTTAACTCACCTTCTGTAGACAAATAGTGGAAATAAATATATCAAATTTATCGCTGTAGTGAAAACAGCTTTTCTAAATTCAAAAACGAAAAAACATCTTAACGGAATAAACTAAACTGAATTACATATCGGAAAATTCAAAGGTTAAGTTTTCACTGCAGACGCGTTGGAATTACGTCAAAGAATAGAAAAAGAGACGATACCAAATTTATCCTTTGTTTTTCAGACAAACTGTAAAACGTACAAAACAAATTCTTGGCTACATTTCTGAGATGAGTAACTATTATTATTTACACTATTTAAAACGGTTAAAAAAGCGGATGAGGATTACAACAGATTTCAACGGTTGAAACAGCAGATAAAAAGGCTACGCATTAAGGACATACTACAGAAGGAGCCTCTCGAAATTATAACAGTATCAGCGTCAATCCGTTACAGTTTCGTAAGTGGATTCTGACATCTCATTTCATATGTGCCGCAGAGGAAGATTATGAAATGAAGTGCGTGGGTCACTTGAAATTTGAGGTCCACTTTAAACAAATTCACGCTATCGGCATTTTCTTCTACTCTTGATTTTCTTTCACCTCCTTGCAAAGTCAAACGGCGATAGGGAATGGATGAAGAGGGCATGTTTAGGTGAAACTGGAAGCTTCTAGTCCTGAAACTAAACGTTGACGGTAAATTTAAACGCCAGCATAATAAAGGAAGCGATCAGCAAAGAAGAAATTAAATTCTTGGAGACGAGATCAAACCGATGATTCTTCTCCACTTTAACATCTGTCTATATTTCTGAGATGCGGTATTATACCTAAAGGTTCATTTTTTTTTTCAACTGTATCACTCTTTAATTCAGTAATGCCTCACTTACAGCGCCATTGTTTATTTCCATGGTTTAAGCCAATTTTTCCCATTCTAAAGGTTTTACTTTGAAATATTTAGAATTTTTTATGTTTTATATCCAAAAAGAAAAATAACCGAAAAATGAAATAAAGACAACTTTAATCAAAGATTTTCAAATAATTCTCTTTGAAAATTGTCTTGGAGATTTTTTTTTTTTTTAAATTACAATACACACATCATAAAGGTCACAAACTGATTTTGCCTCAAATGACCCCCGTGGACCAGGAAGGTCGAATATACCGTTACCTTACAATTTGTGAAATCAAAAACATTTTTATAATAAACTAATTATTTATACTATTTACATGTTGACCTCATCTTTATTGTCATATTCACAATGTTTCGGCTGTTGTACGTGTTGACCATGTTTGCCGTAGTCTCTGAATATGGAATCCAGTGAAGTCCGTAATGTGTTCTATATCAGAGGTTGGCAGTGAAGATTCAGAGAAAGTAGAGGCTGTTAAGTAATTCTTTAAGTCTTCGATATCAGGTTGGCAGTGACGATATTTTGGGAGAAAAAAACAAAATGGCTGCCTTTAAACACGTCGGGTTGAATATTTTGAGCTTTCTGATTGGTTAACCCTTTCTATTGGTGAACTATAAAATGAGTCAGATCATTTTGGCTAGCTCACTAGCACATACATGTATCCAAAAAACTGTAAAAGTACGTTCCGACCGTCTTCAGGTGATAGGCGTGGCACGTGGAATTAGAACATTCTACCTCCGTGGAATAAATAAAAAGTTTCGGTTCAAAATTCGAACTAATGTCACCTGAAAAAATGAGTGGACCCAGCTTCGAATACGGGAGGCACCAGACTCCAAAAGCTGGAGGTCTGACCAAAAAGAATCGGGACTGTGGTAACGAAGCTAAACGACGCAGAACGAAGCCGCTTGGGACAGGTTAACCCTGAACTCTGTCACGCATGAACAATAACGTAAAACACTCTTGCTCCTTCCTTTGTTTATAGCAATTTTTGGAAGGGTAGTGTGTAGAATGTGGTCGTCTCACCACCACACATAAAACCTTTTGAAAATGGTCATAACAAGAGAGGAATCGTGGGTCATTGTTATAACCCAAAAGCCACTACATCGGTAGGAAACTGACTGAAGGCGAGATGCCAGGTCAGGACCAATAACACTACAGATTCTTCTATTTTATCAAGAATTTCTAATATGAATCGCAGGAGCACCGTATCATATGTGGCAGCAATATTCAAAGCATGGACAAATGGTAAACTTATAGATATGTAAGATAGATTCTGGAGAGAAAAATTGTCTTGTACAGCACAGTGAATCAACTTTCCTAACAGCAAATCTAGAATTTTATTCAATATAATATTTCCACTTTATGTCAGAAGAAAATGTTAGAGAAAGCGCAATGATTTATTCTCCTGGAGGTTAACATCAGCCATGCTGATGGAAATCAGAAAGAGGTCTCTCAGATGATTGATAGAGAGAAGTTTAGTTTTGAAGACGTTCAAATTAACAAACCATTCGTTGCCCTCGTTAACCACAGACTGCAAATTTGACCATATGGGGTGTATGCAAAGAAGCAGAAAACGCTCAGAAATCACCGTCACTGATCTTGTCTTTGTCGATAAATTGACATCATTAGAGCAGGTGATAGAACCAGCAGTAGTGGGGCAGTGGGCCGATTAAATCAGTGTGCTGCAAAGGTTGATTTGCCCTGCAATACAAAGACAATCGTGCTACCCGTCTTCAACCAAAACAATCCTTCGGAAATGAAAGTAAAAAGTGAACAAACATTGAAGTACCTAAGATCATAGTCACAATTTGTTTTAAAGTGAAGTTCGCCCTGTACAAAGCCCGATAACCACAAAAAGAAGAGGGTTACAGAATAAGTGGCAGTTTATGCGGATAAAATGGGAAGATAAAGGTTAATTCTACACTTGAACGAGTTAAGATTGTACTGATCTCATTTTGTTGTTGTGATGACTATATAAAGTATTTTTCTAACAAAAACAGGAATCAATAAAGGCCCATCATAACATTCTCTTAATTCCTAAATAATTCAGATTTACAGTGTTTGCTATTATATATAAGGGTGTTTCATTAAGACGGATTAAAGTCAGCAGTAAATAAATCAGTGCTATTGGTGAAAATTTATTTATTTCTCTATTGGATAATGCCAGCAAATTCATTAACTGATGCTTTAATTATCTAGGCTAGCATCCTGCGGAAAGTCCTGGTGCTGAAACTCGGAGGCTTAAACCTAAAGTTCTTTCTGCCTTTTTTGCCAAGTCATGGCAATTATGTGTGAAAAATAATATCGCCCACATATCCGCCAAATCTGAAAGAAAAAGAAGAAAATCATTAGACTCTTAAACTTAATTTACATTAAAATCGGTCCATGTTATTGGAACACCCTTTATATAGATTTATTATTCTTTCTCTGTCTCTGTCTCTCTGTCTCTCTGTCTCTCTCTCTCTCTCTATCTATCTATCTATCTATCTATCTTTGTTTTCTTTGGGGTTTTTTTTACAGTAAGGTTCACCCTGTACTAGGCCCGGGCTAGTCAAGGTAGATGGTTACGTTAATGGTTAGTTTATACGGATAGGAGGGAAGATAACGATCAACCCCAGCCATGAACAGATTAAGATTGTAGTGATCGGAGAAACGTCCTCTTGGGAGTCAGTTCCACAGAGCAGTGGTTTGTGGGAAGAAGTTGTTCGAGTGGAACTTACTTCTCACCAATAGAATACGGAGGGAATATGGGTGGTTTGTTACTATATAAGTGGCATGGTGGGTCCTAGCCGTGAAGGTTTTCCCTGGCAGAACCAAGGAATGTAGTTCGTCCGAGCACATTCCAAGTACGTAGGAATAGAACAGAGAGAGGCTTGCGATCATCCCGTCTGTGAGTGAGTGATTGGATAGTGGAAAATTATTTGTCATCCACAAGGATGTGGAGACACTTTTGAACTCTATCGAGACTGGAAAGGGACGACTGGGCTTCTCCTGACCATATATGACAACAGTACTCCATTTTAGGTCTGATTTGGCTCTTGAAAAGGTAGATGATAGCACGAGGAGTCAGGTACTTACTGGATCGGTACAGGGAACTGACCAATTTTGCTGCATCTTTAGAAATAGATCGGAGGTACGAGTTCTACTTGAGGTCTGGTGTGAGTTTAAGGCCGAATAGTCTATCAAGGCATGAAGCCTCCCGAGGGGACACCCATTCATCGTGTCTAGTGGTAGTTCGGGTTCCGATCAGCGATGATTGAATGTAACTATTTTGGTTTTCAACGTATTGTAGGTAAACAGCCAAGCTTTTACCAGCTAAGATGCTAGAGGTCAAATGGGCGAGAGATCAGATGCTAATCTCTGGTCATCACGAATTTTGGAGATTTGGCTATAAGAAAACCACTTGTTTTTGTTTTTAAATGGTTATATGTGTTTATGTGTACATGTGGGGGTGTGGGGGTATGCATAATTGCTTGTATATGGATGTGTATGATGGCGTATAAGACAATACATCAAATGCATACGAGCATATCTGCCAGGAGTAACAGAAAACGAGCCAGTCTCAAGGATCAATAATAATAGTTTGGTTAAACATTACTATTCATTAATTTGCTTAGTCTGCCTTGGGTATTCAACCCTTATGGTCTTGAGCCAAAATTAAGCGACACAATGTAAAAAAGGGCGTATATAGAATAAATATATATATATATATATATATATATATATATATATATATATATATATATATAGAGAGAGAGAGAGAGAGAGAGATAGATAGATAGTGTGAAGCCAGAAATACTGTCAGTCAGTGTAAGACTGAAAGAAAAGACATGTAAGGCAAGTAGACTTTTTCAATAAAGTGCTCGATGTCAGAGATAGAGCATCGTACTCATCAGTAGTATGGTATGTTCTGATGAATGGACGGAGTGATTGCAGGAAGTTCCGTCTACAAAACTCTAGAGTCGTGATGCTGAAAATAACATCAATCAGCTAAGTAACAAATTTTACTTTTGTATTAATCACATACACCACCACACACGCACATGCACACACTCACATACACATACACGCACACACACACACAATTATATATATATATATATATATATATATATATATATATATTACAAAGAAGAGAGAAACCGAAAACGTTTTTGGTTGTAATGTGGATTTTTTAGTAAAATATATATTATGCTTTATTTTCCATAATTTTGCAACACGTCTCGCGGCCTTCTTCAGGCTAAGTGTGTATATTTTCACATATTATTAAAATGAATTAATTTTCCTCATGTTTTTCAATGTTAAACATTCTCAATGTTAAAAACATTCTCTTTTTAGTGACCCAAATGTCTTACTTGAGCTGGCAGTGAGAAAGTTCTTTTGCGTGAAGGGCAATAAAACAATTAAGATTGGTCCGAGAAAGAGTGAGAAAGATATCACTATTCTTATCTTCTAATGACCCCTGTGTGTTCTTAGATCTATTTCCATTTTCTTTTTGTACTGTGTGTGTTTTTGTCAGTATGCATATGTATACGTATATTCACTCTCCATACATACATATTGTCTTGTTATATATTCCCACATACATACATACATACACACACATATACATACACACGTACATACACATACACACATTTCCTATGTTGTGTAGGGTTCGTGTGTGTGCTTGTGAGCCGTCTTGTTTTTTTATATATATATATATATATATATATATATATATATATATATATATATATATATATATTAGTATGCGTATGTATACGCATATTCCCTCTCCATACATATATACTGTCTTATATACACATACTAATTTATTTTATTATATACACTTTTCCCTCGCTGGAACAACTATAACCTCTTCCCTTTATATATATATATATATATATATATATATATATATATATATATATATATATATTGAGGTGGTACTGAGCAAGCGAAGGACCGGATGTTAACCCTCAGAGGTCTAGATAGCAAATGACCAATACTGGTCTTTGCGCACCAGGCTCGACGCATAAGTTCCGGTGGAAAATCAAAAGAAATAAAAAAAGAATATAATAAGCAATTTCCACCAATTAAACGGCCCCGCGCCATATCCAACAGTTTGTTTCAGCATACTGACTCAGATCCGATGGACACACATAAATAGAACGATGAATTCACTTCTGGTCAGAAAGCCTTGAAGTTACCGTCATAGAATGTCGCTACGCTTTTCTCACCCATCAACCCGACGCCTCCAGTTTTTCCTTCACCAACGGAGATATCAAATGACACCTACCAACCCATTGACCTCACCTTTCATCTCCTGGGACCCGCACGACTAAACTTAAGTATTCACAAAATGACACTTTAATTCCTTTCATAATCTGATTTCTTTTCTTTGAATGAACATTTTAATAACGGACTTTGTGCGTGTTAATCAAGAAACATTATACTTATCATTGATGTGTATTTAAATATAAAGTCTTTCTGATATACCCTTCTCTTTCATATTTTGTTTGTTTATGTTATGGTGACCTCAATTTGATTGCTTGTTGAACCTTTAGGCCAAACTAGCAGCTGTCCATAAGTGACTGCTACTGCTTACCTACCTTCTTATACAAGCAACAATTACCAACCAATATACACTTCCCACAACACCACAAGTGTTGACCGCCGACGTGATTTTAACACATATATATACACACACGCACAACAAAAAAAAAATTGAACTGTCACAAAATTAGAATTTTTATTCAACACAAACCAAAAACATGGCAGCTGACGCTGAAGAAACTACAATTAATCAAAACCAACCAATCCAAGCTGTTGCGATAAAACCACCAAACTTCATTGAATCAAACGTAATAGCTTGGTTTGCGATAATGGAGGCGCAATTTAATATTGCAAATATAAGACAGTCAAAAATTTTTTAACACTTTGGCAGCTCCCCCTGTGGACATAGTAGGAAATATACAGCCAACTATACTGCAATCAAAAGATTATGACGCACTAAAAGAAGCAGTGACGGGCGCTTACGAGAAAACAAAACCAGGGATGCTGGACAAATTAATGTCGTCATCGACTGTAACAGGTCGTCCCTCAGTATACCTGAATGAACTTATGTCATTAGCAAGCCGAATTGGCGTAGGGGACGATATCGTACGTCACAAATTTATTCAAGCCCTACCTCACTCCATTAAACCAGTGGTAGCTGCACAAGTCGATTTAGACACAGATCGTCTTGGAAAAATGGCGGACGACTTATTATTATATTTTAACAAACAAGACACCGCACATATTCGACAGATTTCAGGGGAAGCAAAAGGATGAACAGCAAAATAAAAATGAAACTAAAAGGATACATGGCTGTTCCCACAGTGAAAATAAATTCCCTACCAGTGTTCGCCCTTTTAACAAGGACCAAAAACCTCAAATTTGCCGAGCGCATTTATACTTTGCGGAACGTGCAAAATTTTGTAAGCCGTGGTGCAGATGGCCAAATAAACGGAATGTTCAAATGCAACCCAACTCTCGCCCAAATTCACCAGTTCCTCGTGAGACTTCGGAAAACTAACTAGGCGAGAGGTGTTAGCTTCCATTTCCTCGCCGCTTCTCATTAGCCGCACGGTTAGGAGCTCAAAGTTTAAATTTTATTGTGGATACAGGAGCTGCCGTATCTATACTTCCGAAGAGATATTTAAGCGGAGCTGTAACATACCCAACCAATATCTCTTTAGTGTCTGCCAACGGTCAAAAGATTGAATGCTCAGGACAAACAGTACTGAATCTAACACTACGGAACCTCAGACGAGAATTTACCTGGACATTTATAATAGCCGAAACTGCTCAGCCACTCCTAGGATACGATTTCCTAAACCATTTCGGGCTAATGGTGGACTGCACAAACAATAAGCTAATTGATAAAATGACTAATAGACAATCCGATGCACATCCATCGTCTATTATCATGAATATAGATTTAGTACCGAATAAAGATGCTAACAAAATGGTACGAGCAATTCTGGAGAAATACCCAAACTTAATTTCTCCTCATCGCGACACGAATGCAACAAAACCAAAGATATTCCACAGAATAGAAACTGGTAGCAACCCTCCTACTTTCTCCAGAGCCAGACAATTATCAGCTCAGAGATGTGAAATTGCAAAAGAGGAATTCAAGAAACTCCTAAAGGCAGGAATAATTTCCCCTTCAAACTCTGAATGGAGTTCAGCCTTTACATGGTACCGAAGTCAGACGGCACATATAGACCTGTTGGCGATTACAGACATTTAAATACCATAACAAAAGCCGATCGATATCAAGTCCCAAATATAAATTCCTTGTCTTCGAAGCTTCATAATAAGAAGTTCTTTTCAAAGATAGACCTGTCGTCTGCTTATCATCAGATACCAGTACACCCGGAGGATGTTTGCAAGACAGCCATCTCTACCCCTTTTGGGTTATTTGAATATAACTATATGCCTTTCGGACTACGGAACGCATCATGTACTTTTCAGAGAATGATGGACAATATCTTTCGTGATACTGATTATACCTTTGTATATATCGACGATATCCTTATATTCTCAGAAGATGAAGAAACTCATTCCAAGCATATCGACCTAGTACTACAAAAACTGAGTGAGTACGATTTTAAAATTTGTCTCTCCAAATGCATATTTAGTGCTAATGAATTAGACTTTTTAGGATTTCACATTTCTGCTAGTGGTCTCAAACCCAGTGCTAAAAAGTTGAATGAATTAAGTGAATTTCCTCAACCAAACGATTCTAAATCACTATTCCTCGGAATGGCAAATTTTTACAGAAAACTTGTGCCAAATTTCAGCGATATCATACTACCTCACGGAAAAAATACGTTTAAACCAAAATTCCAAGTCATTAACCCTAACAAAGGAAGAAATTGAATCTTTCGAAAATATGAAAAAGTCTTTATCAAATGTAACTGTTTTGGCTTTCCCCAGCTCGAAAGCTAACAACTATCAACTTGTAACAGACAGTTCAAATTATGCGGTGGGTGCAGCACTTCATCAAATGATTGATAATCAACCCATCCCCATAGGTTTCTTTTCAAAGAAATTATCCCAAACCCAACAAAAATATTCTACTTTTGACAGAGAACTACTAGCTGCCTATCTAGCAGTACTCCATTTTAAACATTTAATAGAAGGCAGAAATGTAATGTTACTGACGGATCACAAACCACTTTGCAGTGCTTTTAAAAGCCAGTCTTCCTTAAAATCAGATAGACAACAGCGTCACCTCTGTTTTATCAGCGAATATGTGAATGACATTTCACATATAAGAGGTTCACAAAATATAGTAGCTGATTGTTTATCACGACCTGTCAACGCGATCACTATTGATGTATGTGACTTACAAGAAATAATGAAGCATCAAGCTACTGACAATGAAATTCAGGCATTCAAAGATCAACACACAATAAAACAAAATGAAACCATATTATGTGACACGACATTACCTTTTCCACGACCTTTTGTGACTGAGAAGCTCAGAAAATCGGTATTTGACAGTCTGCATAATCTATCACATCCAGGAATAACATCTTCAAGAAAAATAATAAAATCCAGATACTATTGGCCGAAGATGGACAAGTCAATAAAAACCTGGTGCACAAAATGCCAGCATTGCCAACAAGCGAAAATAATAAAACACACAAAGAGCTAAGTAAATCCATTTGAATTACCTTCCAGTCGTTTTGAAACGGTGCATGTGGATATTGTCGGTCCCTTACCACCAGTAAAGAACCAAACTGACCCTTATTTTTCACCATATCGATATTTATTAACATGCGTTGATAGAAATACGAGATGGATAGAAGCATGCCCAATAACAGAAATTACAGCAAAATCAATATCAACGGCTTTTGTCAAACTGTGGATCTCCCGATTCGGGGTTCCTCTTCATGTCGTTACGGACAGAGGAAGCCAATTTGAATCCGAATTATTCTCAGAACTATCAAAAATAATAGGCTTCCACAGATTACGAACAACGGCGTACCATCCGCAAACGAATGGATTAGTTGAGCGAGCACACAGAACTATTATAGCCAGGAAAGAATCGTGGTTATCAGCTCTTCCTATCGTCCTTTTGGGAATGAGGATAACACCTAACGAATCAAACTATTCTTCATTTACTGCAGTAACAGGGAGTCATGCACAAGTCCCCCGATTATTAATTGACTCTATCAAGAACGAGAATAGTGAAATGACAAACTCGCACGTTAAAATTCTAGCCGACGAGATGCAAAAATTTGACATGGACAAATTATCCAGGGAACACCTGCATACAATACCTAATTCTTACATTCCAAAAGATTTACAAACATGTAAAAGTATCTGGCTAAGAACAGACAGAGTAAGAAAGCCATTGGAAGCTCCATACACAGGTCCATTCCAAGTATTAAGTCGTCATGAAAAATATTTTACTATTAAAAGATCGGATGACGTACATTGTAATGTTTCAATAGATAGACTAAAACCTGCATATATTTCTGAAAATATAAAATCAAAAGATTCCATTGGATCAAGACCGGATTTGGGTAACTCCCTATCTTGTTCCAAAGAAACTAATGATAACAAACCAGAAACTAGAACGAAGTCCGGTAGAACGGTTAAATGGAAGAAAGAAAACACATATTTTTATTACTGATATAACAAAAAAAAAAAAAAAAACAACAACAACTCCGTTTACTGGGGCGAAAGTTATGTGGTGGTACTGAGCAAGCGAAGGACCGGATGTTAACCCTCAGAGGTCTAGATAGCAAATGACCAATACTGGTCTTTGCGCACCAGGCTCGACGCATAAGTTCCGGTGGAAAATCAAAAAGAAATAAAAAGAATATAATAAGCAATTTCCACCAATTAAACGGCCCCGCGCCATATCCAACAGTTTGTTTCAGCATACTGACTCAGATCCGATGGACACACATAAATAGAACGATGAATTCACTTCTGGTCAGAAAGCCTTGAAGTTACCGTCATAGAATGTCGCTACGCTTTTCTCACCCATCAAACCGACGCCTCCAGTTTTCCTTCACCAACGGAGATATCAAATGACACCTACCAACCCATTGACCTCACCTTTCATCTCCTGGGACCCGCACGACTAAACTTAAGTATTCACAAAATGACACTTTAATTCCTTTCATAATCTGATTTCTTTTCTTTGAATGAACATTTTAATAACGGACTTTGTGCGTGTTAATCAAGAAACATTATACTTATCATTGATGTGTATTTAAATATAAAGTCTTTCTGATATACCCTTCTCTTTCATATTTTGTTTGTTTATGTTATGGTGACCTCAATTTGATTGCTTGTTGAACCTTTAGGCCAAACTAGCAGCTGTCCATAAGTGACTGCTACTGCTTACCTACCTTCTTATACAAGCAACAATTACCAACGAATATACACTTCCCACAACACCACAAATATATATATATATATATATATATATATATATATATATATATATATATAAATGGAGAAACGTTAATAATAATATCATTTCGTCCCAAAACATCTATTGAATGAAAGATCGGAAATAATGACATGATGCATACACACTATAAAAGTACTTTTTGAGTTGGTACGAACCAGGATGAAAGTATGTATATTTTATTTATTCCATCTCCAATACAATTTCAATAATCAGCTTTTCTCCTCCCTTTTTATTACTCTTCACTTTGTGCGCTTATATATAAATAATAAAACGTTATGAAATCATGTGGCCTATAGTGTGTCTGCATATAAATATCCTCTGAAGAAGGCCGGAGCGTAAAACGCCTGAAACGTCGTTAATGTGACAATAAAGATACTCAGCTTTTCTCCTCCCCTTTTATTACTCTTCACGTTGTGCGCTTATATATACATAATAAAACGTTAGGAAATCATGTGGCCTATAGTGTGTCTGTATATAAATATCCTCAGATGAAGGCCGGAGCGTAAAACGCCTGAAACGTCGTTAATGTGACAGTAAAGATGAGGACAACAGCCCGAACAATGTAAATAGTGTAAACAGTAAATATACCTCATCTCAGAAATATAGACAAATACAACGACCGAAACGTCGTGAATGTGACAATAAAGATGAGAGCAACAGTCCGAAATATATAAATAGTGTAAATAGTTACAGTACCTCATCTCAGAAATATAGACAGATCCTGAAGAAGGTCGGAGCGTACAACACCCGAAACGTCGTAAATATAGGAGTTAAAAGGGAACAACAATCTGAACAATGTAAATAGTGCAAATAGGAAAATAGTTCTTTAACGATGTAGGGATTGTTTTTTTATTTCTTCTGCTGTAAATGCGCGGTGGGACAGGAAAATTTTTTAACCTTACGCGACTTTATAAAAGATTAATTGTAAATATAACCTTTACTAACGCCACTATATTTGACAGAGAGAGAGAGAGAGAGAGAGGCAGAGAGAGTGGCTTTGTGTGGCTGTGAGTGTTTCCTTTCCACAGGACAAGTTGTCTAAGGCTACCAAATTGACAAGTGTTACTAACCTCGTTATTTTCTCATAATCCAATGTAACCGTCGTTTCCACGTGACAGCTACCATTGCACACAAAACCTCTCTTGGTTCGCAAATTCTTTGATGAGATCGATATCAGTGATTGCAGCTTCAAGCCGGACTAGCCAGACACACGGTGACCCACTCATTCATCAAAGCCGACAGACAGGGCCAGTTGAACCCAGCGCACACCTCCCACCACCAGGCGTTGTCTTTCTGTAAAACAGAAAAGGATTCACTGAGATTTATAGGGTTAATTAAACAACCGCCTTTAGCCAAGTTGATTTGAAGGATTTCAAACGAGTAAGCGACTCTCGGCATTTCTAGTGGGTAGAGAGTTGAGAGTATAATTCCTCCATAAACTGATGTTATATGGAAGACCTCTCTACCCACAACAAGTTCGGAAGTATGACTTTGCATATATATATATATATATATATAGTGAATGTGTGAGAGAGAGAGATAGAGAGAGAGAAAGATGCAATAGATAAATAGATACACGATAGACTGAAAGCTTTAGGGCCATCCTCTGGATTTAGAAGAATGGACTAAAACTTGCGTGCCTTTTTCAAAACTAATTTACTAGTTCATTTCCAGTCAGAGGGGCTTTCTCTTCCTTGGGGCTTTTATCCTATATTCAATAATGGTAAGAACAAAATTAACCCCTTACGGCTAAAATTTGCTTAAAATTTTGACTTATTTTCCTAATCTAACTAGCTTCATAATATTAATCCGAGGACTGGGGGACTTAAAATTTTAGGTAACCTCTCTCTCTCTACAAAAATTGATGCCTTGTATTAATAAGTTTAATAATTTCAGAATTGTGGCTTCGTAGGAGTTAACTAAACCTAAGAAGGCATGAAAATTACTATTAAATCCTGGGGATGACCCCAAACTTTTAGCTGATTGATAGATAGGTAGGAATAGAATGAGATAGATAGATAGATAGATAGATAGATAGATAGATAGATAGATAGATGTTGGCGTACAAGGCGACTGGACGTATAAGACGACCCCCATATGTTCAAGTTAATATGAAGGTTTCTGGCTATATTCGTTGTACAAGACGACCCCACCCTTTCAACTTGAAATATATTTCGGATTTCCTTCTATTGCCGGTA
The DNA here is from genome assembly GCA_903632075.3 of Acanthosepion pharaonis. Classification (NCBI taxonomy): domain Eukaryota; kingdom Metazoa; phylum Mollusca; class Cephalopoda; order Sepiida; family Sepiidae; genus Acanthosepion; species Acanthosepion pharaonis. The sequence goes on from CAHIKZ030003660.1 coordinate 3,121,964, forward strand.
GTTAATAAAACATCTTTTTTTCCTGAACACTCACCAAAGACGAACTGAAGGCCAGAATTATGCCAACATTCACAAACTTAAACAAGGAGACCGTCCAGAAGAGTTACAGATTCGAAGTCGTCTGGAGACCGTGACTGAAGCCAATGGCGATTTTATTGTATAGATTTACTCTAGTATTAGGTTGGTGCGAAAATAATGACGTAATAATGTCGTTTTTTGACATTAAAAAATACGTCAAAAAACGACATTATTACGTCATTATTTTTGCACCAACCTAATATTTCAAGATATGTTTGTGTAATTTTGGTAAATATATCTGTTAAAATGAGATGTCAGTGTTATTTTCATTTTTGCGTAATTTAGACGACAATTTAGCCATCGTCAACTGGATAACCAACGGATGCTGATAAAATTTCTAGGAAATATTTTATCTTTCTACGACAAATAGACCATGTCATTTTTAGCTTACATTATATATTTTTTTATTGGACATACACAATTGTTTGCTGGCGTAAGATTTTATTAAGCATCTTAATATTCTGGACCGTTGCAAGGGTCTCATGCCTCCTAATCTATGATACCCCCCAATGAATGATACGCTCCCCAAATCTATTACACGGCTCCATACGGTGCCCCCTATTCTACTGCATCTCAATTTTCCTAAGGTAGTATCTATATGAAATACAAATTGTATAATGTGACCTAATTATGTACAATAATGGGTCATATGCAATATAGGTGAACAATTCAACTAGAAAAATTGATAATAAATACAATGTCCCTAAATACGCCTGTCATAATAAATGATTCCATCTTAAATAAATCAACATTGTTTTGTGACAATTTTTAACATCAACTTAAGATTTTTCTTATTAAATAGTTGAATAACTTTAACACATTCAACATTATGAATAGAAAATAATGAATTTTATATAATGTTTTTTTCGAGACTTAGCATGATTTCAAAGATTTGCTTGAAAAGAAAAATAGGACGACGTCAAAATCCGGGAATTTTTTCGTCTTTAACGTATATGAATGTAGGTAGAAAAAAAGCAAATGTTGATAAAATAACGAGGGTCACAAAGCACTGCCCCCCCAGTCAGGCTTCTAATTGGGAGTAGCACACACCGGCTCAGTCAAATGCTTATCACATTGTAAATAAACATACATAAAATTGTAATTATTTTGTAATATTATTTTTAATGAAAGTTGGCACGAGTTATAAGAATACAAATATGTGCCAATATGAATTTCAATCTATATCTGTTAGCATTCCAAATAATTATTTGTAGGTCTAAGAATCTTTTATACATTCGCCTAAGGATAAAATCTGTCTGTGTGTCACGACTTTCGTAGAACACCAAAGAGTATACAGCGATCATATAATCAGTCTTTTATTACTAAGATATGACGCTTGCGACATAATAATTTGAATAGAAATATGGCAAAGTATATTTGAATAAATTTGCGTTATTTGTATTTAATTCAAATTTTTAAAATTACTTTAATTAAGCAATGTTTCAATAGATAAAGTTTGTTATTTTTAAATTCATCGTGCTTGTATATAAAAAATTAATATCTGCCTTGACAAAATTCACTTTTCAGTTAGCGGAATTTTAGCGTTCATCGTAACCATTGTTGTCGACTGACATTTCTCATTGCTATTCAAGCGGATCTGTGAAAAAATTTAAATAAAGATAAAAAAAATAATAATTTAATTAGATTTCCTGTTAGATTTTCTTAAAATGCACTCTATTAATAAAACAAGTAAAAAATAAAGTAAGTTTGCTAAATTAATTGTTGTTATTATTATTATTGTTATTATTATTTAATTATTTCACTTCAATGAAGACGATAATGCCATTAAGCTGCAAGGGGTTACTGTGAATGAAAGAGAATGAGAAGACTCCAGTGAGGAGAAAGAAAAATAAATGAAGAGGATTCAGAAAAACAGGAGACGATGATTGACGTTGCATATACATCTTTGAAGATTTTAGGTGGCAAGGAAGCAAGAAACCTGAAGCGAATTCCAAAGGTATGAGAAGAAACTATTAGAACTTACGGTTCCATCTAGTTATTTCAACAGTAAAACGATAAGACCTAATTGCCAATCGAGTAGTTTGCTTCAGTTCACGAAGTCGTGGCAGTAAAGACAAAAGATCAGCAGAACAGTTGCCATGAAAATATTTGAAGAAAAGACAACGGAAAGTACAGCACAGCCGTAAGGAAGTGACTGGAGTCGAGATGCCAGGTCAAGATCCATTTAACTGCAGATTATTCTTTGAATTTTGTGAAGAATTTCGAGATCACCAAACCATATATGGCAGAAATATTTGATGCACGGACTTTTTCCTTCGTAGTCAGGAATGTGTTGAAATGTTCGTTATACAGGAATTGTATAAGAAGAGGTAAGAGATTTCTTTTAAACTTATAATTTTCTTTTCTCAGTCCGCACGACGAATATTTGGCTAGCATGATAAATAAATATATGTTTAATAGGAGACTTATTGATATTTATTTTTCCATTTCAGATTCTAATGATTGTCATTGGTCTTACGAATGAAATGCCTTCAGAAGATGACCGAGATATTGTAAAATTGCTGAGGGAGGCGAGAAAATTGTTGCAAAATTTGCAAAAGTTGAACACAGATGATAAATCAATCGAAAATAAATTGAAACGCAGGAAAAAGCCGAACAAAAAAAGTAACTGACTTTAAAAGTATTCGCAAAAAAGTGATTTCAAGAGAAATAGACGCTCATAAGGAAAATGTTGATGGAAACAGGAAAATATTTCAGGTTGGTGTTGCAATGTTGCGAATGTAAACACAGAGAAGAAAAAAACAAAGAAAAGGTATTCTTTAAAGACACTAAAGCAAAAATCTTACCGTATTTAAGTATTTGGTTGATGGGGAAGAAATATTTGAAAACTGATGTTTAATGATGAATATAGAGCTGCTGGTTGCTGGTCGATCAAACACACAAAACAGATGACAAAACTAGAAAATTAAAATAATGTCTTACGCCGGTATTGTAGACA